>JAKWJA010002497.1:65545427-65984666 GCA_027704765.1 Solanum habrochaites | reverse complement strand
TGATGATTGGTTGAGTCCACCCAACAAGATCATAGATTTGTGTCTGACACTTAAAAGCAAATTTTAATAAAAAATTTGTAATAGTGAAACGCGAAAATCTAATGTGTTGGATGCTACTGAGCATCAGGAGAAAAAGTTTATGCCCAACGATTTGACAACAAATCAACAACATTGTCTCCTGCAGAATATGAATGGTGTTTTAAATGAATTTCTTTGGAAAAAGGACGATGTCTAAGGATGGTGGTCTAGAGGGTGCCATGACGACACATGTGTCTGAGTCATAGAATGCGTTTATTGAAAAAAAAAGTCGGGGGCTTCCTGTACTGCCATGGTCGAATGACGTTCTCAAAGCTCTCGTTGATCGTTTTGTCGAAAGAAACAATCGTGCAATGCATGACTCAACGTAATATGCCCATGGCCACTTGCGATTAGATAAAAAATTTAATGATTATATCAAGAGCTCAAGGCACCACAGTCTGATGACTTACAACAAAGGTGATGGAGTTTTGAAACATTCTTACTTGTGGTCATTGATGGTAAAGGTGGAATGGAAATGTCCATCAAGGTTACTGCAAAAGGTAAGAAATGTCTGTGAAATGGAGAAAAGGAAGAAGAAGAACTTATATAGCCTTGTTCGCATGCCATCAAATTTTGGGGACTTCGCGGAACGAGCCCAAAATGTATTGTAAGTAACTTCTACCAGTGCAAATTTACAAACGAACACACAGTGAGGACCATGAGTGAGGGACATTTAATCCAGTGGGTGATGAAATGTATTGGCCACCAGACTCCTTTTATTTAATGAAATACTGAATATTTGAGGACAGGGTACGCAAGGAAGAGAAGCCGAATTAAGAATGATAGGGATATAGCTCCGGCCTCGCGATTGACTAGAAAGGAAAAGTAGTGTTTGTAAGGGAGACAGGTCACACAAAGGGCTACGATGTCCTACTCGAATTTTAAATGATTGTGTATATGTTTAAGGTAATGTGTTTTTATTATCTTGTTATTATAATTATGAAATATTTTATATTTATTTGTTGACATGAATTAAATTCGTCCCGCATTTTAAATATTGTACGTAAAAAAATAATAATTTAGCCTAATATTAAAAAGTCATTGATTTGACAACATAAAAAAGTATGATTTGACTTATGCTAAAAATAAGTGAATCCTGCAAACTTGTTCAAACATTACAAAAAGTTGACAAAAAAGTAGTGATTGAGATAAAAAAAAGTAAATTCCTGCAAACTGTTCAAACATAAAAAAAGTTGACAACAAGTATTGATTTACATATGATATTATCTTTTATATTATTTGTTAAATGAATTTAATTTGTCTTGTGCATTTTAAAATAGTCGTTAAAAAAATAATAATTTTCCTAATATAAAAAAAAGTAGGGATTTGACTTAACATAAAAAAGTATTGATTTGACTTAGATTAAAAAATAAAGGAAATCCTGCCAAACTTGTTTGTCAAACATACAAAAATGTTGACAGGAAAGTATTGATTTGAGAATAAAAAAAAGCAAATCCTGCAAACTTGTCTCAAAATAACAAAAATTGTTGATTTTGACATATGATATATCTTTGAGATTTATTGTTAACATTGGAATACAAAAAATGTTGATGTGACATAAACATTAAAAAGTATGATTTGACCTATCCAAAAAAGAAAATAAATTCAGCAAACTTGTTCAAAACATAATCTCATTTACACTTTGTTCAAACTTGCACGAAACAACAAAATTTACATATTTCAAAATTCGAATCTTCAGCCTTTTAGAATAAAGGTGCATATAAAAAAAATGTATTCTTTGAATCCGAATTCTTCTAATCTTCATTACATCTTTCCTTTTCATCTTCATTTTCAAAATCTTCCTCATTTGGATAGTGACTGCCTGTTCCACATCTAGTTGATTTTGTGATGTAGGCCTAGATGTTCTCCGAGGTGGGAGTTTGGTTCTTTAAGAAACTAAATGTGTGAAGCCCCAGCATTAAATCTGAATCATCAAACGCAGTGTACCTAAATACAATATAACATAATATAATCAAATAAACATGCAATAAAAATAAAAAAAAAATTATAACAAAAGTTAAAAAAATTGTATGAAAATTAATGATACTTACATTCGAAAAATTAAATCTTCACCAAATGGAGGAATTATGTATCGGGAAATTCACGCATACCTGTTGAAAAAACCATATTGAGAACCAATAAATTGTGCAAACCCAGATATGGAACCTGCCGGAGTTACGAAAACCACTGTTTGCTGACTAGAAAAAGAAAAATCGAAGTAGTGTTAGAGGGCCATACAGAGAAAATCAAATGTGGGATAAAAGGCTCAGGGAGTCCGCCACATTAGTGTTTAGGAGGGCCCTGACAGAAAAAATCAGTTGTTCACTAGTGGTCCTTATACTCGACGAGCACCCTCTCTCGGTGTTGGTTGTCGTGATCGGCGGAGCTACTTGTACTGGTGGTGTTCATCGTATGAGGGGAGGATTGTAATCATGATCAAAAGCTCAATCGAGTGCCTGAAAGGCGACATTCAGTGATCCATTGAAATACGAGCGACTTCCGCTGCCATATTGTCTCATTCATAGATTGATTTATCATTTTCAATTCATCCACGAGCTCGGACGTACTGCATTTCTGACCTCTAGCCTATAATGAATAAACAATATTAATAAAAAAATTATTAAAGATTGAATAAAAATAATTTGAAAGTTATGTAATATACATACTAAGCCTATGTCTTCCTGCCATGTGTTGATACCCGTTTTGTACACAACATGTTGTGGAGTTTCCAAATGACCATGGGGTATGCATCATTGTACAACGGAAGTAATCTGTTTGATCACTTACAAAATGGAGTCGGAAAATATACCGATTTGACGTGTTCCCATAAATATTGTGTATAGTAAATACATCTATACTTTGTTTTATTTTTGATGTTTATCACGCGTAAAATTATTATTCGGAAAATTGGGTACACGGTCCAGGAATCGTTGTAAAGGAACCAAACTGTCTCACAACACGATCACCATGTGGCCACTCACGATAAATTGCATAAATCAGTGGCCACTGTGACCATCCAGACACGTTGTCCTGAACCGACACCACTCAGGCAATCAATGAATAACATTATTCCGAATTAAGGCTGCCAAATAAAACTATAAACAAAATAATTAAGTAGATAATTATAAAAACAACATGGCAGAAAAAAATATATTCTTATTTAAAATAAAAAATATGAAAAGTATAAGATACTAATAATATTAAATACCTGTTGCATCAGTTTTAAAGATCAAGTACATCCTAATCACACGATACAGTTGTGCCTCATTTTGCTGATCTAAAGTCGCGTCCATTACGTGAAGTGCAGTTAACGCCTTTCAAATTGATTGGTTCTTAGAGGCTTTGCAATGGTTGACAGGGGAAAATCTTTCCCATGCCCAAATCTCAATAAATAAATTCACCAATTGAATTATAATGGAAACTAAATTTAAAAAGTGCATATTATAGGTAATATAAAAAAATATTTAATCAAAAAAATACGTTATTTACCTGCACTTAAGAGAGAAATCACAAACTGTCATTTGATTTTTGACAATTGGATCGCACGGCAATAAAACAATTATACAAATATGGATTAATGCGGCCGATCCCCCTGCTTGAAGTTGACATAAATCTAATCTCATGTCAATCCAAAATGTCCAAATTAATCTATTATTAGATGTATCCGGGAAATATTGATCCACCCATACCATAATAATGATAATCGAATCTTTGTTGAACTTCAATGCTCGTGAGTTATCGTAATAAACTTCCAAACCTTCGAGATACTCAATCAATTTATATGTTTGACAAATATACAACACCGAAACAACAATAGTATGGGAACCATCCTGTTTTAATTGAAAAATCATTTCTTGTCTACCTATAATCCCTAAAGAATCAGCTCCATTTAAAATGGAAGGACTACCATCTACTTTACCATTCCGAATTAAAATTTCAATATCTGTAAAAGTTATGGTAGCATCGCCAGTTCGCATGTGAAAAAGTATAGTTTCGGACGCCACCTTTCAATTAAAGCAGAAAGAAATTAATACGGAGTTCATACGGCACATATCCAACATCAAGAAATTCCTTTTAAATCTACAATTTTCAAAAATATATTTGAAGGATGCGAGGCATGTAATGGATGTATTTTTTAAATTTGCCAAAAGCAATATCACCACGACGGACATAAGCAAACATCTCTCTTCTTTTCTGCTACCATTCCAAAATTCCTTCGAACGATTATGATGAACTTGAATTGTAATACATCATGCTTCGTACAATGGACCAGGATGTACGTATAAATTTGAGATCCATATCTATCACAAAAAATTAAAAAAAAATTAACATTAATATAAGTATCAAACGATTGAATATATCAAACAATGTATATAAAAGTATTAAAATTAATAAAATAAAATTAAAATAAATACATTAAACTCACCATATAAGGAAAATACTTGTTAACAAAACTTTCGAAAATGGAAGAATAACAAGAATTTTAAGATTGTGGAAGATTGAAAGTAGATGGATTGGAAGATGAACTACAATGATAAGAACATTCAAAGTATGAAAAATTGAAGTACCAAGTTATAGAATTCAAAGCATGATATGACTATACATGTGAATATTTTTTGAAAAGCTTACAAAAAAACAAAAGGTGTTACTATTGTGATGGTAATCAACTTAACTTGTTGAAAATGGTCGTCAAATAACAATAAAAACAAAAAAAGGGACGAGGGAGGGCTCCGGGTGTTCACGGGAGGAGAGATAGAGAGAGAGAAGATAGAGAGAGATATGAGATAGATATAGAATATAAAAGTAGGATAATTTGGTTTTTTAAAAAAAAATGAAATAATTGTGCTAATTAATTTGAAAGTAAGCATTGGAGGATTCAAAATTGAGGTAAAGGGAATGCAAGAGAGAGAGAGAGAGGATAGTAGAGAGAGATAGATAGAGATAGAGAGAGAAATAGTAAAAAGGGGAATAAGTTGGTGTTTGGTAAAAAAAAGGAAAGTAAGTTGCTCATTTTAATTTAAATTAATTATTGGAATTCAAATATTATTTAAATTTAAATTTAATATTTTTTAATAATTTTGTTTAGGAAAGAAAATATATTTACTTATTTTTAATTTTTTTAAAATAATGTATATTTTTCTTAAATTATAAAACATAAGTTAACATTTTAAAAAAAAAATTTATTTAAAAAATATGACCAGCGATTTAATTTAATTTTTTAATAACAAAAATTTTTTTTTTAAAAAAATCGCTGCCTAAGCAGCATTTTATAAAAAAAAAAAAAAATTTTTTTTGATATAAATCGCTGCTAGGCAGCGATTTACATAAAAAAAAAATTTTAGTTTTGTTAAATCGCTGCTAGAGCAGCGATTTTATATAAAAAAATTTTTTTTTTTTTAAAATGAATGCTAAAGCAGCGATTTATATTGCAAAATTTTTTTTTTTTTTTTATAAATCGCTGCATGGCAGACGGATTTTTTTTTTAAAGAAAATAAAAAAATTTTCTTGAATCGCTGCCGTAGCAGCGATTTATACCAAGATTTTTAAAAAAAAACAAAATTAAAAAATATGTTAAATCGCTGCCCTGGACAGCGATTTGTAAGAAGAAACATTGGGAAATCGCTGCTTGGAAGCGATTTCACTTTTTTATTAAAAAAAAAAAATTTTTGGAAAATCGCTGCTGAGGCAGCGATTTACTTTTTCCAACTCGAAGTAAACGCTGCGGCTGGCGCGATTTACCGTTTGGTTTTATAAAATTTTATATACCGTTTGGATTTTTGTTAATATTTTTACCCTGTGAGTTCGGAATCGTCATAATGGGGACCTCTAACACCAAGCCTAATTCAAAGTATTTCTATCGACTAAGTTTTTTCATAAGTCCATATAAGGTTCAACTTCAAAAAACCATATCTCTTAGAATATTAAGTTAGGTGATCTTAAACCTATCACATTAAAGCTCCATGGTTTCTTTTCAACGTTGTCAAGTTTGCGTCAATTTGAGTTTGGAGTAAGATTAGTTGTTTTAAAGAAGGCCGAATCTAACCTGGCAGAAGCTCTACGATGGCTCGCAATATAGAGTTAATACAAACCTCACTGCCCGAGGAATAAAATCCTGACATCTAACTCTTATTATTTATATTTTAAGGGTATTATTGTCCTAAAAATCATTAGGGGTCATCTAAATAGACATAAATGCGTAGAAAAACAGTTTTTCATAATTAAATCCTCTCATTCACTCCTAAAATTCTACCCTCAAGTAATTCAAGAGACATCAAGGGTAGGGTTCATCTTTCAAGATTCTCTATCAAGCTTCTTCAATTAGAGAATCATTTCACTCTCATGCCTAAAGTATTTTGATTTTCAAGAGCTCTTCAAGATTCTTAGAAGCCAAGCTTAGGCTTTTTGTGAACTTATGATATTCTTCATTACTTTATGTTTCATCATTTCGCTTTGATTTTAAAAACTTTATTGTATTTATTTAGCATGATTACATGGTTCCTTAGAACATTTATGACTTTTAAGCATGAAGACTTATATGATATGAATTTCAACCTAAATTCAGGTTACTTTAGATATGACTTTTGATCTTAGTCTCATATATGATTCAAACTGATAAATGACATTCATACATATAAGCATTATATGAATATATGTTGGTTTGGAGGACTATTTAGTACCAAGAGGACACATGTTCCAGAAAATCCAAGTCCCATAATTATATGCAATTGTAGTATTATGTTCTACCGCCTTGTCGAATGACCATTTAGCCATGGAGCTCAAAGTATTAAGGATCCACAGATATAATATGATGGTTCATATACTCTGTAGGTATAGGATCCGGCCCTCCAAACAAGATTAGTTGTTGGATATCATGAGCTCACATGGTGTATGTCAATTATAAGAAATGTCATGACCCGAGTCTATACCCTAGATGTGGCCAGTACTCAAAAACCATTATAGGTCCCCAAACGAACCCTTATCCAGACTCATTACAAGCAGAAGACTAAGTTAAGCATGCAAAAACTTTAAAGTTAAATACATTCAAATACTCAACTTTAAGATAATCTGAACAATACTGAATTGATAACTTTGAATAAAAATAATATGTTCAACTCGCCATGAATAGGCAACTTAAGTATTTAAAATATTTAATAAGATAAATGAAATAGACTTCTCAAACTCTACTTTCTATCTATGAAGCATGTAACTGAAAAAGATGGAAGTCGGGACAAGACCCACGACATTCTAACAACTGATATAACTAAAAGTACAAGTGGAACCCTACGGAAAGCCAAGGAGGTTTACCATAGCTAATTGAACTGCATGTGGTATCAACCAAGTGTCTCCTTAAGACCCTGATATCGGATATGCCACCATTAAACAATACAAGTTCAAATGACTCAGTCGTGGGAATGTACGAGATGTAAGGGGAATTCTAAAGCATAACATAAGCTTGAACTTGATAAAAAGGAAACATACTTACCTCTTATCAGCTCACTCAACTAATTAAACTCAGGAATAAAGATACTTTACAAAAAGATAAAATATTCAACTTAGTGAAATAAGGTTCAACTCAATAATAAGATATTCAACACTATGAAATAAGGCTCAATTCAATAATAAGACACTCGACTTTTGGATACTCAAACTATGGATACTCAACTCAATATAAAGCAACAATAAGAGATGCAATATATGGAAATCTTTTAAAATAGTAAAAAGCAACTCAATGTATTAGAAAATACAATGTAACTCTGTTCGTATGAAAGAATACAAAATAAACTCTATTTGTATATAAAGCTACAAATAAACTTTGTGTATATGAGAACACAAAATATGTCTATGTGAGTTTCTCTAATTGACAACTATCATTATGAACTATGTGAAAATTCAACGTCTCGTCCACACTGTCAGAACTGTCATATACTTTGTCAGGGACCTACTCACTAAAGGCATCCACTAGTCTATGTTAAAAGAGTACTAACAAATCATCTAAAAAGTATGACCCTATCTATCCACGTTGGCTACATGGTTTATGGGGATTGTGAGTTATCTGAACTCTCCTCTATATCGATGCTTAATGTTACTCCCAATATTAGTACTAGAATCATAGTTTGAAAAAACATAATTTTTCTGTGTTTGAGTCTTGAGATTTTTACTCAAAAAAAACTATCTTTAAAAAGAGAGGTACTCAAACTGCTTCAAAATCTTTTGGAAATATCAGTGTGATCCATCTTTCAAATGTGATAATATGTTACTCTTGAAAAATAATTAGTTCCATGTACTCATACTTAAACATTCTTTATCAAAAAAAACCATATTTCAAAATCATATTTTCCAAAATGATCATTGATGACTCGAGAAGTCATATTGCCATAATATTGATTGTATATATAAGAAACCATACGTTAAACATGTGATGACATTAATAGTTAACCCATACTTAAACATTGATATCATACTCAATTGTCATACAATCATGTTTGAAAACGCTCTCAAAACTCATCTTAACTTTCTCAAAACTCAGTTTTAGAAAAACTCAAAGTGTTGGCTTTAAAAGCTTTTAAATTTATAAATAAGTCATAGGGTTATGTGTCCAAAATAAACAGTGAACGACTAAAATCAGGGATTTAATAAAAAAAAAGAACCTCAATACTCACCGCTCAAGACTTAATGATACGATTTATCTCTCGACTGCTCGACTATTGGTTTCATGCGGGAATATGGGCATGAAAAACTCAACTCAACGGTTTCAGGGTAACATTAGTAGTTCATTAGGAGGAATATAAATCAAAAGGTTTAGGAACTCAATTCTCAAGACTTAGAACTTGAAAATTCTACTCCTCTCAAAGTATTTAAATTATGTAGTTCATGTAGAATTTATGGGCATGAACGACTCGACTGGGGGTCTATATAACAATCTAGAACTCATGTATACAACTCTTCAGAATCTCATACTTACTTCCTCAAAACTCAGTTTAAAAGTCAATAATTAGGAATATGGATTGTTTGAAAAAAAGAACATGAACCTCAAGACAAAGCTTATCCCAAGAATATTCCAATCTAGGGTCAGCATCCTAGATTTCTCTTTTATTAAATTGAAAAAAGAAGATATGGGGACTGAAGACGAACTAGTCCAACACGATTGATAGCTACATACATGAATAACAAGTTTCATGAAGAATCTTGAAGAAGAACTTGATTAAAAGTCTTGAAACCCTAGCTTGAAGGTAAATCATCAAGAAAACCTTTACTGAATTTCTTGAAATCTCTATGACCAAGAATTATGATTTCCATTAGTGATTAATAATTGTATGGAGGAATTTGAGTTGGAAAAAAAAACTGAAATTCTTGGAAAAAGACTTACCCTGAAGAAGAATCTTGAAAAATATTGAAAGAATCTAGAATGGAGTCTTCTACTTTGATTTTTCTTAGGGTTTTGCCCTAGGGTTTGAGAGAGAAGAGAATGATGGATTAAAAGATGAAAATATGATTGTTTTGGAACTTTTATTAGTCAAGAAATTTGTTTGGGGTTTTCTTGGAGGTAATAAATTAAAAAAAACTTTTTTTAATGTTTTCCCGTCGGCGGCTAAATTCATAACAGCGTTGTATAGTAGTACATTCAAATACCTTCAATTTAATAGGTTTATAAATCCACGTAATCTTGATTCTAACAGAGACCATGATCGTTTAAAATTGACTAAGTAGAATCTTACATCAAAACTTAATCGATAAGGTAACTTCAAGAACACTTATCAAGAAATTAAATTGCTCAACATCTATGGATAGATTCGCAAAATAAACTCATGATTGGTGTGTG
Source organism: Solanum habrochaites (assembly GCA_027704765.1). Lineage (NCBI taxonomy): Eukaryota > Viridiplantae > Streptophyta > Magnoliopsida > Solanales > Solanaceae > Solanum > Solanum habrochaites. Next base: position 65,974,768 of record JAKWJA010002497.1, on the reverse strand, counting down.
GCTGAACGAACCCAATACTATGGAATTGGGAATCTTACATACATCTTAGCGATTAAACTCATGGGAAAAATCCGTAACAAAACTCAAGAACCTTGACGAACACCTTGATCCCTTCCTATTTTTCCTTGAACTCTTCACTAAAACCCTAGGCGTATATTAGAATTATGAAACTGAATCTAATAGGATTGGACCCTTTTTAAAACCTTAGTAAAACAAACTAAATCTGATCGGGTAAGGAAAAGACCATAATACCCCTTACTATTTTTTATTAACTTTCCTTAATTGGACAGCTAGACTTCAAAAGGGCATATCTCACTCACTCGACCTCTAAACTTAAAGAAATCTGGAGTTGGAAAATATAATTCGAATAACTTGCATGTAATATCTGAGGTTTACTATAATTCATCATGTATTGAGATTATGATCATTTGAAGTTGACAAAAACTCAGCATAAGCATAAATAGGCAAAATTTCAGATTGTAATTCCAATTTATTCTTTTGGAACTCAAGGTGCTACATTACAAATCTAGTGACCTTAACATCAAGAAAATTATATTTTACATTTCTTGGTAAGAATCTCACTCACTACGAAGAACAGTTCGATTCTGAGGTCAAAAAATTTCCTGGGTTGTTACAAGAAACTCCCTCGTTTATACATTTTACTTACAGTATGATCTTAACTCTACTTGAATCACTTTAAGTTTGCTATTTACAACTATGATTATGCAGGACATTGAATAGGCTTCATTAGGCATAGGTTATGAGAAGATTGTGAATGGTTTTTAGACGTGAACTCCTTACTCTCTATTTAGTTTTTTCAAATATGCCATATGATTTTGGCAACCTTATTTTAACAATCCCTTGTTATGAATTTTATGATTAATATGATTGTTTCGCCTACTTACTCAGTTACCATTTGTTGGGTTTGTTTTTGTTTGCCCTACATTTCTTACAATTAAAAGGTTTTCCTTGTAGGAAAAGGTTTTGGAATTTTGACTAATCCTTTCTTGTAGGAAAGCTTATGACTCTATAAATAGAGGAATGTCCTTGAAAACTTAATCAGCATTCACAATGTAGTCTTAAGGGCTTGAGAGTTTTGTTTAGAGGGGAATTTGGGGGTCACAAGTTGGATTACGTGATCGCTTGTGTGAACCTCCCATGTATTCCGAGTGAATGGTTGAGGTGGTTTCCCTCTGTATTTTTACTCTCATATTTTATAGTGGATTGCCTTCATCTCCTTGTGGACGTAGGTCGATGACCGAACACCGTTAAATCTTTGTGCTTTTGGTTAGTTTCGCGTTGTTTGCATTACTAGTTGGTCTTTCGGGTTAGATTGCTAGCTTCCGCATTTTACAACAGCTTATTTACGATCTAACAACATTAACGTACTAATGAATATTTCTCTCTATGTTGCATCTTCTTACGATGTAGATTTCGGCTCCCATACTCTGAATCGTGGCTAGTGGGGTTGCAACACTTCCAACCAGCAGTTAGTGAGTCCTCTTCATTCAAGGACTTCCTAGTTTAGTTGTTAGTCAAAATTTTGTACTTTTTTTTGGTTAATTAGGGACATGTCCTGGTAAATTATTTCATTACAGGCTTATTTCAAACATTAGTAGTTCAGTCATCATGGATTTGTTGGTTTCCTTATCAAGACTTATTAATTGTGTGTTTATATAGCTTCCAGATTAGTTTCTATGATATGCTTTGATTTGTTATGCCAATGGTTAGCTTGAGGTCACTCGTGGTTTGACCATCGTGTCTTGGTTGGGGTGTAGATCTAGGTTGTGACATTATGATACCAAGTTTTGCTAATTATTTTTTGTATCTTAGTTTTAATTTTTTACGATTTGACTTCATTTCCAAAAGTCTCATATGTGTATGTACCTTCTTTTTTGTATCATTTGAGATAAATCTTGAGTTAGATTCTTTAGCTTGCACGTCGGGCTGGGTTAGGGCGTATGTCATTATGAACTCAGTTTTTACGTGAGGAAAAGTTGGTAATAGATCACTAGGTTCACCAATTTCATAAGTTAAAGAACAGGGTATCTAGTAGAGTTTTGCATATCGGTATGGAGATGTTTGTACCTATATTCAAAAGGCTATGAGATGCTTCATAGGGAAGTTTTTTTTCGTTGATTCCTTGTCGTGTGAGTTATTTATATCAAGTATTTTAAATCTATAATATATTCTTTCTGCATTAGATATGAAGGTTGGTTTGGAGAGGGAAATTCTTGCTCGAGAATGATTTAAGGAGGCCCCACCAAACTCGATTATGAGCATGAGGATGTGGAGCATCATAAGGAAGAAGTGAGGAATTGGTTGGTTAGACTTCGAGTGTTGGATGCTAGATTTTGACTGTCTATTCACCTCTGGTTGTTGTTTCTTGAAGATTTATGGATCCACCTATGCTACTATTATTATATCTACTTCGGAGCAAAAGAGTTTTAAGAGATTTGTCAAAATATTGCCTCCGAATTTTGATAGACTGACTAGTGAGGAGGCTTATGAGTTTTTGCCTGAGTATCAGAATAGATTGTTCAACCTAGACATTTTGGAGGCATATGGAGAGTCTTATACCTCTTTTCAATTCACAGAGGTAGCTAGGAAGTGGAGGAGATCAATGTTACCAGTAGGTCTTTTTGTTTTCCTCAAATGACTTGAGATCAATTCACTAAGATCTCGAGAGATTTGTGTCTTATATTGTAACATCTTGATTTTTTTTTAAAAAAGGAAAATAAAATTTTGAATTGAAGTCTAGCTTACGGGTCTCATCTACGAACCGTATAACCTTCTACGGGACGTAGATGACAACCGTAGGAAGTGAGAAAAATACATGTCTAAAATCAAGTCCCTGTACCCTTTTTACATTCACCAAGACGGTCCTATCAGTCATTGTACAATTCATAGGTAGGTCTCCTAGGTGAGTCTCAGACATAGTGAAATTGTAAGGGGTAAAGTTAGTTTCTACTGTTGGCATGTATAGACTGAGAAATATCTACAAGTCGTACATGGATTCCGTCAAAAGTTGATCCAAAATAATAGTATATGAATCTATCTATGAATGATTAGTACGGTCGATAGAAGGTTCCAAACTGTAGGTGAGGTTCAACAATTATTTTTAAAGGGTTTTTGGGTCTTCCTAAATGATTTAACCTAAAACTATCGCATTTTACCACAAATCTAATTCCTATATAAACATTTTTAAAGAGCTCAGAATTTACCCATTTTCAACTAATTCTCATAAATTCCATAAATTGACAAATTAATACCTCCCAATTTTCCAGCTAAGGAAGAAAAAAAAAGAGTTAGCATCATTCGCGTTTTCAAATCATCCATTTCTTGGGGTTAAGAGATCAAGGTAGGTGTGTATTTCACCCATGGAGTCCTTTCCTCCCAGGGGTCCATTAAGGTTTTCAACTTCTCAAAAATAAGTTTCCCAACTGGATCAATTAGGTTTCAATTCAATAAATGTGGGGATCCATTCAATTATGTTAAATTATAATTAATTAAGTTCTAATGGGTTATATAGTGTTAGAGTCGTTTGGTTATGGTAGAATTTACATGTTATTCATGTATAAGGTATTAAGTTTATACTATGTTTGGTTAGAAAATTTTGTTTAGATTAGAAAAATCAAAAAAACGTATACAAGTTTGATGCATTTTTGTAGTTCTAATAATGAATATCAACATAACTTATGAGAGAATCTATGTAAAGTTATGCAGGGGGATAGAAGGTGGAATAAGTTATGTGGTATTAGTTTACATGTATTTAAAGTGATAAATTACATCTTACCTATTAATTTATTTTATTATTTTAATTGGAAACTTTATTGTTTCCTAGAATAAGTTTGTTGTTTTTATTCTTTTTTATATTTAGGACTATTTTTACTTCTGTTATTTTTTTTAATTGGAAAACTTTATTGTTTCCAATATCAAGAAGCTTGGTGTTTATATTTCTTATTAGATATAGATTAGTTTGCATTTATTTTTATATAATTACCGTTTTGATTGATTTATGTAAATAATTAAAAACTTTTTAATTAGAAATTGAGTGTATATTTTTAACGGTACATATGCCAATAAAATTATTCGCGATTATAGATTATTCAATCTATTTCATTTTATTAGCATGTATTATTATTTTATAAATAATATATATTAATAATTTACAACAGTTAAAATATTCAATATTAATAATTCATGATGTACTATCTAACCCTTGCCTAACTAATACCTGAATTAAACTAAACTCTCTAGACTAATACCTGCAAACGAAACCTGCATAACTTAAACTCTGCATAACTAACTCTGCATAAAATAATTACCTGCATACCTCACTCAGTAACCCCCAAAAAACCCCTTAATGTATAATATTTAGTTGAAATTGCATTTACCCCGCCCTAATTTATGTTTTCAACCATGATCCTATAATGAACCTATAAAATATGAATTATGAAATGATGAGGATATGCATGTTTTCATGAAGTTACTATAAATGAACCGATGATGCTTTGAAAGAAAAATATTGATGTTATTGTGAAAGGATTTTTCATTGAATATGATGATCATGATTGTGAAAGGTATTTTCACACATGATTTTACATTGGTGAAAGATTTTCTCATCTATGTTGAATTATGTTTAAGAAGTTATTCTATGATTTGCATTCTATGTCAAAATGATATTTGACTTTTATCCATTTCGTTGGAATTTAGACTTAGCACCGAGAGGGCTTTGAGGTGGAGGCTCAAATAGGGTAGTCTCTAGTAGCGATCTCTAGTCCCAAACTGTGTGCCCCGTAGAATTGTTCTAAATAACCTAACTAGTGGGTCCACTTTAGCAAATGATGATATGTACAAATTCTACCTTGGCAAGTAATTTCCCTTTCTTTTGGTTTGAGAGATATATCAGATTTCATGATGTAACTCTCATGGTCATATTATCGGTTAAAGCTAATATACCAAAAAATGACTATGTTCTCTTCAAAGTTTTTCTATGTCCTTAATGTTTATATACTTGACCATGCTTTCATGATTTTCATGTCATCACTTCTTTAAAACTTTTAAATGTCTCATTATGATCATAACTATTCGTTTAAGTTATTTATGATATCATGTCTATGTTTATGCATATTGTCTCATACTTAGTACATGAAACTACTTACTTGTGCCTACATTATTTCCCAAATGTAGGATCCAACGTTACCATCCCCCATAGTTGGGGCTAGTTGCTTCTTTTGGGATTTTGAAGATTGGTGAGTCCTCATAATTCAAGGTCCAAGAGTCTTTTATTGCTTTCCCGTCATTTTCGTTTTCTGACATTGTATATGATGCATGGGTTACGATCTTAATCAATTTTCTTATAACATAATAGACGACTTTGAAACTTATGTTTAGATTTGCGCTTTGTCAAACTCTTTTGTATGAAGTGTTACCTTTTAAACTCTTTTGTTTCTATTATCTTGCATTATATATGTTAAGTGACGTTAAGTTTATAAGTATTAAATAAAAATATAGTATATATAGATATATATATTATCTGATATATGAAAATAATACTTCTGGTGAAGTTTAGTGGCCCTAATTAAATGAGGCTATCTATCATAATTAATAAACCATAAACGAATGTGGATATGAGGCGGAATCGACAAACAACAGTTGACGTCGTCATTCATCGTCCACTATTTTTCTACCAAAACACGCAAGAATTGATTCCCAGAAAGAAAGAAGAAGAATTGGGTATTCTTGATTCTTGTAGAGATGCTAAATTGTAGTTTTGAATTTCACAATTGATTTGAAGGAAAAAAGATGTTTGGATGCAAATGCTTCCGTTGGAGCAAAATTTCAGATCTTTCTTCCCGAGAACCTGATACTTTTCTTCTCCCAGAACCCATCCCTCAATGGCCTCAAGGTATGCAAATTGCTTAATCAACATCTTTTGATGCCAATGTTAAATGGGGTCACTTGAAATAGATTTAAATGTGGGTTATTTTGTTGTAGTAATTGTGCTATCCTTGCTCTTGCATTGAAAAGAATTGTTTTATTCAAATGCTTAGCAGAGGGCGGAGCTAACAAGGGTTTGATGAAAGTTTAGGTTTAACATTACATGGTTTGACTTTTCACTATCCGAAACTTTGCAGTTGAAAAATTCCTGGCTCGAGCGGTGTCTCACTTTTTCTCGGCACAGACGGAGCTAATAAGTCAAGGGGTTCACCCAACCCCTCTTGATGGAAAAGTAGATTTTTCAGGACTTCTTTGGTGGACTTTTTCATGTATTAAAACCGTGTGATATTAGAGCTCCGCCTCTAATACATAGGTGTCTCATTGAAACTTCTATGTTTCCAGCTAACCTGGAAATTACACATCCATCTTAAAGGGGCTTATAGTGGCATGTTTGCAATATTTTTCATCCAAAATATCGTGACTCTGTTAGGGTCCTTTGTCTTTTTATCTTAGATTGGACTAATAGGTTCAGTATTCAACAAGGTTCTCGTTTCTAATGTGGTTGACTGACAGTGATGAAAGATGAAATGATTACGCCTTCTTAAAAAAAGAGAGAAGAGTGTAAAGAAAATATGAATGAGTTGGTATCCATGGCTGATTCTTTTAGCACTGTAAAGAAAAGAATTTCTAATCTTTGTTGTGGTTTCCAAGCATGTTAATGAGTGTGAATCATTCTTAACTGGTAGTTCTCTTTTGCATTATTTTTATACTTTCAATTTATTTACCCCTTTGTACAAGGGCTCTACAAGTTTCAATACATTAGACGCTGGGTCATTGAAGTTACATAGTCTGCGAAGATGTGCTGTAGCTTTTTGAATTGATAGGCACAGGGGGATTAATGAGCAGTATTAAAATGAATGGGAACTTCTGATGTTATTTTGTTTTACAAGGAAATTGACAGTACCACACATTTTCTGAATGTGCATCCCTTCTGAAAGTTGAAAAGTTCCACTTCCACCTTACTTTGTTTAATCAGTGTAAATCTTATGTAGTACTTGGTTTCAAGATTTATCTTGGTTTTTCTTCTGATTAACTTCCATATATTAATGAAGGAGTTGTTCCTGACAATCTCTTGTTCCACGATTAAGTTTCACTAATTTGCCTCTCTTCCTGTTCTCTATGTGTGTACTTTCATTCTTATCTGACAAGAGGTCTGTTTTTGCAACTGAAGAAGACTTGAAATAACTCTCCTACTGATTTGTCAATTACTGGATAGTTATCACGAAACTTGGAAGTCACAAGTTTCAAATGATCAATAATGATCTTAAGAGTTGGGAAAGTTAGTATGGATGGTTAATGGTTTAGTATACTTTCATGTCTCAGTGAGTAACTTGTTCATCTTATAAGTTTTCATTGTGATCAAATGACTCTTTTGGGTTAAATGTAAGAGTTTGTCATTCAATTTCCTTCTTTTTCTTGGAGAAGATTGTCTAGGTTCTTGGACATGCTTTAGTTTTCTCGGTCGCTTGATATGATGTGTCTGTTTATGGGTTGTCGAATCAGCAGTGTACCCCAATAGACTGTTAGAATCTATGTTGTTCGGACTCTTCAAAAAATGTCAAAGGCGGTTGCGTATGTGGATTCTCCAAAAGTAGTGTATTTTTGGAGACAGACACAAGTGCAACATTGAAAGTGAAGAGACCGTGCAACTTAGGTTAGAATCATGTTAGCGGATGATAACAAACCATATAATTCCTTTATTTAAAATTAATTCAGAGAACATTCTAATTTCTAGTTTTTCCTTGGCTTTCTTCCACGCTTAGGCTGTTCAGTACAGGATCGCTAGTGGAACAATTAAAACTAGGGGAATTGGAGTTTCATAAAATCAGCAAGTTTGACTTTGGTCGGGGTTAGGTAAATCGTCACAGATTTGGAAAACAAGGCGGTGTTGCTTTTATACGCCAAGGGGGGTGCTGATGATTTTCAGCCTTGGCACCTAATGACAATCTAAACAAGAAAGCCTCTACGAGGGTTGTGTTGTTGGCTGGAGGGAAGTGGCTAAACCTGAGAACAGGAGATATTTGCCAGTGGGGAAATCCTTGTTTGCCTGCGCTTCAGAATCCCCTTGATTACACGTTAGTCTGGAGCTCTAATGATGGAACTGAAGAAAATTTTGATGGATCTGGTTACTTTTGGTTACCTCAACCACCTGAAGGTTATAAAGCCCTGGGGTTCATTGCGACTACTAAGCCTGCTAAACCTGAGTTAGAGGAAGTCAAATGTGTTCGAGCTGACCTCACTGATGAATGTGAAACTTACCGCTTAATACTTAAAACAGCCTCAGTGCTATCAGAAAGTCTGGCAATTTGAGCATAGAACGCCGGCATAGAGGAACCATAGGAGGAATGCATGGTAAAGGTATTTCAATTGGTACCTTTTTCTGCAGTAGCTATTGGAGCACAGGGCAAGAGCTAAACATTGCATGCCTAAAGAACTTCGATACGAGTCTACAAGCAATGCCAAACCTTGATCAGATTCATGCAATCATTAGGCACTATGGTCCTACTTTGTTTTTCCATCCCAACGAGGTCTATCTTCCATCTTCTGTACAATGGTTCCTTGACAATGGCGCAATGCTCTATACAAGAGGCGATTCAGTTGCTAAGCCCATTGAGCCTGAAGGTTCCAATTTACCTGGTGGTGGGACGAACGATGGCCAATGTTGGATTGATTTGCCAAGCGATGTCCGCAGGGATATTGTCATATTTGGAAATTTAGAGAGTGCAAAACTTTATGTTCATGTTAAGCCAGCCTTAGGTGGTACTTTCACAGATCTTGCAATGTGGATTTTTTGCCCCTTCAATGGGCCAGCACTATAAAGGTAGGAGTAGTGCATGTTTTTCTAAGCAAAGGCGGTCAGCTATGTAGGTGATTGGGCATTCACTCTCGAGTGAGCAATTTCACAGGAGAGTGTGTGTATCATTTTTCTCAAACAGTGGTGGTGAATGGGGGATGCTTAGGATTGGAGTTCATGCCAGGGAATAAAGCATGGTTATTCATTCAAAGTAGTGGCCAGGCTAGCTTTCCTCATCCTGGAACTTACATTCAAGGATCCTCAAAGCTAGGGATTGGAATTAGAAATGATGTTGCACGTAGTAATCTCTATGTAGATTCAAGTACCCAGTATGAAATTATTTCAGCACAGTATCTCGGACATGAAGCTGTTAGTGAGCCATGTTGGTTACAATACATGAGAGAGTGGGGTCCAACCATTATTTATGACTCAAGAAAGGAGCTTGAGAAAATTGTTCATCGCTTGCCTATAATGGTTCGAAATTCAGTACAGAGTATCTTTGATAAGCTGCCAATGGAACTGTTCAAGGAGGAAGGCCCTACTGGGCCAAAGGAGAAGAACAATTGGTTTGGAGACGAAAGATGGTAGCACATTTCTTTGTCTATGGGTATCTTAACCTTGCCATTGGCTTGTTGTACCATTATGTACAGATTCATATTACTCTAGGACTGGGCTTTGTAGTTGCTTTAGTTTAGCAATTTGTGAGGACGGACTACATTATGGATCCCAACAAGTTCATAGTCCATAGCAGGAGTTATGTTGATTATTTGGTTTATCTACAGAAGGGAAGCAGAACACACTACTCATAAACCAAAAGGGAATCAAGAACGCGGTAATCCTTCACCTTAAAGCAAATTGATTCTTGTTATCACCATTTTGTTCTGCACCTATCACCATGTGTTGCTTCTCTTTCATTGTGGCATCAGATTGTCCTTTGTGAGCTGTGCAAAGTTTAATGAGGACATTCCTCAATCCAAATCCTAAATTTCATTGCAATTCATGCCATCTTTTCTTCTCCATGCGGGCATCCTTTACTGTCTGAGCAAGCCATGCCAGTTTAATGTTTGGCATTGGCAGTCTGCCCGTGCATCCCTCTAATCTTAACAGGTAAGAAACTTGGAGAATGATCATTTGGTTCGAAAACAAAGTCATGCAGGGATTATTTAGTGTATATGTTTTTAGTGAATGTTTAAGTTCATTGCACTTGTATATACTGTGTACATATATTAATAGAAGTCCACAATTTGAACCTTGTTTTCGAATGAAAGTAAATAGAAGATACAAAGATGAGATTGAGGTTACTTTGGTCTTTAAGATGTGTTTTAGTTAGTTGATTTAACTACCTAAAAGGTTAAAAGTAAAGTATGAAAAAAATTATTTGGTCCCCTCAGTAACAAGAAAATTGTTTGGTAATTTGATGTGTTTTTAGTTGGACCACTTCTGTTATGAACCATTCATTCAGCATCAGCTATGCCTATTCTCTACTGTTGATAAGTACGATGTTTGGCTGAACACGAAATTTTAGAACTATTTTATAAAAAACTAATGAACGTAACTAATTATCTGCATTAACCAATCTGAAGACTCAACTGAAAAAATGGTGAACTGTTGCTCATTTTACGTCATGAAGTGAAAAGGTACCCTCACATGAAGTATTCTATATTATTATTATTAATATTAATACAAAGGTACTGATGGAAGTAAAAAAAAAAAACAAAAGCCACCGCAACCAGATATTTGATGATTAAGTTGAATGTGATTTACGCATTGAAAAAACTCAATTAGCTCAAGAATAGCAAACACCAAGAACAATATGATCATTAATTTGGATCAATTGATCTGAAATTCACACTATTGATTGTAGCTCTATGACAATATCTTCAATCTAATATAAAGAAACACTATATATATTATATCATCATTTAAACGATCCGATTTGAATATTTTTGATATATAAAAAATCAAAAAATATTCTAAAATATGTAAAATTTAACAAAATAGATAAAAAAAATCAAATATTCTTAAATTATTTAAAATTTAACAAAATAGCATTTGTACAGATTATCCAAAAATTAATGTCGTCAATATGTTTGTCTAAAAATGCACCTATTATTACTTTTGGATCAAAAATGTCATTTTCCTGATAAGCAATTTTTTTTTCTTCTTAAATACATTATTTTTAGAACAACATATTACTTTTTCAGAATTTTTGTTTTAATTTTTTTCTTTTAAAATCACTAAATTAATATAGAATTGAAAAGTAATCTTGTGTTTTCTTAATCTCCTTTTATCAATTATTATAGAAATTACCTGATATACTTTTTTTAATTGATGATAAAGACATACATTAAAGATCATAGTAACTCAACACTAAATTTTATTTAGATAATCATTTTTAAATATAAATAAAAAATATTTTTTTTATTTCTTAATCTTTTTCTTCTTGAAGGTAAAAATAAACATTTGTTAATATATTGCTTGTGTTAAAGTTAGTATTTAAAGCAGGGAAAAAAAAAGGAGGGGGAGGGGTGAAGGCAACTACCTTCAGCAATAGATATTTTAACAATATTTAATGACTCAAAAAGGTAATGTAAGAAATGGTTTTAACTATTAGAAATAAGAGAGGAGAAGAAAAAAAAAGATATATATATATGTGAATATCAGTTCACTATACCTAAAATCAAATTATAACCGCGATCAACTACTATACTATTCTTCCAGTATATTGAAAAGTCCAGCACTCCAGTCGTATAAGCACTATCATTTTCATTGGGCACCGATGTGTGCGGATTTCTCACTCTAAAAATCTCCCTATGAAATAAACTCTAGTATAAGTTAGATATCGCATCATTATCTCGGATCAGATCAGAACAGCGATGGGGCTCCTGTCAGAATTGTCAAGATACAGACTAGCTCTCACTTACAGAAGGTGAGAACGTTATTCACACGATCAGACATACGAAGCGGCAAGTGCCCACACGAGACCAAAATACAATACAATAAATACAAGGGCGACTGGGAGGTGGATAATGATAACTTTGCTGTGGGGTGGCGGGGGGGAGGGGGGGCGGCCGGGAGGGGCTGGTGCTTTGAGTTTTGGGTATTGTTTGTAGGGGCTTGGTGTATTTAGGTGTTATATTTAATTTTTTTTTTTCTCTCGCTTACATCTTGGCTAACTCTATGTAATTTTCTCATACGACCTCCACAGGTTTGTACCTTTAGCACTTTTTTTCATTATAATATACATAATTTATAATGAATTAAAGTATAAGATTATGATTTAAATAACATATATTATTTTTTTAAAAATATAATACTTAACTTCAGAAAAATATATTAATCATTAATTTCTTTAAAATATTTAAAATTTACCAAAAATGAATATTCAAATGCGAATATACTATATATATTTTTTTATTTACTCACTCTCTTTTAGATTATTACATAAATTTTAATCATTCCTCTTATATAAATTCGTTAAATTTTTTTGCAACAATTTATTTCTTAATTGACTATTTCGTATTTAAAAATTTTCAAATCATGTTTTTAAGAAATTTAAAAATTTATATAATAAAATAAAAATCAACTTGGAATTACTTCTCTGAGTGCTAACTTCATATCTCGATATAAAATTACATATCCAAATACCTATTTATATTCAATTTCACAAAATTTCGATGTCTCCGTTTTAGTGTTTGGTTAGCTTAGGTTAGTGGCGTCCCACGCAGGGCTATGGTGTTGTATTTTAGGTTGGGGAGTGGGCTATGTTATTAGGTGGGCACACCTTTGTCTGGTTGTTTTTGGCAACTCTATACCCACTTTTCTTTGTCCCTATGCTCATTAATTCTTCAAAATCATTCATAATCAACATTTCTAAAACTTACTTGTATTCGTGTATTTAGATTAAATTTAACGTAATTTTTATTATTATGTGATTTAATAAAATAAAATATATATTAATTAATTAATATTGAATAAAATGAATGATAAATTTAAACACATGATTTGCATGTATTGAATTGACATAAACATCAGTGTATGTAGTTTTACCCGTTACGATAGAGGGGTAAGTAATTTTTCATCTTTAATTAGAATTTTAATTTTGTTGAATATTTCTTCGTTCATTTTTATTTGTCATGTTACGCTTTTCGAAAATAATTTGATTAATTTTTAAAGTTAAATTAGAATATATTAATTTGATATTTTAAACAAAAAATTTATACATTCAAAACTTAAATGATAAACTACTATGAATTGCAATTTTCTACATATCATATGATGAAAAATACATTATAAAGTATTAGCCAAAGTTCTGATAGTTTGACGCTAAAAATAAAATTCATGACAAATAATAGTGTACGGATGAAATATAAAATTGTCTTTATTAAGGAAAGTTTATCACAATATGAAACATTTGAGACTAAATTTAGATTTGGTCAATATTTAATATTTAATATTGAACATAAAAAAAACATCTCGAATAAGTCTAACCAGTTTTACCTTCTATCGAAAAATTAGGTGATCGGTCTAATGTTTGCCGATATTTTTCAGTCGATTTTAGTCGTAGATGTCAATTAACGTATTTCGCTCTCAATATTACGAAGCCGGAAATTAAAATTTCTTTGTTCCTCAATTTGATATCGATTTAGGCCAATAAACTGATGACGTATCACAATATCCTAACATCTTCTATATATTTTTTTATCATAATCTTATCTTAATCGTGATATCGATCTATCCAACTGAAAAAATAAACATGTTAGGTATAGAACGATTATATATGTATGCTATATTAAACCCCAACACATCATCATCCTTGTTGTATTTTTTTAAAAAAAAATGTGCTAGCTAATAGGCCGAGTATATCCACTTATTTTATATTTAACAAATTTGTATATTTGAAAAGCAAAATTTTCCAATTTTCATAATTAGTCTGAACCAAATTGGTATTGTTGAAAAACAAGATTCGTTTATTGCCCTCTACAAAAAACATGGCAGATAGCCCTGACCCACGTGTTTAGGGAGAGAATCATCATCATATTCATCTTCTGAAGCGCACAAAGCAGACAAAGCTACCCCACTTTTCTTACCTTCTCCAACACCCTTTACCTACCTTCCCTTCAATACCATCTTTTTTCTCAAAACCCTTTAGGTTTTCTTGATGAAAGGCACTCTTGGTTTAATGGGTTATGGAGGAGTTACATATGGGGTTTCAGTTGATGGCTCAATTTGTACTCTGTCAAAGGAGGATAATAATGGGGTGTTGTTATCATCTGAGGCTTCTTCATCATACCCTGATGAGACTCAACTTGAATTGGGTCTTGGACTTAGTCTTGGTGCTTCTGCTGATGTTGCCCTTCCTAAGGCTAAAACTGGTTCAAGGGGTGGTTATGCGAAAATATTGACACCCAAAAAAGATTTCCATTCTTTGGGTTCTAATTCATCATCTTCATGTTCATCTTCTTCTGCTATTAAACCTAATAATGCTTCTTGTGGCACTAAGAGAAATGCTGATTCTATTTCTCCTCCTCGTTCTAGTGTCAGGTATCACCATTTTGTCTTTCTTCTGTATTGTTATAGCATGATTCTTTGATGTAACTATGCATCTTTCTTCTTTGCTCTGCATTTGGAATCAGATACCTATGATGAAATGCATTTTCTTTTTATGATGAAATGTTTATCTTGAATATATCTGTGCACTGGTCTAAAGGAAGAATCTTGTTTGATGTGACACTAAGCTGAACCAATTGGCGGACACACATCCTTTGTAATGTTTGACAGAAACTGGTAATGCAAACATTGTTCTAGGAGAAAGAGTCGAAAGAGATGGGGCTTATACGTCAAGTTAATTTTTTGTTATGTCATGGAATGCACTCACAAATAAGACTATCTGGTTTTTATTGGAAATGGTATTGACAATGCAATGGTTGCATTTGATTGATGATTATATCAATTTAAATTGATCTTAACTAATAGAATTTTTGACGATGCAAGATATTTCCAGTTGAAAACTACTTTGTAAAAATGCTTAGAAACCAAAAGGCAGCAGTATGGTTAGTAGAAATGGAAAGTAACTGGATTTCAGCTTGTTTTATTTTTTTTCATACAAACAATGGCAAGCTGCTGACCTGAATATTGGAAGATTTGTAGGACAGAGGTTCTTCTCGTAGATTCGGTTTTCCTTCTCATTTCCATTAAATGGTGAATGAGTGATGGATGTACTTTTTACTACTTGATAGAAACTGTCTGGTCTCTTCAGCAAATACAACACAATTCCGAGCATCCTATTTTGCAAGAGCAGTATTTAGATGTACTTTTTTGAGAATTGCATAAGCATACCAAACCAAGCGGGTGATGAAAAATGTAGTTTGTACAAGTATGCGGTAGGGTTCCTAAAAAAATCAAGCCAACTATCTAATCTGTTGAAGTTTCATTTTAACAAACATAAAAGGAGGGAAACCCGAAAGAACAAATGAAGCAAGAGGGAATTTTTGACATTTAGTAAGAACTTTCTCTAGTTCCTTAAATGCTTTTCTATTCCCCCTCTAATAGCACCAAAAATATATGTAGGAAGGTTTTTCCTTGTTTTTTTTTTCGTTTAGCATCCAGTGGTTTCATTCTCCTACTTGCCCAACTGTCTCTGCCATTTCTTTAAGAAGCACCTATGGAATATTAAAGATGGGGATACTATGGTCAATAGTCCCAACTCCCAAGACATAACTTCAATGCAGTAGGAAACATCCATGATCCCTTTATGGATTTTGCACATGCAGTGCCAACTAACAACAATTCATTCTCTTCTTACTCTTAAGTTGTTTATTATTAAAATGGCTCCCATTGCTATTGATGTGGAAAAATGGAGATAATGTTCTTCATATGATAAGTCATTTTAGAGCCAACTTTTTTCTCAACCTTTTATTGCATACTGAGTCTGTTATAGTATTTTAGACACTAGGACTGCACTGTTTGTGACAAAGTTGCCATCTTCAGGAAAGGATAATCTTCTACTTCTCTGTTCCCTATTGTGATCAACATAGGTTTTTACATCAATTAAGGTTGGCTCCTTCACTTGGAAGTATTATGGATGATTTTAATCTTAGTCAAGGACTCAAGCCAAGATGAATTGATTCTTTGGCAGAACGATTGTCTGCACCCAGTATAAAAGAGAAAATGAAAAAGAGTTATCCTTTATTCAGCTTACCATTCAAGAGCATTTGGAACTAGAAGACTAACTCAATTACCCATAGAAAAGAGAGGATGCTCTTTGGATGTTGAGCTGGTTTTAACCTAGCACAATTGATGATTGCCAGAGACTGCAATTATGTATTGAACTTCCTTGGGAGGATTGTGACATTAATTTCCTGCCAAAATGGGCATCTCTGTGTATAGTTGTTATAGCACAACTACTTTCGTTGTCTAGTTTTAATCCATAATTATATTAAAATTAAATTCACCCATAAATTAAAAAAATACTTACATAAAAGCATGTATTTTAAAAAACAACAAAAAAAAAAAAAAAAATAAAAAATCATTAAAAATTAAATTAAATTCAGCCTTCCCCCATTCTCCACTTCCCCCTTCCCCTCCGTCCCTCTTTCCCGCCTCACCGCCCGAAGCTTCCCTGCCCACACCATTCGGTCCCATTATTCACCCTTTCCTTCCCTCCTCCCACCCTCCGGCATCTTTTGTCACCTTCCTGTAGGGTCCGCCTCCCTCGGTTCATAGTTTTATGGAACCATTGGATCGGTTTCTGGCTAGGTCTTCATTTTGCAGAGTGAGTATATAATTTGGTGCCGTCTTTTGTTGGTTATGTTATTCTTGAAAGTGTGTCAATTTAAATTTTTGTTGGGTTGGAGATAACAGATTCCTTTTTCGGGAATCTTATTGTAGCTAAAATGTACAAACTCTATGTGGAGTAGTATTTGTTATGGCTTCTTCATATGGTGGCATCTCAGGTTGTATTGTGTTTCCAGATCCATCTATGACTTGCGTACAGTATGACAAGTAATCTACTCATCTTTTAATTGACCGTGTGATTTCATATTGACTTCAGACAAAGGGCTGTCTTGTGCAAATGTAAAATGATACTTCAAGATTCCAATTTATCTTCCTTTGATTTAAAAAAAAGACATTCTACATTATTATTAATATGTTCATATGAATATTGTTCCTTTAAATGACAAATTTGTATCTCTTCCATGTTAAACTCGATGAATAATTTGTCTGGTGTAAGAAAAATTACTGGTATAGATTGTGGGGCTTATGAGTTAGCATGTGTGTCTGGTCAATTACTCTTAGGCGTGATCTCTCAGTCTTTAGTTTTAACATGTGCATCCATAGGCCATCTCAGATCTGACATTATTTCTCATGTATGGTTCTTTTGATTGTTCTGCTACTTGGCACCCGCTCAAAGGCTGAAACAGATGTTGTCCTACCACTTATGACTAAACTATGCCATCACTGTTATTTCATGTATCATCATCATATTTGAAATGTCCGCTACATCAAAGGGAAAATATATTCTTTTTTTTTCTTCCTAAATGTAGGTAATGCAGTTATGTAGTGAGTAGACTATAATAAGCTGCGTAAAAACTACTTGAGTATGACTACTTCTCTTTCTTTTGACTTTTTCCTTTTAATAATTTTGTTACTAACTTTGCTTGACATCAACAATGCAGTCAGGTTTTGGATGGGCCTCCTATAAAACTTATAGGATGAACACCCTGGGTTACGCCGACAAACCACCAACCCCCAGAAGAATTTTCATCAGTGACAAACGAGAAATGCAACACCGAAAATACTATCGCTAATGCTGGGAGCAGCAAGATCCAACAACTTTGCCAAGAGCAAGGTCTACTCCGTCAAGGCTTCTCTATTTGTGAAGGTCAATATGATGGAAGTTACAATTTGGAAGGAGTGTAGATCTGAAATGCCACTAATAGGCTACGGCACTGGCACAACTCTAGACAACATGTTCTTAAGACCCAGCACGACTGTTTGTGCAAGATGTGAGTAGTTCTTCACCCTAGTACATTAATCTTGGAATGACAAACTTGTTACCATGGATATGTCCCCAGAGATCCCATAAAAGAAGGATAATGAACTCAAATTGTTTTAGTTGTGTTACATGCTGAATGAATTTTACACTGAGTATTGCACGATACAATGTTCATGGTTGTATAAAATAAATGGTTGTAAATGTTTCCTGTCCCTATGTTTCTGAGTGAGCCCGACACTAGAGGACTGACATGGCCTTCTTGCTCAAGTCTGTTTTTTTAACATTTCTTCTGAGTTCTACTCTAGTATTTGAGGTTCATTTTCCATGGTTCCTGACTTAAGCAATTTGTCTGCTGCCAGCATCAAACGTACAGGAGCTAGGTGTCATGTCAGAAACAACGTCTTCTTCAAGATTATTAGATGGATCATCTGAATTTGTGCTGACTTATGAAGACAAAGATGGAGACTGGATGCTTGTTGGAGATGTTCCTTGGGAGTATGTCCTGCCTCTGTTACCTTGCTCCTCCTCCTGCACAATGACAACTAAAATACGCTTTTATAAAATGTGTTGCGAAAAATCAACAGATACATCGTACTTTATCTCTGAACCTTTGTTTTCTCACAGTGCTCAATATATAATAAGGGGATTATTTCCAGCATGAGTTGGGGATTTTTTATTCTTATCTATATGTCTCCTATTTTATACTTATTTTTGCTCGTTTTAATACTTATTATGTTCTAATAAAATGGTCTGGGATGTGGATTACGGTTTCAACTTCCAAGGCTTCCTGATGATATTTCATTATTTTCCCGTTTTTCCCTCCATCTTAGATTCTTTCTTTCTTATTTTTCGAACATACATTCTTTCGGCTTGTAATGAAACTGACCGAAATATAACCATGTTTTCACAATATTGTTTCTTTACTTGTTTTCCTTGGTTGTTTCAGGATGTTTATTAGCTCGGTCAAGAGACTACGAATCATGAGAACATCTAATGCCAATGGACTCGGTACATGTAGGTGTTGAGTCATATATATGATGCACATGCACCTCATACAGATAAAAACTGACTTAACTTCATGCTGACCAAATTTTTTGTTGAAATTTCAGCTCCAAGTTTCATGGAAAGAAATGGTGGAAGACCGGGGACTAAGCCTATATAGGTCAGACAAAGAATCTACTTTCAAAAGATAAAGAGACCTCCATTTGAAGGATGAAGTCTAAAAGGAAATTTTAGTGGATGGTAAAATAATTTTCTGAGTTAACAAATTGGTCCTATATGACCTTATTGGTTTTTTTTTTTTTTTTGGGTCACTTTTCGTGCTTTTTTTACTTCACGGTCTACCCCACTCTCTGGGAGGAGATCGCTTTTACTGGATCACAGAAGATGCCTGTATATGTCATTCACCACGCGATCTTCTGCATAAGTTTCATTTCACCCTTGTGTAGCATGGATGTATCCACTTATACTATATTACAATGATGAGCTTGCCGCTCCCTGAAACAGATGAACACTAATGTTGTTGAAAGGAAAGTTTGCTAGGTTCATACTGGGAACCTTTTTTGTTGGTTTTGATAAAATCTTTCATTACTTTGATGTTTGTATTTCAATTTCTTGTCTTCTCTATTCTGCAACTATTTCTTGGAGCAAGATACGTTGTCTACAGAACTTAAAATTATTTGATTGTAGAAGTTTTGGGAAGAAAGTATATCTTAGCCATGGTTTCTTGTGTTGCATGTTGTCACTGGTTCAAGAGAAAGAAGCCTTGTGAATGCATGTTCCCTGAGCCATGATTATCGATTAAATGAGCTCTAAATGCTGTTTTTTCATTAGCGAGGGCAAAGCGCTTTCATTTTATTGAATCTAATGGATTTCAGGTGAGCAATACAACTCCTAGTCTTGATTAGAGAATATGTGTGTTAGAAAACTCTGTTATTCGATCTATAACTTCTTCTTACATGATCAAAGAATTAGTAAAAACTAAAACATCACTTGCAGCAGTAATGGGAAGAATGCTGCCTGTACTACCTTAATTCTACACATACAAGAATCAATGTATGAACCTCTAAATACTACATGACAATTACAAATAAAATGGACTCAAATAGGGAAAGGGAAGTGACCTCTCTTCTTACAGAAGACCATTTACAGGTGATGTACTGAATATTGGCTTATCTTTGTTAGTAGTAGCAGCATGGCTACCTCCACTGTTGCTACTGCTTTTTCTCCGAGGCTTTGCCTCTTCGAGCATCGTCAAAACATCCCTCATGGATGGTCTGTCCTTGGGGAGTTTGGCTGTACATAGAATTGCTATCCTTAAAACTAACAACATTTCTTCTTGAACATGTTGTGTTGCTCCTACATTCGGTCATGGCTTCTTCCTAGCTTAATTGTCTCGATCTTCATCCAAACCACTCTACAATGTCAAACAGATTCCCGAATAGAGGATTCTAGAGGACGTTTACTCACCCCCTTAGGAGCTCCTGAGAACAACTCCAAGCCGTAATTCACTCTTCTCATCCACTTCCATGTGTACCCGTACTCTGAAAGTCAAAAATCCAATAAATGTTGTTAACCAAGATCACTGTAGAGTAACATTGATGAAAATTCTGAAGGACTTACCAGGGGCTATGTATCCATAATATCCAGCACCATGGAACTGTTCATTCTTTCTTGAGCATTCGTTCTTGCCAACCAAAATTGCAATTCTTGCCTCTAGATTTTTGCATCAAGAATAGGTTTTTTGACTTGACATCCGGTGATAACTGGTGGATGGCAGTATGATGAGATAAGCAAGGCCTTGGCCACTCCAAGGGCTACTGGTTTATAATCGATGACCCTTCGACCAAGCATGGTCTCCCTGCTGTCTGTTTACCCATGTAAAAACACTCTTCAAGGCTACCGATTTTGCATATATAACTCGTATAGTATCTTGCATCACGTTTGTTGTGAAGGAATCCCAGAAGCCTGACAATATTTCGATGCCTTAATTTTCCAAGAACGTTCACCTCACCTACGAGATCATCACTGTCCCCCATCTCAATATCAGTTCCAGATTTCCACAGCTTCTTTACTGCAACAACCATATTCTCGCGTTGCATTTCAGCTTTGTATACAACCCCTGTTGCTCCCATTCCAATGACATTTGACTCTTTAAGGCAAGCCAAGATGTCATTACTAGTGAATCCTAGCCTCTGGAATGCCATCAACCTCCATGGCCATTCACCACTGCTCATCTCAAAGCTTGGTCCAAAGCAGTTCCCATTTTCATGCCATCTCTTGTATAGAGATCTAGCTACAAGACCTGCTGTCACAAAAAGCAGAAGAGCTGCCACACCAGTTAGCCATCCTGTGATGATGTGCTTCGTGTGCAAGCTCTTCTGCTTTGATGTGTATGCAGCATTGTGAGAACATGGAGGAAGCACTCCACCACATAGACCGGCATTTCCAATCAGGTCATCCGGATTGATTGTTCTCAACATGCCATTTTCCGGGACAGGACCCTCCAGTTTGTTATGAGAAACATTCAGCATTTTCTAATGCTGTGATTGCGCCAAGTTCTCAGGTATCCCACCAGTTAAAGAGTTGTTAGATAGATCTAGAATAGCTAATGTGGGCATCATGGAAATCGCTCTTGGAATTGGACCGTTTAATTGATTGTTTCGAAGGTTCAAAGTTACTAACTTCTCACAGGAAGCAATGCTAGCTGGAAGATCTCCAGTGAAATGGTTTGTGGATAGATCCAAAACAGTAAGAGAAGGACAATCCTGGAATTGATCCGGGATTTCGCCTATCATCTTATTGTCTGAGGCAATGAAATTTTGAAGAGTTGGAATCGCAAGAATGAATGAAGGAATAGAAGACTGAATGTGGTTTCTAGAGAAATCAATAAAAGAAAGAGAAGTAGAAGAAGCAAGATCACTTGGGATTTGTCCTGTAAGACTATTATTTGCCAATTCCAGCCTCTGTAGTTTCCCAAGTTTACCAAAACCTGCTGGAATCGTCCCCGAAAGAAGATTGTTCTGCATTCTTACACGAACGAGGGACGTGCAGGTTGATAAACCAGTTGGAATTGGACCAGAGAAAGCATTGTTAAACATGATAAGCTTAGTGAGGTTACCTTTGGCGCATAATCCTGCTGGAATTGGACCGGTAAATGAGTTAGATGAAATATCCACCCATTGCAGTGGCGAATTTCTTCCAAGATCACTTGGCAAAGGACCTGAGAAGCTGTTATTCCATAGCTCAACTACTTCCAGCTGAGTCAAACCTCCGATCCCAGAGGGAACCGAACCTGATAATTTGTTGGACATCATATTCAAAAGCTGCAAATTCTTAAGTTCAGCAATCTCAGCTGGGATTTCACCCGTAAGCATGTTATCAGACAGATCAAGCAGCTGTAATGAAGTCATGTTACCCATCTCTGGCGGAATCTTGCCTTCAAGCTTGTTCTTGTATAAGAAAATCGTATCGAGCAGCTTCAACTTTCCTAGCTCAGAAGGAATTGAACCTCCAAGATTTCCAATAGCGAGATCAAGATACTTGAGATTTGTCAAATTTCCAAATTCAGCTGGAATTCCACCTTCAAAAACATTGTATCCGAGTACTACAGTCTCAAGCGACGAAAGCTGCCCCAGCTCACCTGGAATTTTTCCAGTCAAATTGTTCCCTGAAAGACCTAAAAACTTCAATTTCCCCAAATTCCCATAAGATTTAGGTATTGAACCTTGGAAGAAATTCCCTCTAAAATCCAATGTCTCGAGTAATGTAGCATTTCCAATATCCTCAGGAAGATAACCGGAGAAATTATTACTCGAAGCATTCAAATACATAAGCGCTTCTGACATTCCAAGACCTACAGAGAAGTCATTGACAAAATAGTTCTGGCTCACATCAATGCTTTTCAACGCAGTTAGATTTGAGAAACTTCTTGGCAATGGCGATGAGAACTCATTGCAGCATAGATTGAGATAAGTCAAGCTCTTCAACTTTTGGATATCATTAGAAACTGTTCCAGTGAGATTCCTATGGGACAGATCAATCTTGTCGACTTCCCCGCGGGAGTTGCATTCAACTCCCGTCCAGCTGCAGGGATTGTTCCCTGCAGCTGCATGATTGGGCACTGTCCAATCACGAAGATGATCCAATGGATCAACGAGACTTTCTTTAATAGAAAGTAGTATAGACACCTCATCATTCAAATCAACTTTCGCAACCACCCCGTTATCAATAACACTGTAACAGTAGAAGAAGAAGAGTATGAAAATGGTTAATAAATTCATTACTACTTTTTTTCCCTGTGCTTACACTCTCTCTTTTGTTCGTAATTTGTGTGCTAGCATTGCATCAATGATTGTGAGGGAAATGATGGGACCAACAAGGGGCAAGAAGAAGAAGAAGGTAAGAAAAATGAGATGAGTATTAGTATTATTATATAAGTAGAGTACAATATTTATTAATGGAGTTAGTAAAACACTCCGATTTATTTGACTTACTTTCGTTTTTAATAACTCTAGAAAATGACTTATTTCTATATTCAGTAACAATTTAACTGTTAGAACGTATCTATCACTTATTTTAGATCACAAATTTTAAAAATATTTTTTAAATTTTATGTCAAATCAAATTATATCAGAGCAGAAGTTCACGTGGGGATTAGTTAAGTGAAAGAAAAAGTAGCTGGATTAATAGGTCGTGAGATCTTGGGTTCTGCAAAAAATAAAAAATAAAAACAGCTGTGTTTATATAAATGGAAATAATATGGGGAAATATTTGGACTTTATTGTAAGTGACTCCGACATTGAACATGGAGAGAATGTGTTCTTATAGTTTTTTGTTTTTATTTTTTCCCCTTTTTAGATTGATTAGAGATTTACAGGCCAGGCCAGTAAAAAATATAAACTACTTCTTGTACTAATTGCAACGCACTTAAATGTAGCGATGTGGGCGATTTCTAACGTGTTTGAGATTAAAACGTAATTTCTATATTAAATGTAGTGACGTAAACGATATTTAATTTATATTAAGGCATAGCTTCTATACCTATCACATATTTATGTGTGAAGTTGGTTTCTATTGTCAAAAAGGAGTAATGAATTGTATCAAATTAATTATTATTATTTAATAAGGAAAAAGTGTGTATAGTGAGAGAATATAGGGAAAAGGCAGCTTTTTCTTTGGGACAAAGGTATTGTTAACTCATGTGGATGACAAAGATTTCAAGATTAATTACGAGTAAAGGTTACTCTATTCCATTCTTAATGTTTCACTTACCATTTTTTTTTAAATTCTAAAGTTTAACAAAATAATTTTTAATTGATGACCAAAAAACATTATATATATACTGACAGTGTAAAAAATTTTATCATATAAAATATTGTTTAACAAGTGATAATACATTAGTTAGAAGTTTAACCAAGCTTGTTGATTTATGTTTTTTTCACTTGTATAAATATTTAATGTGGAAATAAGCAGTAATATTGTTTGTATAGGCATAATGCATAAATGAGCCATTTAACTTGGCCTTATTTCACATTTGTGCTCTTCAACTTTGATATGCACAAACAGATACTTAAACTTGTATAAACTTGAACAAGTAGACACATGAGTACTACTTGAAACGAAACACGTAGGATACCACGTAGGACAAAAAAATAACTTGTAGAATGTCATGTAGGACATATGTGTCTATTTATTCAACTTTATACAAGTTTAAGTGTCTACTTGTGCACATCTAAATTTGAATAGCATAAATGTGATTTAAGTCAAGTTAAAGGGCATATTTATATATTATGTCTTTTGTATATTATGGTAGATTGTTAGTTTTTTTTTTTGATACCCTTAATAAAATTGGAATTATTGTACCGAGCTATGATTTTTCTATAAGTATTTTTATAATCGATAATGCATATGACTTGAAACTTCATTTTGTTCGATATAATATATAAAAATATCATTTAATTTAGTCTCATTTGATATATATATCTTTCAACTTTGAGTAGGTAAGAGCACATATTTAAATTTGTATAGATATACATGCCCTATGGACTATGTAATAATGAATATATTCTACATATATTATGAGTATGTGTGTTTAATTATTGAAGTTTAATGTCTTATCTTGATATATTTATACATTACGCCTTCTTTAGATTAGACAAAGTACAAAGTGGCCACAAGATGACTTTCTAAAATTACTTATTTCTTTTCTAAAGTTAGTTAAAAGACCTTACCCACCTCGTTTTCTGTATCATTTATTGATCTGGATCCAAGAAACTTCTATTCCAAATTAAGAGGTAAAAATCAAAAATCAACACAAAGAGAAAAAAATTGTAACCACATACACACAAAAAAACGAAATAGTATGATCATATCATGTTTGGAATTAAAGCTATACTGTTATTATTATGATGTGAGTCGTTTAAATTAGATAAAATAAATTTTATTACGTCTTGTTTAATTATTATGATCGCAAATTCTACGTATATAGAAGTGTTTGAAACTTTTTTTTTTAATCTGAATCTGAATACATGACCCTTCCCTTATATTGAAGTATGTCAATGAATAGAAATTAGTTTTTTAAATAACAAAAGACCTCATATCACTATTCAAGAAGATAGTGGAAAAATGGAGGAAGTAGTGTACATGTATTAATTAAATTAAAAATAGAGTAAAACAAAGGAGAAAACATGAAAAAATTCACATGGAATCATGTGGGAGCATTTGAGGTATTTTTCTTTGAATTATAATATAAAAATAATAGGTAGTGAGTAGTGTGTGACTTTGTTAGGTACTGTGTTTTCTTGCCTTCTCAAAGTATTGAGGGGCTCATGTGAAACTGCATCTTCCTAGTCTATTATTTTTTTCCAATTATTTATTAGATAGATAAATCATGTTAAGACATTTCTATTATTCTCCCCCTATTTCCATAGTTTAACTTCTTAATTTCACTTTATTACTAATGATATCACATGTTGAGAATCACAAGAATTTATAGATAATTTTGTAAAAAGATCATCATATTTTGTGTTATTATTATAACAAATGAATGGTATTACTTCTAGGGAAATAAAATATCCCAACATTTTATAAATATTTTGAATAAGTTAGTAGTAACTTATTTTTTTCAAATTTAAGGAAAATGACTTATCTCCATGCAGTAAGGAATTTTCAAATTTAAGGAAAATGACTTATCTCCATGCAGTAAGGAAAACATTTTTCAAAACTCTTTTTCGATCTCACAATTCAACTTTCCATCCTAATTCAAGTCCTATGTACTAAACTTTTATGCTAAGCCGAGATTCGAGTCCAAATTCTTGATTCAGAAACCGACTTCCAATCTTGATTTGAGATCAAATTCTTGGATTGAGTTGAACTCAAATCCCAATTTAGGTGTCGGGTTTCGAGTGAGGATTCAAGGTCTGATCTCGAGTTACGTGTCGTGTCCTGAGTCAAGTGTCGAGGTGGGATTCCGAGTAGAAGTTGGTGTCAAATTTTGAGTCGAGTGTCAAGGTTAGGTTCCAATTCAAAGGTTAGGTCCCGAGTCGAGAGTCGAGAGTCGGAGTCGGGTCACAGTTGCGAGAGTCGAGTCTTATGTCGAGTGTCAAGATGGGGTCTTGGTTTGGGTGTCAGGTCTCAATTGCGAGAGTCGAGTCTTATATTGAGTGTCGAGATGGGGTCTTGGTTTGGGTTTCAGGTCTCAGTTTAGGAGTGGGGAATCAAGTTTTAGTCTAAATGTTGGGACCTAAGTCGGGTGTCGAGTCTTATTCAAATGTAGTTGCTTGAGTCAGGAGTTAGGCTTAGGTCCCAAGTCGGATGTCGAGGTTGGATCTAGATCCGTCATCGTGGTCGTGCCATGATATGAATGTCGGACCCCGAGTCAAGGGTCGAAGTTAGGTGTCGGGGTCAGATCCCGATCAGTTGCCTAAGTCGTATTCTGATGCAAGTGTCTAGGTCGAGTATTGAATCAATTATCGAGATTGATTTTCGAATTAGAAATTATTTTCCTTGAAAAATATTTTCTATTCTCTAACTAAAAATAAAAAATAGTTTCTAGACCTGATCTCGACCTCGATTCAGGACCAAACATTCTCCAAAGAAAAAACTTTCAATATAAACATGAAAATATTCTCCTTCATATCAAACACACGCTAAAAGGAGAAAAGAATAAGAAAAAAAACCTTAAAATAAAAGTATGTATTCTCTACATAATGTAAAAAGAAATGGATAATATAGGTAATATGAACACACATATTATCTAGTTTTATCCATATCAAATATAAGTCAAGTTAAATATTTTATCCATTTTCACCGCATTAATTTTCAACAGATTTATATTCGACTTGACCCGCAAAGTATATATCTAGGTAGTTATTGGACTCTCACATTCGGTGATCTAAATATGTTTAGAGAAAGATAAATTATTTAAAATTATAAGATTTGATTCTCAATGATTTGATGTATGGGATAGATGGGAGTGGGAGCATCCACATGGGGTTAAATGTACTTTCCATACATCCCAAAGGTTTTAAAGTTTTGTTAATTATATATTCCCAAAGAAAAAGAATTGAATGATTGATGAAAAAACAAAACCAAAATCACAGTGGCTCCACATGTGCCACATGCACTACAAATAGACAGAGACTCACTAACATGATCCCAATAAATTAAAAATATAAGAAAAAGTGGTGTGTAAATTTAATACATATTATTTCCATGAAAAGAATGCCCTTCGTTAAGATTATAAGGGAGGGATTAACACATCTAATTTTTTTGTTAAGAAAGTGTTTAACCTCATAATTAAAGAACAATACTTTATACTAGAACTAATAATGATGCCATTATTTTAAAGATAAAAGAAAGTGTCCCAAATCTTAATAATGACAATAAATTAAAT
Source organism: Solanum habrochaites (assembly GCA_027704765.1). Classification (NCBI taxonomy): domain Eukaryota; kingdom Viridiplantae; phylum Streptophyta; class Magnoliopsida; order Solanales; family Solanaceae; genus Solanum; species Solanum habrochaites. The sequence goes on along the minus strand of JAKWJA010002497.1, from coordinate 65,947,078 downwards.
TCATGTTTGTCTAAGTTTTCACACTTATATTAATATGTAAAAAAATCATGTTTTTGAAATGCGTTCAAATTAATCTAAATCATATTATATTATAAGTGGGAAGCTCTAAGATATAAAGTTAAATTACCATTTTATTCCTATGGCTAAATAAAAATATTATATTCATATTTGATTATTTTAAATTTTTGAAAAATATTGAGGCCAGTAAACTTTTTTTAAATGAATTGAAATATTTGAAGAGTTATTAAAATTAAATATCTAAATGTTACAGAAATGAAGAGGTACAAAGTTTAGTTAATGAGAGTAAATATTAGAGATTTAACTGGCACATTACTAAATCTAGAGCAGTACATTTACATTGCTAGAATCTTAAAAGTGTAGATTTCAATCAAGATCTCATAATTAATATAATACATGTTATTTTTATTTCAAATGATAAATACATGAAAAGAAGTTAAAGGGGCGAATTAAAATCATTTAGTCCAAGTATATATACAGCCAAGAATTTTTCATTTTTCCTCAAGTCCCTCTCCATTTTTATGGGTTTTCTAAAGAAGAGTATATCATTTTTCTGAGCATTTTTTTTTCAATCAATGTCAAAGTTAAAGGCTATTAAAATACGCTATGAACGTGGTTGGATTTGTGGCACGAATTTCAGCGAGGGATGTTTTGGATTCTCAAAGAAACTTCTTATAAAGAATACACTCATGACACTTATTATTGAATTTTCTTGCTAGGGTTAATATGTGGCAACGCACGACTTATTTCTATATGTTACTGATTTTACACAGATTTCATTCACGTAGCACATAACATTCCACTTATTTCATTTAAAATATGGTAGTTGTTAGTTTTTTGGATTTTGATCTTAGAAACAAAAAAAACCATATAGGATTGTTAAATCAATGTTAAGAACATAATTTGTATTTTTTATTTTATAACACATAATATAATTTAAAAATATTGCTAATATATAATCTTTACAAAATTATTTTTATTTATGCGCGCGTGACGCGTACCGAGAAGCTAATACTAATATAAAAAATCACACTACAAAATTTCACACTTAATATTAACTTTAGATTATTTGCTAGCTTTCGGTTTGCTGTCTTTTTAAAGTTATGGCATTATTGCCAAGTACTTCCACAAAGCAGACACTAGACTATAGAACAATCAATTTCTGAATCTTATTTTTATACTTTTAAGACATCGTAGAGAACTTTGTCCATAACATTTAGAGAAAAATAATTGAAAATATTTTTAAATTTAACACGAATTATCAGAGTTATTTTTCAATTATTAATAGCTTTAAAAATATTTTTTTACTTTGATTAATGAAATTTAAATACACTCTCATTTTGTAATATCGGTTAAGTACAATCTTAGGTTCTTGCTAAGTTTAGGAGTGTTTCAATCATTTCTCAATTTTTTTATTAAGAGTTTGTGACCACTTATTATGTTACATGGCAGATCAGATGTATATTTAAATTTAATTTGTCATGTAGAAGGGGTTCTCCAATGCTATCAACAGTTTAAGTACAAAACTAATAATTTATGTCAAATTCAAAATATTTTCAATACTTTTCTCTAAAATTCGACTTTGCAGTTCTATGAGGAAAATAATCCAAACATTAGAAGGAAGAAACCAATTTCTCTATATATTTAGTTGGTCGAAATACATTTTTTTTAAAAAATAATTTTTTTAAAAATGAAGAATATAATTTTCTTAATGGAAATAGAAAAAACGAATTGCATAGATAATCTTCCAAAATTTATTGTTTCCTCCGCACCCTCCTAATCTCAACCCCCACCCCTTGACCATCCCACCCCCGCCACTTGCTAACAACATATAAATACATTTAGGATAATATTTTCTTACTTTCTCCGTTTCACAAAGAATGACCTGGTTTGACTTGACACGAAGTTTAAGAGTATGAAGAAGATTTTTGTATCTTGTGGTCCTAAATTAAAATTAGGTTAAATATACAAAATTTGTCTTGATCTTATAGCCTTAGACATGACACGTGAAGAACTGGAATTAAAATATTAAAAAAAAAAGAGGTCATTCTTTTTTAAATAGACTAAAAAGAAAATGTCATTCTTTTTGCCTTTTTGAAATGAAAGGAGTATTTACTTATCAAATATTAAAAATAAATAAAAAATCTACTTATTTTCCGAAAAGACTTTTTCTAGAAATTCATTTTCCTTCCAACCATAGTGTCTCTAGGCCGCCTCTATGCCTATTCGAATAAGGCATTTGGCCTCATGCCCCTAATTTTAGGGGCCTCAATTTTTTATCAATAATAAATAATGTAATTATTTATAGTAAATATATATATATTTTATTCTCTTTAATCTATTTAAATAGAGAATCAAGAAGATTGTTTTATTTTCTCACTGTTTTCTATGCTATTTAATATCTATCGATAATATATAATATATATATATATCTATATAATATTATCTCTTTGACTCCTCTTAAATAGAAGACATCAAGAAGATTTTTTTATTTTCTCACGTTTCCTATGTAATTATTCCCTTATTTTATTTCTTTTAACTTTGTTTACTACACTCTCTTCTTTAAATTTTTGATAAGTTAGTAATACTCTATCAAAAATATGAATCAACAATCGAAAAGTGTTGAGCAAAGTGAATTAATAATTCTTTTTCTATTTCTTCTTAGATTTTCAACAAGCATAGTAAAATGTGGGGCATACAATTCTTTTTCTATTTCTTCTTAGATTTTCAACAAGCATAGTAAAATGTGGGGCATACAAAATTATCAACTTCTTGAATCAAATTCTATGTTAACAATTTATATAATAATTGTCTGAGTAAGCAAATATTTTCCAATGTTAAATTGATAAAATCTTATCTATAGCTAATAATTGAAAAAGAAATCGAATAAATAATAATAAGTATACTTCGCATTTAAAATGCAAGTTTTTTTAATAAAAAAATATATATGAAGATTTTTTAAAGTTTAGGCCTCTAATTGAAATTTCGCTTTAGGCCTTCGATTTCATTGAGCCAACCTGAGTGTCTCATTTATCTTGAATATTCAATGACAAAATGGTGGTAGCTCTGCTTTTATAAATGACTAGTAAAACAAACTAGCTAATTTACCATATACCACAAAACCACTTTGGGGAAACAACACATCCATTGAGATAAACATTTAACAAATGAGAAAGTGACACATTCCCTATAATTAATTCGTTACTCCAGGGGGAAAATGATAACAAAAAACAATAGTTCAAACCAATTTGTTCAGTTTACAAGTAAATAAACAAACTTGATAAAACAAATGACATTTCCATGTTGCCTTGACTAAAAATATATGTGAAGCAACAATATCCTGAAAATGAGATTCCTTAATAAAATCACCTCACATTCAGGATTTACAAAAAAAAAATTCACTGTAAGCACTCCCTCAATGAGTCTCATTCTTCTCTCTCTCTTAAAAGCTTGAGAAAAGTAATCAGCCTGCTAGAAACAAGAAGCCGATGCGCTGGACTAGAGGTGAGTAGCACAAAGAAAACAAACTATAAGCCTTGGGCCCTATAAAAAAACACCCACTAGAGTACAACTTGACACAGGCTACTAGTCCTCGACGAAAAAGTGATCAAGAACTGACAACATGGGAATCTACTTCGATTAGCCACATGTTAGATGATATATAACCTATCTAAATGCTTGTTATTTTCAGACAAACTTACCAACCCCCAGATCTCTGTGACGTATGCCTCCGGCTGGGGACTTGGAAGTCTATAATCCCAAAATGAATGCATGTATCTCATCCCAACTGGAGACAGTGTAAAGAATACCAGACATCCCCGTCCAACCAGAACAGCTACCTTCAGCCAGTTCTCTCTGTTTTGTTACCAAACCAGAGAACAAAGGAACAAAGGAAACACCAAACTGGTCGCCTAGTCTCTTGAGGCCAGCACTCATACCAATCACAATGCCCACATCTGCATTGAGCAGGCAAAGAAAGTCACCAACTGAACCTCCAACGTAAACTGTAGTATGTTTGCCATTATTCTCACGGGACTTCAGGATGTCGTTAAAGGCTTGAAGCTTGTCCATAGGAGATTCCATCTTCTTAATCATGTCGCCAGTGGTAACAGATCCTTCATAAGGTAACTCATTTGAGTGCACATGCAACTCTGGTAAGGCCCCTGTTAATGGGAGAGAATATCAACTAACAGCTTAAAGTTGAAGAAGTAAACACATATCTAACAGAAAAGAATTCCAGATAGCATAATTTTTTCTCTGTCCATAGGAGTATGATGGAATAACTCCAAATCACTCTCCCAAAGCTAAATGTTTACACAACCTTTTTTGCTGGATCAAGTTAAACTGACTTTTTGGATCTTGTTAACTCACTAGTCATATATAGATACATTGTAAAGGGATTGTCTAACTCTTACTTGTACACTTTAGTACTTCTGCCTTATAAGTTGCAATAATGCATCTTCTTGATGTTTTTCAATGAAATATCATTACTTCATCAAAAAAAGAAGAGGATATCCAGATCTATAGGTACACAACCTAGTTCCATTCACAAGTTCTTTTATATCTCATTAGTGCTCACATCTGCACTATTTGATTAAACTACAGAATACCAGGCATTATTATCCACTATCCCTGTGTGCATTTTGTACAATTTTTGTGTACGTACAAGCAAATGAATTTGATTTCCTGTTTTGACCACATTCAGCCAGCTAGTTTATTACATACTGGAGATGTTTCCATTGCTTTGTGCTCTGCAGCAAATATTTAATGGAGTGAAAGCTACTCACTTTGGTGATCAACCTTAGAAAATTCCTATTAGTCTCTACTCTCTACTCATACTTTCTCCTTCAATGAGATGCATAATCATCTTTCCCTGTGAATTCTCTATCCCTCATTGAGATCTCTTGCGTGGATTATCTTAAATTGTCATCTTTATAACGCGAGATATCCACTATTCAGCACTCAAAAACTTTCATTTTGGTGACTTTTATGATATAATGCCTAATCTGAAAATATAAAACTCAATGAAGTGTATGATCAGGCATTAGCTGAAACAAGCATACCTGAAGAAAAAGCTGATCTGATGAGATCTCCAGACCAGCAATATGACAGTATATGAACATCAGCATGCATGTTTTCACGTCCCAAAATTTCTTGTAGAACATTTTTGCAACCGTTTTGGAAGACGAGGTGCTCCCCAACCCGTTTTATGTCTTCCTGACTCAACCCTCTTAATACACCAGAATGAACCACCATATCATTTGCTCTACTTTCAAAATCAGATAGCTGCACTAGTGCTTTACACAGACCCTCATAATCAAACATCCCAACTGCGATAAATTGGAGATGTCTTAGGGCTTCTCATTGCCGTAATATTACGCTAAAAAGAGGCATCTACAAAAAGAATAGATGAAGACTACATACCTGTTTCACTAGGCCTGATGCTTTCTATGCATTGCTCATATTCCTCAATATACTTGCTGGAAAGATTACTCCAAGTAGTCCGAAGATCAGCTGCAGAAATATGAACATATGGGGATTCACAATCTTCCAGGTCAGTCTTTGCTGCTGCAATGATAGCAACATCTGCCAAAAGAGCAGAGGAATCAACAGCACTGCAGGTCATGTCAAAATCACAAAACAGAGTAAGATTGCATTCTGCTGGCTCTTGGACTTGAGAAATGGGGGTTATAGTGGATTGAGTAATTGACTGAGAAGCAATGAATTCCAATTCAAGTTTCATAGCTTGGTGATATAGCTTTTCCACAACATCAAGTTCCTCGCCAGTCAAGGTAACACTTAGTTTATCCAGCAAGTCCTCAATCCTTGAAGCATTTGCCTAAGTACAAAATCATTACAAGAGAGCAGTTAGACGAATTCCAACTAGAGTTACCTGCCATTTGGATAAGAAAACCCTATAAAAACAAAAAATAATGCATTCCTTAAGAATCAAACACACCTCAAAACTTTCTGAACATAGACAGTCAATCCATCTCTCATAGATGTTATTGCTCTCTTCACGGACTAGAACAGCCTTAATCTCCTTGCTAAGAAAGCTGTAAAGCCTCATACAGGGTGCAATTGCACTAAGTGCATAGGCAGCAAGTCTCGTCTTCTCAAAAGGAGTCACAATTTTACCACGACCTTTCTCCCCTTCAACTTTTCCTGCTGCTGTGGCCAGCAAAAAGTCAGTGTATCTAACTGTGGCACTGTCACAGGTGCTAACTTCTGGAAGTTCAAAGCCCCATTCCTGCATTATGATATATCCTTAAAAACTGAAGATGGACATTACCAATAAATAATACTGACAGTATGGACTACAGACAGCTCTACAACAAGCTGATATGATTAATGCAAGAACAGTCGCTTTTTAGACTTTATCCATTCTTCGGAAAAAATCAAAACATTTTGAAGAGGTTCCAATAAGTGTACAACAACCCATCAAACCACTGGACTCTCATTTTTCTTCTCTTTGTCATATTTCACTTCACATCTAATGAACACGTAAAAGAGTGAGCTTCTAACCCTAAAAAAATCTTCTAGTAGTACCCCCAAATTAGCACCAAGAGATAAACTACTAGATCAACAGTTTATCCGTCAAAATTCATGTTTTCAATTAAACTACTGAAAAACAAGTTCCTAAATGAGAAAGATGTCTGATTGTCTCCTTTCCGCCCACCTCCATCCCCACAGCCCCCATCCCACCACCATATCCTTCCCCCTCTCCTCCCTCCATAGTGTTTGAATAGATTATATACAAATGTTTTTGGGACAATATGTTATGCTTACTTAGCAAACACTAGAAAATAGTAAGAAACCATTTTTTTTTTAAAAAAAAAAACATGTTCCTTAATACCAAACACGCCTATGCCTCAATTCCAGACCTCACACTAACCCAACATTAAACTACAATACAAATCTCTAACAAGACCAATAAGTTTATATAGCAATCAACACTTGAGCATCATCATTTACTAAGTGTTAATCTCAACTAGTTGGTACCTTCATTTGCTTTCATCCTATGTTGGTGTATCAATTTCAATATGAGCAAGAGAAATTAACCAGATAGGGGAAATTCTTATGCATAGGTGTGTAACTTACCCGAACAAGATCATCTTGATCTTTAAGCTTCCTTAACACACGCTTTCTCATTACACGAATAGCTTCCTTATCTTCATCATCATCAGCATAATCCTCCGCCAGCTCATATCTATAATCAATGAACATATTCCATAGAAATCAGCAACCAGAATTTCCCTTCAATACCAAATTAATAAATAGCGATATAATTAAGTGAGGGGGAAAAGGGGGGTCTTACGCGTGAGCAAAAGCTTGAAGAAAATAGACATCTTGAGAGATACAGTGAAGAAATGATTTTGAATCTAAAGTCCCAGATGCCAAACAAACGATAAAAGGAGTATAAAGAGCACATAAAGATTCGTTTTTGAACTTGACCCAAAGCCTCTTTGCTATCCCACCATCATCTGGGGTTGCTTGAAATCCTTCCATTATCATCTCCAACTTATCAAACTAACCTGAGGTTGTCACAACAAGTAAGAGCAGCAATTCAAGATTGGCAAGTTTGTTTGAAAAAAGACGAAAAGGGTGTGTGGTAGACGTGAGAAAGGGTCGATTTTTCTTATAGATTTGGTGTAAAAGGGAGAAATGGGGGAGGGAATGCGCGTTTGTTTGTGAGAAGACTAAGTTTTAGTTGGTCACAGGTCGTCTCTGACCAAAGAAAGATAAAAAGATGATGAAAGAAGGAAGAAGAAGAGGATCAGGAAGGAATCAAAGAGTTGAATGGAGGTTGTGGGGATGTAAAAAGGGGGCGCTAAATGCGGTGGTGGCAACGAAGCAAGCAACTTGCAGGTACACCATACGGAATGGTCCTACTCTCTCCTTTTTTTTTTGAATTTTTCTACTTACTTCGACTAAATTCAAATAGCATATTACATAAATTATTCGGAGTGATGTTTTCAATAAAATTTTATCGCTCGATTAAAATAAAAGAAACTTATGTAGAGTAGTAACCATTTAGCCTATTTAGACATTATAATTTACGATTGTAGTTTCCTAAATTCTTATTAATCGTCTGATTATAGTATAATTTGATTTCAAATTTATAAATTCAGAGTTTTGTATATGTTTATCCTAGTTATTTTTATACGATTTACAAAAAAATCATATTTATTATTTACATATTGACAAGCAAAATATACAAGTTCGTTTTGGAAAATTCATAAATATATAATTTGTATATATTTATCATATTTATATTTCGCAAGTGGAATATACAACGAACATATTATACAAACCGCAATATTCATAACGAATAAAAATATAAATATAAAGTGCAATTATCAAAACTATAAATATATAACTTTATTATATTTGCTATTTTTAAAATATTATCTCGAAATAAAATAGTTTTATCATTGACGCAATTCATAATGGTCTACCTACGGCTGCTACTTTACTATAATTCAAACTACCCACCTCTGCCCCCTTCTTCCTTGTGAATCCAACTTATTACTAACACATTTTTTTTATCATACAATTAATAATGGAGTCGTAGATTTTGTTAACATCACAGGTAAAAAAATGAATAATATTTAAGTCTATGAAATGGTCAAAAATAGAAATTTGAGTTTTGTTTTTGAATGAAGTTGAACGATATAATTTTTATTAGTTTGATAGTTTATTTACAAATTATTCAATAAATTGATTGATTAATATTACAAAATTGACTAATATTAATATCGTCTACCTATAATAATAGATAAATCAAATGTTTAAATGGATTAAATTACACGTTCTTCTCAACACATCTCATTATAGTATATTGTCATTAAGTATATTTGTAACTCAAAAGCTCAACAAACTAAATAGTATTATGTTAGAGTTGACCAAATTACTATTGATATTCTTTTTCACACAATTTGATTACTTATTTAAGTGTTCATTATTAAATATGTGGAGAAGGCTATAACTATTAGATATAGGACAAAAATGACATCTTTGATAGCAAATTAGCTCAATAATGTTTATATTTAGAGTCGTTAAAATGAGTTATGTCATCAAATTGGCTTAGCTCATGGGGCCAACTCAATTTAATTTAAGTTGTTATAATTGAAATAGAGTTAAAATAGTATTTTTTAAGTCTATTTAAAATTAGGGTCTTAAGCTAGGCCAAAATAAATCTTTGGTCCTGAAGGCTTCATCGATGTTGGGTCAGGATTGATCCATGGCCAAATATATTAATTAATTGAATTAAAATAACTCAAAAAAAATTAAGGCATTATTGTTTTTTTGTTTACAAGTTTGTTTTTTCAAAAATTATTTATTTGTCAAAAAAGATTATTATTATATTTAAATAATAATATTTTTTTGCTAGATTTTTATCTACAATTATTGAAGCAACATTATTATTTGTCATATTTGATATAAAAATCTTTTCATTTTCATGATATATTTGAGATATTAAATTATAATTAGAAGCACCACTAATCATATGTAATGTATGTATGATTGTAACTATTATGTGCTTTCATATTATTTTGTTACGCATGTTAAAAATTTAATACATGGCTAAACTCATAAATAGATCTCTAAATTTGTTTGTTGGCGTGTCTTTGTGCTGTGGTCTCTCTACGATCATCGCGCATGGATGTCGCTTTAATATATCATATTGTTGCGGACGAACTCATCCTTTTCCTATTGAATCATTGAATCACTCATAATTTGTTCCTTTTAAACACTGTTGGTTGATTTTGATTGGTCTTTCTATTGTATGTCTTCAATTGTGTTCGTATTATAATGATTTTGATTGAAAGAATGAAGACAAATTGTGTGTTGGTCTCAATTGTTTTCTAATGTGTTCAAATGACTTGAAGTAAAACACAATTATTCTCGAACATTTTCATTATCAATTGAACTAATGAGTTCTAGAACAACATATGTATCCTCTATTGATACCCCTCACAAAATCTGGTTACCAATCAACCAAATGGTGTTTAAAATGAACAAACTATGGGTGGTTCAATGATTCAATAAGAAAATAGCATAGTTGAGATATCTGAGAAAAATAACCCAACAAGTTCAAAGATCCAATTATGTATTTGGCCTTAATATATTGACATAATTTTAAGTTTGATTTAGATTGAAAAGAAAAAATATATTATCTCATCCTTTTAGTGCTGGATTGGATTAACCATTATAAGGTCCTTTCAAACGAAGAATCGATTCATTCTAGCCCATCAAATTTCTTAGCTTACTGGCTTAGACTCAACTAATCTATTTTGACAACTCCACTCATATCCCATTAACAAACTTCTAAGTCTAAATGTATCCCTATGTATAAACCTATTATTCTGTAGTTGAGATGGACTTCATCTTGAATAAAAAAGAAAGAGTACCTCACTTATATCTTATATATTTTGTCTTTCTCTTTTTTTTAAAATAAAATATGCATAATCATTTCCAGAAGTTTTCGCTTTGGGAACGTCACTGGGAGGAATATAGAAGGTACTATAACACCGGTGGAATTACGCGTTTTTCTCCCGCCTAGCTTCGGGCAATATAGGTCCTAGGTGTTCGAATCCTACTGGGGAGATTTTTTTAGTTTTGTAGCCTTTCTGACTCTAGCGCGTGCCTCTTTTATCAGCAGGCGGTAATAGGTCGCATTGCAATATTCCACCAGTACCGTTCACTTTCATCGGATGTAACTTGTTAGTATCAAATCTTTTTGCTCTTCAGATATAGAGGAATGCTACTATCTGACCAATCCCTTTTGTTATTTTCCTTAGGGTAATGTACATACGGATCGGGTTCTCTTTTTAATATACGCTGTGAAAATATTAGTTTATAATCTCCTTCGTTATCTTTTTTAGGTTTGTTTTTATGCTTTTTGCAATAGTTGTATATTTTCTCTCATATTGGACTGTAAATAATTTTATTTTTATTTGTTAAGATCGCAATTACAATTATCTTGTGTCATAGTTTTTTCCAAAATCGAAGTTAACAAATTTATTTTCTAATATTTTTTGAATTTATTTTGTCCCTCCTAGCCTTAATCTTATTAATTGATACATATAATGTTGATATTTTAAAAAAAATATTTTGTGCTCATAAAAATGAATTTTACTGCCTTTTCAAACTTTTCTATGTCACTTAACATTTATATAAGTTTTAGTTTTATCACACATGTAAGTATAAAACATTTGATCTCTTTTTCAAATATCATATAGTTTGTAAAACACATCTAAATAACACCGCAAAACGAAAAAAAAACAACGAAAGAACGCCTAAGCCAATAAAAAATTGACTTTTATATGGTTTGATTTGATTTTTTAGATTTAATAACGACATAATTGGTTTAGATTTTTTTAATTATAATTATATATATAATTAATATATATATATATATATATCTATATATATATAGATATCGGTTTGGGTTTGAGTTTAGCTTGACTTTTTTTTCTTCTAGTACCAAACCACACTACCATCTTTTTTTTTTTGTTTTTGATTTGATTTGTCGGTTTTGGTTTGACTTGTACACCCCTAATTTTCTCATAAATTTATTAGTAAAAATGAAAAAAAAAAACTTAACGGGTGTTTATATCAAACCAATATACTTTTCGTTATTATTTGATTTAATGAAATAAAGTATATGTTAACTAATTGTAGTCAAGTAAAATAAACTAAAAATTCAAACACATGACCACATGCATGTATTGGTTAATGTAATCATGCAAACACCCGGCAGGTAAATTTTAACTGTAAATATATATATTTTTTTGTTCTTGGAATTACTCTTCATAGAAAATCAAAGTATATATATGTGACTTAATTGTTATAAAGGAGCGTTTTCTACAAGCATCAAAAAAATCTTTAAAATGGACACATCAATTCACAAATCAATGTGACGAGTTGATTTGTATTCAACCCAAATACTACAAAAGTCCTGGTACTTTCATAATTAGTATTGTCATGACCCAAATCAACCGCACAAATCCAAATAACCGAATTTGCAAAGTGAAGTTTAAGAACAAGTCGTGGCGGATTCAGAAATTAAGTTTAGGGGTTTGAAATTTAAAGAAGAAGTTCATGTTGTAATGTAAGTGCGTGGTAAACATATTAACTTCGACATATTTTTTGTACAAGGTATTTTATTTGGTTGATAAAAGCTAACATTAAACTAATCAAAGATATTGAAAACAAAGTTATGTTGATAAAATTTTTTTTATTGGATTCTTTGTATTACATAAGTTAATTCCTAAAACACGTGAAATTAAAGGATAAAAAAGGAAGCGAGAAGGAGAAGAAAAATATTTACGTTAACCTGCTAAATTTATATTACCTTATCGTACCACATTAAACATTTCTTCCTACTTTTACGCTGGTCCATTGAACATTAATAAAATTTTCTTGTACTTTTTATATTTTATTTTGCAATTTTTTACTTTATTTTGTATTTTAATTTTTTTTAAATTAGTATACATTCAAACACATATTACTAGGAAAATTATCAAGATTCTCTAAAAGTGTGCAAGTATAGATAGATAAATGACATCGTCAAATTTTTTTAATTCATGTAGTTTAATTTACTAGGTTAGTCATCACTTGTTGAAAAAAATGATGAATAAATCAAATAAGTTTAATTTCCTTCTCCGTAAAATAGAATTAATAAAATAGAATAGAAATTCCATGAATTCTATTAAAAGGATATTGCGATTTTTAGTTTCTTCACTCAATTACATCTAATTTATCCTTATATATATAATTTATCATTTTAAAAGAGTTGTACATAAAATTATGTTGAAATAAAATGAGTAACAAATATAAGAAGAATAAAAAAAACGTGTCTAGTAAATTTAAACAAAAACAAATTATAAAAAAACATAAAAGAGAAAAAATAATGAAAAAAAAGGATGGTCTAAGTTCAAGCTAGCGTTTGACCATAAATTTTCAAATATTCTTGGCAAATATTATTTAGTTGAAAACTTGAGTGAAATTTCACCATGTGTTTGGCCATGGTATTTGGAAAATATATTTCAGTTTTTTAGAAAAATATGATTTATATTTTATACCCATAAGTTTAACAAAAACTCCAAAACTAACTAACCATACATTTGTATTACAAGTCCAATTGGATCTCGTTACAAACAATAACAAATAGTGTTCCAGGGATAACTTGAGACAATGTGTAATTTGGTGAGTGAGCGCATACGCATCATTCCCATACACGTGAAGTAGAAAGCGCATGACTTTTTTATCCTTAGTCAATTGTTCATCATTTTCATCAATAACCATATCATCATTCAACATTCACTAAATATTTCATCACTACTTTGGTGTTAACGTAAAAAATATGTAATATAACGCAATCAACAACTATAGATGATGTTTTTGTAAAGGATAAAAGTTTGGAGTAAAATTTCAATTTGTAAAAGATCCCAAATAATGAGATTTGAGCCAAATATTAGAAAAAATTAGTATTTGTGAATATGGGATATTTGCCAATTAATGGCAAAATGTATGGACAAACACTATTTTTTTTTAATTTTTTTTTCCAAATATATTTGGGGGGGGGGGGGGGGGAAATCTATGGTCAAACGGGCCCCAAAAGTTGATCCCAATTCCATGCGTTAAAAAGGGTTAAAAAATAAAGAAGAGGAATTGTTGAGCATGAGATTCGATTGAACCCACAACGCAAAAGCCACTATTGAACCCCTTATTCACTAAGCTAAAGTTTCTCACTTATTTTTAGAGGGTTCATTTTAATATATGTACACACCAAAACAGAATTTGGCCCTATATATATAATGTAAATTTTTGACCGATGGGATTTAGGTGAATCCCCTAGACACAACCTAGGTCCGCCCCCACCAACAAGCATAATCAACATCAATAATACAACAACAACAACAACACAATATATTAATCTTAAGAAGGTTGAGTGTGTAAAATTTTACTAATGCATTAAAAAAGTAGAGAGTTTGTTTTTGAAAAAAAATTTTTTTTGGCTCAATTAACGAATATTGGAGTAGCTAACAAAAATACAAAAATAAAGACTGCTTACATAACTAACCAAGAAGGGACCACAACCTACAACAATAGTCGTCTTAACATGTTCTCTATATTAGAAAAGGCGTGTTCAGACATGCCTGTTATTTGCTGCAAAGTATTTCTTTCTCTTCAAAAATTGGCCTTATTAAAAACTACTTTCCTTCCCCATGTACCATCAGTTTAACACCTCACTTTGTGTCTGTCTTCATCATTCATGCATAGAAAGATTCTTCTTCAACATTTCATTCCAGGATATGATTCTTCCATGTTTTCATTGATTTTTTTTTTTTTTTTTTTATCAATCTTTCTTTTCCTCAAAATTGAAGTTCGACACATCAAATTTTAGGTGTGTGAATATATCAATTTGATCTAGGTTGTGAAAATTTGCTTCTTTTTCCATGTTCTTGAATGTCCTACTTTTCCTTGTGTTTTTGGAAGTCCCAATAATTTTCATCTGTAATGCCGTCATTTTTGGCTGGGTGATTGTGTTTTGTTTTGATTTCTGTTTCAGATTTTTTGTTGGTTTGTCACATGCAATAATTAATTTGGCTTTGAGTTTTCTTTCTCAGAATTCTTTTGAACTTCCTCCGTTCATGTATGGGGTTTTCATCGGAATCAATTTCTTGGGTTATTGTGTGTTTGGCTTGGAGTTTCTTCCCCTTATTGAATTGACGTTTTTGCTTCATAGGTTTGAGGGTATTTTAGTCTTTTTAGTACTCCATTTTGGCTACGTGTCCTGTTGTTGTGCTTTCAGTGTATACATCAATGTGGTCTACGGTTTACGCACACCAAAAGTTCTCCTTTCTCCAGCAATCTGTTGAGGTAAGCTTCTTCATATTGTTTCTTTGGCTTTTTTGTGATCTCTTCTTTGTTTTCCCCAAAATTGATGATTTTTCCTCTTCCTTTTCAGTTGGTTTTTTAAGTGTTGATTGTTCAGTTTTTTGTTATGTGTTGTGTTTTTTCTGTTTCTTACTGATTTTTGCTTTGTTTATTACATGCAACAATTAATTTAGTCCTTCTTTCATCATAATTCGTTTAATCTATTGTCATTAGAATGGTTCTTTGTCGAAATTATCTTTTCTGGGTTTTCCTTAATTTAGTTGTTTTTTCCCTCATACTTCTTCTGGACTTCCTCTGGTTGTCTATGTTTTGGTTTTCCATTTGGAATTAACTTTTTGGGTTTCTTCATTTTAATCGTATACTGTTGTGGATTTCGCTTTGAGTTTTTTTTTATAATACATCATTTGCATAACTTTTTTGAAATTACTTTTCTGTAACACTGTGAAAATTTTAAGATTTGAACTACTATGCCAGATTTGAAGTTCGATGTGTCCTTCTTAGCAAATTCCAAGGATCCTGGAAACTACGTATCGAATTTGTACTTACAGGTAGTTTGTTGAACGGTTTTCTTAACGGCCCTTTATTCCCGATTTTGGTCTTTTGTTCCTACATTAGTACCCTCTATGAGCCTTCGTGCTATTCGAAGGATATATTTGGACTTTCTATTTTCAACAAGGTTTTTTTAACAACTTGTTCCTACTCTGAAATGAATGTGTTAAAGGAAACTTAACATAAGGGATAACAATAAGATTAACAACAAAATAGACCAGAGATATGAAAAGGAACATCTTGATCCATCAGCTCTGCTCAATATTGAAATAATCCAGCTTATCCCGTGTCTTCTCAAATATCTTTTTTAGACTTAGAATTGCTACCCTTAAGCCTTCCTCCCTTTTCCCCAGCAATTCATCTCTTTAACACCTGACACAAAACTGCACTCTCAGCATGCAGTGCTGCAGAAATTCACCACCATATTAAGTATAACAGACTATTCTCAAGCTACAACTAACATTCTATCAACAAGCTGCTAACAAATACAAAACACACAAAAAAAAGCAAATGTACCTTATGACAAGCCAAAATAAACTTGATCCCTCAGTTTCTCATTGGAACTGTTACTTGGGGTCGCGACATCCAGTAATTCGTTGGGGTTTGGAATGGAGAAATGTTTCCTGTTTCATTGGAGTCTGATAATCCAATTTTTTCAAGCAGATGCAGGCATTCTGCTTTAGAGAAGTTCATTTGGATGATTGAGGGACAGACCTTGTTTTCTTCTTTCCACACGCATCATGCATATTGACTGTGGATCATGCATGTTTTTCTTCTTCCTTAATACTCTCGTGGACATACACGTTCACAGAGACTAATGGAGCAGTGTCACCGTCATCTCAGGTACAAAAACAAAAACAGATCTCACACTCACCCAACTCTACCTTTCCAACAAACGCACTAGAATTCTGAGACCAAATAATATTCCATTAGGTGAACATTGAAGAACAAGAATATAAGATAACCAATCAAGTAGAGTAAGTTGAAGTGATTTTATTGGTTTTGATGAGAAAGACACAACTTGTTTGAGCTCGAATGGAGCAGGTTAAGTGTTGTGGGATTTTTTGATTGACCAGTTAATGGAGTCTTGGAGTTTTTGGAGAGTTAAGGTAGAGAGCCAAGCGAATAGAAACTCGCAAACTAGTCTTAGCTTCAATGTTAGCTGCTAATAAAACATAAGCTTATATAGTATAGTACTTTTTTGTTGTTGTTCGGTACTTGCATAGTTGCATTAGGATTTAATTTAATTCCATGTCAACTTCATGTAGTTGGTCGATTTTGGCTATCATACAATTATGTAAATCGGAACATCTGTCTGGAAGTTAATGCAGTGCTAGAATTTCTATTTTTATTGTTAGGTTTTGATTTTTGGTGGTGTGCTTTCTTCTTGATAGTTGATTTGCAGGATGCAGATGAACTCATTGTGCCTTTTCACACCAGTAGTAGAGCAATTTGAGAAGTAGTGAAAGGTGTGGTCAACAATTTTTTTTTGGTCTCCATTGCCATCTTTAAAATAAGAGATCATATTAACAACTGAAAGGCGAAAAAATTTCGTAGTTGCATCTCCATTGAAAAGTCATTTATACAAGTTGTTAATACAAGTTTTTAATTTCCAGTAGTCTTTGTTTTGGAGGGATAAAACCAGTAGGTAAAGCATTAAGTTTTGTTCTTTCTGGTTAAACATTCATTTTCAGGATACTATTTCGTCAGTACCCAATTTCAATTCTTGTTTTGTTAATTGATATTTTTATTCGTCCATGTTGCATTTCAAAGATTTTTTTATCACTTGCAGTAATTAATTTGTTCCTCTTTCTTCGTTATTCTTTTTAAATTTTTTTTTGTTCATATGGGGTTTATGGTGTAATTACTGAAATTTTTTACAAGGATTTGATTCCAAGTGATCAACACCACCTACTCATCATACCTGGTTATAAATTTTATCTTTCATTGTTAATGGGTTTTAGCTTGGAGTTTTCATCTTCATTGCATTAAGTTTTTGAAATTATGTTCACTATGTGCAAGTGTGAAGTTAAGGATACAATTACTCTATACGAGAATGTCATCTACGGGTATAGTTTCTGTAATATGTTTTTCTCCACCTTTTATTTTGTCTCTACCCTTGTCGATTGTGGTAATTAGTTTTCTCTGATCTGTCTATCATTGAGAATACAAATTAGAAAATATTGCAAACCATACGTATGTTTGCAAGATCCCTTTTGAGTATTTGATTGACAACAAACATGTCATGGCACCAAATATCTTTCACCATAAGGCACTGACCTGGCCCTATCACCTATCTTGCAAGTTCTCATAGATTCTTGAGCTTTTTATTTAATAATCAAAAGCAAAATTAGGAAAAAGCAAAACAAATAAAAGATATATGAAGGGCATAAACAACATTTCATACAAAATTTGGGCATGTTAACAGGCGCACCTGCATCTCTATATAGTTCTTCAATCGCCACAACCAACGTCTTTTTTCTCATTCCATCGCTAGCCAAGTACTTGTTGAATTGTATAAGCATCTTTACCAGTTAAACAACATAAAATTTATTTATTTAGGCATCATGTGGTGCCAGTGTCCACATAAGTTGAATTAAGCGAGTGAAATGGACGATAGTTCTATGCTATCGTGGACTACTCAAGAAAATTACGGTTGGTATTGTATACTATTTGTATGTTGTGTTCCATCCACGGATAGATATAAGAGAATATATTTTTGCATCCTTAAATGCAAGTACTTAGTATAACTGTAAAATTATAATTACAAAAAGAAAAATGAACTTACAGACACAATAGGATCATATGAGGGTGAATGGTTTTGGGATAGGAGCAGAGCTACGAGAAATAGGCGCATACACGAAGTAGTCACAATTGATTGAGAAGTTGGATCGAGTATGATCTTTGCTACAACTAATATAAAGGAGGACTCTAGAATAATTATAATCCTTTCATATTTCATCATTTCACTAATTTGTGGAGAAATTATGGTGGAATCATAACCTCATCGTGAATATATCATTGTTGAAAGGTGACTAGAAAGGTAAGATCAAGAACAATAATTCATTTTGAGATTAACAAATTGGCATTTAGTGAACTACTTGTTATTATTTCTAATGTTTTGAGTTTTGTAGACAATAAAATCTTCTAAATAAATCAAAGTTACATAATCTAGGTTTTGGCACTAGATTATGAGCTCTAAATCTCTGTCTCCTAAAGCTCTGTATCTTATTTATTTTACTTGATATATGATATTGTGATATGCAAATAGATATGTTAATGATAACTGAGACCTCAATGAAATGGGAGAGCTTCCAATACTTTATATTTTTTTAATGCACCAAGATAATACCAACTTGTATAGGAAATACGTGGAGGTGTTGTTACACTAGTTGTTGTTCTTAATAGTCATATTTTTTTTTTGGATAATCTGATTTCACAGTTTGCTTTTGGTGGAGTACATTCTATTATTTTTAAGTCTATCTTTTAAGGATATGGTGTAGGGGGTGAATATGATTGTGGAAAGGGTTCATTTTTGTTACCTATTGCTAATATTTCTCTGTAGTTTATAGTTATGTCAATAAGACTACAGGACTTTTCCACTTCAATACAAATAATATGCATCCACAAATTATATCTAATATTAAATCTCTAAATATGATAATAGCTTATATAATCATGTGAAACAAGGTTAGAGTAAAAGTGGCAAGTTGAGATTATGTGGCACTGCTTGTTGTAGCACTCACTCTCTTCCTAATTCAGTAGTGCATGAGTAGTGTATTATCTAATGCTTCGATGTGAGTTAATAATTATGTATGAATTTTAACACTTATATCAGCTCTAATCATATATGCTTCTAATTAATATGTAAATAATGAAATTCAGCTCATCTTGTATAGTTCTTAAACCCTCCCATCTCTCACAAACATTGAATAAATTCAGTAATAATTGATTGGAGTCGCAACACATTTTAGAAGTTGCTTCTATATTTGCAACTTAAATTAGTGCCTATTGATTAGTATGCAGTATGCAGTATATATATTTGAATATTAATTAGTAGTTCCATGCATAAAGTATCTGTGCACGGTTTTATGATGTGATGTAAATGGTTTATCCTAATCAAAGCATTACTGATTGCTTTCACGATTCAAACTCGTGATCTATAAGTCACACATGAACTTATTAACTAAACTACATGCATTTGTCAAGACTCTATTTCCCCACCTATCATTTTTATTTTTGTTACCAGTGAAGTATATTATATGTTTTTGAAGATGTTGATGGCATACACTTATGTTGTTGATGGCGTACACTTTTACTGCCTATTTTTGAGAAATTGATATCAGGTACAACCTAAAACGTTCACAATGTACTTAGATCTTGCATGCTTCAATCTATTATTAATTTTCCTACCTCCGCTTAGTCACTTTTCAATGAAAGTACTAAGAAATTGGTTTAATGTTATTATCTAATTGCACTATGATTGTTCTTTTTTTAGTTATTATGCCTAAAGAGTATCTTTTGTGTGTTTTAATATTGTCTTGTCGATAAATTATATGCACAAGCCGACAACGTTGGTTCACATGAATGTGCACATTGAAGTAGTTTATGTTGATCTCTTGGCCTTTGGAAAAACATCGGATGAATAGTGCATGTGCACACACTTACCAAAATTCAAGCACCATCTAGAAAACGTGGCGATTAGGCCAATATACGTATCTTTTATTCAATTGGTTTCATTTATTTCAACTCCTCTTTTCATTTCCAGCTCTGATCTAGCAAGGAGTAATTGCATCGACACCATTGACGCCACTATCAATCATCCCTTCCTTTCTCTCGCAACCAAAGCGAAAGCTGGGAAGGTTGTCAACGAACTCTCTGGATTTTTTATTTTTCTATCTTGTGTGCAAAGATATAGGTTATGACCTGCAACTGGATATTATAAAAAAATTTCATCCTTTGGTAATCAAATTGTAAAAATATTAGTGTACTTTAGACATCAGTGACTCTATTTGCTATCATCTTGCACAATCAATGAGCTATCACAACTTAAAAGTTTCAGTTTTGATCTAATGGAGTGTCATTTATTCATATATTTTGGAATGTTCTTTTCCAAATGGATTAGTTCTAAATTATCTATAAAACAACTATCTTTACTGCTAATGTGGTCACTCTTCTACGTGGATGTGCACCTCTTGTTTGTTAATATGCATATCCATCTGCGTATATATATCTATGTGTGGTATTAGACACGCAATAATCTTTTTAACATTGGGCCCGTGCTTGCACGGGCCATCCCTGCCTAGTTTTCATAGAAGTAGAAATAAGTACAATATCCATAATAGGCTTCATTGGCTCTAACATAATATATATACACACAAACCGACATAGCAAATTATACCACAAGGACAAGCTCAACGTGGAAAACAATTTTCGTCAAAGACCCAACTAAGATCATCAATATCAAAGGGTGCATTTATGTGTTGATATGCGAGTTTTCTAGTTCTCCATGAAAACAAGCGAAAAAAAATTGAAGAGGATATTTTAAACCCTCACCAATCTAGGGTCCACTTCATATGTTTGTGTAATATCCCTTTTTGTCATTTCTGTATTTTTTTTTTGCGTCATTTAGAGCGTTTCCATAGCGATCCCAAGTCATTTTTTATTCGGTCACTTGGTCGTTTGTTTGGTTATTGTGTGAATTTTAGTATTTTGGAGCTTATGAACCTTGAACGATCATTTTCGATCAAAAGTTCAAGAAGGTGACATCGGAATCCAATTCTGACGATTCCATCAAACTTTGGAAGGGTTGGTGCGATTGGGCATTTTAACTTTAAGTTTAAGCCTAAGTTTGACTTTAGTCAACATTCTGAGTAAACGCGCTCGAAACGAGAATTCTGTCAGCGCGGTTAATTTCGCAATATCAATTTTGGTCTAGATTGACCCTCCTTTTGTGTCTCGAGGTTTTTGATATTTTTCCGAGCCCTTTTGTGATTTTTAACTTAAAATGACATTTGGGTGTGGAACCCACTTTTTATCAAGATGATCTTGTATGGAAATTTCGATTGTGCCATTGAGTCCGGAATATCGAATTAGGTATACTAATTAAAACTATAGATATATGACGCGAAGAAGAACTTAGTTCCTCAGTGTGATAGACTTACATACTTGAAAGAGCAAAATTTCATGAGAGGAATTTGATAGAGGCTTGAAACCCTAGGTCTTGCTCTAAGTTTTGTAGAAGAATAAGAGAATATCATGATATACTCTCCAAATAAATGCTAAAACGTTGAGATTTTGACTTAAAAAAATAAGAAAAAGACATAAATTATCCCGAAAAACTCATGATGGGTCGTGTCCATAAGGACCATCCACGACTCGTGGAGACACTTCTCATATAGTGAATTCTGAAATTGAGGTTGACTAACGACTTTCAGGATCGAGTTCAGAGGACCTTCTATGGCTCGTGGAAATTAGACTAAATGTTACATCTTTGACCTCATTCATGACTTGTTGATGCTGGTCGTGAAAATTCGTACTAAAATTTTAGGTTGGATTTATGCTAAGTGCTAAGTATTCATAGGTTCGGAATCTGAGGTATTACAATATCTCTCATTTCAAATCATCCATCCTGGAATGATAGGCAAGTTAGGGTGGCTAACTCAAGTATAACTTCTATTGAGGTCATAACCTTAAGAATGAAGACACAAAAAAGCATATGTGTTGAATCTAAAATATAGAAGTAGTCTTACCTTCAGTATCTTCATCATAAGGAACGAACAAGTGATAATGCTCAACTCTCACATATTGACAATTGGGACTCAATAATGTGTTTTTTTTTTGGGAAAATTTCATATATGGCAAACTTAATTGATTAAATAACATTATAAATGTCTGGTATAGGTTTACCTTAATTACCTTCTATGGGTATAGTTTTTATTTATTTTAGATATCTTTAATTTTGTTATAATGTTTTTTTTTGGTTTTTTATTTAATAACAATTTTTATTTTAAAAGTGGTTTGTAAACTGAGTTTTAAAAGTATGCTAACAATAAATTAGATCATGCCACAATTTTGGGAAACGTCCCTTTTTTAATGTCCTAAAACTTTCAAATCCAAAAAAAAAAAGATTTCAGAATTTGAAACAAAATATAGATTTTTTTTTGTCGTTTATGGAAATGAATGTCAGCAATTTCTTTTATTATTTTTTTTGCATCGAATACATGTAAGTTTTTCTGGATGAAAAATTCATGTTTATTATTGCAATAACTATACAAGTGTCATTGGAGATCTACAATTTGATTTATGTGCGTTTTCGTTATTGTTGGTCCCGCGTTTTTTTTTTTGAAACTGATTTCAAAATATGTATTGTTTATGCTGAAATTCTCGTATATACATTAGATACTCTTTGTTGAAGCAGTATAATATACAAAAAAAAGTCCATTTTAAAAGAAGTCATGTACGATTAAATTTCTGTATATATATATATGACTATACCATTTTGTATATTTGATATGTGTACATGAATATAGTATAAACAATGGCCATTATATACAAGTGTTCATGACTTTTTATATAACTCCAATAATAATATTAAAACTTAATATATACTCTCTTCAATAATTTTGTAATAATTACAATCACATGTGAAAATATGACCTCATTCTATATAACTAAATCTCAATTACTTTGTGGGTAAAAAAACAAAAAAAAAAAAAATTAGGTTATATATAAAAATAATAATGAGCCTTTAATATCAATCCGCTCGACCACTATTTAAAACAGGTCATACAGATCAATTTTGGTATATGTATAGACAACTTAATAATATTTACTTAAATAATTTTGTATATAACTAATAAATATACAAATTAATAATCATATATGAAAGTTTTTCCATATGTATAACTATCCAATACTTTTTTTGTATATATATACAAAAAAAAAAAACAAAAAAAAAAACAATGAACCTTTAATATACAATCTCTACAAACCACTCTTAAGACTTAGTTATATTATAATTATACTAACACTTAAAGTATGTATAAGTCTCATATCCACATCACATCATAATAATTTAAACAATCTATAAATATATAACTAAACAATTTTTGTATTAAACATGCAATATAACTATACTACAATACTTAAATAATAGTTTTTTTGTATATTGCATCTAAGTAACCAAAAAATTGCTATCTATTTTTGTTATTTTAAGCCACTACCTGAATCATGATTATGATGTTCTTCAGATCCGTCATACTTCATATGCATTTTTCCGTCTGAATCAATGTTTACAACTTTTCCTCTTTCTTCCTCCTTGTACAATTTTTATGCCTCGAGCTTTGCATTGTTAATACTCTTGAACTGTCCGGAGGGTCCTTTTTTTTGTTTCATTGATCCTCAAACCTTCCAATTGTTTTATATTCATGTTGACCTCTGTTTTGATTTTCCAAAGACCCTACAAACAACCCAGACACCAAACTTGAAGTTAACCACCATTGAAAACTATGGTAAAATTGTTAATAAAAAGTGACATGCAAATGAAATACCCCTTTGTAATCCTCATCGGGATGAAGATGATTCATTCACTTTGACCAATTTGAGATCTAACATGACAAACAATCGGATTATTTCAGCAAAAGAATATGAAAAATATAGACACAACCAGATACCTATACAACTGTTTGAATATTGGCAAAAAAGAGAGTTAACACAACTAGATTAAGGAGTACTTTCGAAAATTGAATATTAACTTTGGGCGGTGTAAATTTTCTAATTTGGACGAATTTGAAATCAATCGGTAGAAGTATTAAATGTAAGGAAAAAAGTTTGTGGGGAATTGAATAGGACAGAGAATATTGTCTTTGTATAAATTATATCAAAATTAAAAAAAAAAAAAGGTTTTTTAATACATTAGTTATATTAAATGTGGTGGACCCCATTAATTATAGCAAAAAAAATTTATAATTATATAAAGTAAATAAATTAAACCATACCCCTATTATATAATTACTTATCAATGTTTGTCATTCTATATAATTCTCCCTCCGCGCCATCAATGGATATCCTTAATATCTCTATGGGTGAATAGAATAACATATACAAACCCAATTTAATAAAGATTTTCTTATTGGGCTAATATATTGTCGAGCCCATGTTTTTAGCCCAATTCCAATATAGAAAAAGTTGGCGGGAGTGTATTGTAATGGTGGTTGGCTAAAAAATACACAGTATGGGTAAGCTAATCTAAACAAGTGAATGGCTGTCATTGTTACAACCAGACACAACACATTCATCGTCTGTTTTTAGTCTATTCTCTCTCCTCCATACTACATTCTCTGTCTCTAATGGCGACTCTTCAATCTCTCGCATTTTCCCCTGCACTTTCTCACACTACGCATCACCCTCGCTCTCTTCTCGGTATGTAACAAAATCTGTTTATCTAATGATGTATTGTCAGATGTGTATCGGAACTCGAACTTGTAATATTTTCAATTACGGTAAAATAAGTTCTATGCAATTTTTCCAATACTTTTTAAAACTGATTGAAAATTTGGGAGTAGTACATTAGTGAACATAGTTGATCAGAATTGTTGTTTGTGTCATGTACTGTAGGAATAGCATCAAGGATAGTTCATCAAAGTTCAGGTTCTTCATTCAATGGCCAACGATTGTGCCTGTCCCGTTCGCGTTTTGCTACCGATATCCAAAACAAGAAAATGTCCAGACTATGTATCATGAGTTGTATCAGCCCAAATTCATTCAATCAAGGAACTGCTTGATCAACACAATAACCAGATGGTGAAACTAACAAAGTCAAGGGATGGAACAAATGGTATGGCTATATTCAGGTTTGATCAACCCTCCGTATTTGATTCATCCGGTGAAGTAGGGGATATCACTGGATTCTACATGATTGACGAAGAAGGGGTTCTAACGTCAGTTGATGTCAATGCTAAGTTTGTTAATGGAAAGCCTGCAGGAATTGAAGCTAAGTATATTATGCGGACTCCACGAGACTGGGATAGGTTCATGAGATTTATGGAGCGGTATGCTAATTCAAATGGCTTGCAGTTTGTTAAAACTTGAGATTATATTGTATGTTTTCTTTTGCCTCACCAATTTCTTGATATTTTGTTCTGTCATACTGGTTTATGAGTAATTTAGTTCAAAAGGTCTAAACTTGAGAAAATTCCTCACTCCATAGATGTTACTTTTGTTCATTTGTGATGGTTCACTTTCAAGTCCAAGCGCAAACTCGTGCTTTGTCTAATCTATTTTCTTAACATTGCGGAGACACATTTACTTAGTAAAAACACAAATCATTGCAATGATTGTCGATCATTTCTTCTTTGTGGAAAGATAAAGTGTATCTGCTCTAACATCAATTTATAATGTGATGTGAAATTCCTAATTGAAAATTTTGAACTAAGACAATGAAATATATGGTGCTTGTGATAGTGATCACTTCATTGATGCCCATGTGACGGAAATAGGACTCCTAACTTTCGTGGCTTTGTTTCGTACATCGAACCATGTCAGTTGCCCCTCTGCGAAGCTCATCCTTTTGCACTCTATTTTCTTTCGTGATATAAACCAAACTCTATAGCTTAAGCTTTGATTCACATGTTTAAATATCAGACGACGTGGCTTCACTCTCACTTTGACTCCCTCAGGTGCCACAACGTCAACTGAGTAAGTAGAATTAGGGTTCCCCACATTTGTTACTCTCCTCTTGATCATCTTTCTAGTCATTCCTTCCCTGAAAGTTATTGAAATTGAGGGGTAATTTAGGCTGAAACCCCTTTTGTTCTGTAAAATGTCATGGCAGCTGACGTTCCTATGAGTAATGCTGAATACTTCAGAATTTCTGTATCCGATAGTGCAAAGATGAGTGATATATTCATCAACCTGGATGTCATATATCAATCCTGGATTGATGGCTCTTCCGGGGTTCACGTGTCCAGCTCCAGCTGCAAAAAATTTAGCTGGTGCATCTCCATCCATGATTGGTTTTCCCAAATGATCAGCTGTATCTGCAGTGGTCACTAATGCGGATCTTATTGCTGCTGGAGTCCATTTAGGATGAGCTGAATGGAGCAATGCGGCAATTCCACTCACATGAGGACACGCCATTGAAGTCCCTGACATAACAGTGAAATTTACTCTTCGTGAATCCTCGGGAAGACCACTGGGGCCTAAGTTTTGTGGCCATGCGGCAATTATGTTTACCCCTGGAGCAATCAAATCAGGTTTGAGAATTGAAGGATCAGTATAGCTTGGCCCCCTTGACGAAAACTGAGCTACTGCAGGTGCTCTATACTTTCCTATTACCGTTCCTCCAAATAGGAATCGAGCTGTTGGTCTTTTTGTTGAGTTCAGGTAGTTTTGTAATTGAATTGATTCATCGAAGCCAATCAACGTTGCCGGGAGGACATGGACATCGACAGAATCTTCCTCCAAATTTATTGCTGTATTTGCTAAGATCATGGCAGCACCACTTGCCTCCTTCACAACCTGGCCTTTTTCTGCCCTTCCATTGACTCCCCTATCACACACAACCATTTTCCCTCGGACTTGTGCTTTTGATAGCGATCCTCTCAAGCAAAATTCACTTCCCTTGTCCTTATCTCTGATATAAACGATCTCAAGACTCTTCCGAGAGCTACGAACTTTCTTCCCAGGGTACAAAGATTCTCCGTACAGAAACTTTCCATTGCCTAACTGAACTGATGCTGGAAATCTCCTGTCAAGTGTGCTAGCACCAATAGTGGCAATCCAAGGAGCACTGTTGGCTACTGAACTTTGGATTGGTCCATTATTCCCTGCTGCACATATAACTGAAATTCCATGCTCCATGGCTCGGAAACTTCCAATGGCAATAGTATCATCATAAAGCGGAATAGGGAAGCCCCAAGTTGGAGCAAATTCGACAATAGGTCCTACTCCCTCATCTATTGCTAATCCAGTGCTAGCAAGTATATCAGAAGCTGTAAACACAACCCACTACAAAAAACACCCTCATACTTTATATATCGCAATGTGGGCACCGGGGGCCATCCCTCGAGCCTCCCCTCATCAAACATTATCCGAGCAACAACCCCAGCCAATGGAACTGTGCTCCATCCAGCAAGAATGGGATGCTGTAAAATCTAAGGATCATAAAACAAAATGGCCATGGGAATCCCATATAAATGCGACACATATTTACACCCACTGCATCTGGTGACGATGTCATTGAAGCCACACGATGTCCTTTTCTGAAAAACCTCGCACCAATAAGCTTGCGATTGCAACTAGAAGAATTAAAATCCTGTCCTCCTTGACAAATACCCCTCCACTTCTGTGGAGCAGGTGGCATCCCATGATCATCAAAACTTGGACTTTCTGGCCAAACTCCAGTATCCAACACTCCAATAATCGCCCCTCGACCAAATCCAGACTTCAACCAAGCTCCTTCTCTCGTCGGACTTAATCCCAAGAACTTATAGGAATAAGTGGTCTGAACTTCAAGCCTCCTCTCAGCACGTATCGACAACACATCATTACATTCGCTTAACAAGTCAGCCTCACCTTCAGTGAGTCGAGCTGCAAAACCTTCCATCGCAGAATGGTAAGAGTACAAAAGACGAGAAGACGAGTCTTGTTCTCCAGAGGAAACTGCTTTTGCAAGGAAAGAGAAGTGCCATTGTAGTTTAGAGCTAAAAGGGGTTCTTGTTGCTCCATGTGGATGCAACTGAACTATATAAGTTTGCAAATCTTGAGCTTGTATGCAAACAAAACACAGTAAAAGACATAGAAATGAGAATGATTGAGTACTGTATCCCATCGAAAAGTGTATTTGTTTTTCGAAGAATGCATATTTGTTGAAAGAATGAATGTGGGGTATTTGAAGAGAATTGAAATATGAGTGTTGAAGAAGAAACTCGTGAAATTTATGAGCTCTTCCTCACGAGTATCATTAAAAGTGAGAGAGGAGCTGATGGTGTTGCTAAGATTTTCACGAGACATTTGAAGAAAGTTTCTGTGTTTTTGTTCATTTAATAGATTCATGATTTGTTACACAACAAAGACACCATTAATTTATACTCATCAGGCGCCAAACTTCACCATATTAGCTCTGAGTTTCTGCAGCAGCATTCAATTAAGTCACGCCACGCTTAGCTCCCTTGCAATGGAATGACCCGAAACAAAAAAAAAACAAAAAAGAAAAAAAAAAACGAAAAAAAAAAAAAAAAAAGGCGCCTATATTCTCCCCCGTGAGATGAAATCATCGAATTGAAGTTTTGTTTGAACGTGTAATTTAGTTTTTCTGTTCATCAGCATAAAATCTCACCCGTTATTAAAATTGTCCAGTTTGTTTAAAAACAATTTAGAACTAAAACCGTCATAAAGCTATTCTAAAACAAATAACATTATTGAACGAACTTTAGTCATCATATCATATACTCTCTCTGACTCTATTTAGTTGTTCACTTTAGAAGTAATACATATATTAAGACACCAATTATTATCATAGATTAATTACAATTTTACCCTTTAATTTAAAAGATAATGCAACTCTCCAAGTATAATAAATTTATTTTCTGGTTCCAAAAAGCATGCATTACAACTTAGTAGTACTAGAAATTTTCTAGAATTAAATAAGGGCATATTAAGAAAAAAATCATTGTCCTTTCTTGATTTGTTAAAATGGACAAGTAAATAGGGAGAAATATAAAAGAAAATATGGACAGAGTCAGTATTATTATAAATGGGAAGCTCCAAAGTAAAAAGTTGAATTATCATTTTATCCTTTTACTTAATTAACAATGGATTAATCATTTAATTAAATATAAATATTGTAATTACATAATGACATAATTTAACTATTTTAGCCCTTTAATAATTAAATTATTATTTTTTTGATAAATGAGTACATTAATATTGCGTTTTAATCTTAATCATAATTCCTTATGAAACGAAGAATTTTAAATAAAAAATTGTATGATAAACAACACTGTATTCATCATCATATATATCCAATCTTATCATCATATATTATATTATTACTATTTTATTTTTATTAATTAATATCATATATCATATTATATACGTGTTATACTTTATTTTATATTATAAGTGGAGAAAGAACTTAGTCCTAAAAGAATATATATGAATAAAAGAAAATGCCCTTCAACTTTTTAAATCAATAACTAATTATTTTCTACAAGGTGAAACTATTAAAGTTAATGACCTTTTAAACCTCCGCAAGAACTCACCATTAAAGTTTTGACCTAACGTTTTTTAATTATACAAGAACTTCACAATTAAAGTTGAATGACTTTTTAACTCTTCAAGAATCTACTAAACGGCAAATACATATATTGGACTCAACTTTAGTTTCAAATTTGAACCTCTGACCTTCAACTTTCATAAGCACAAACAAATAACTTTTACTATCGAACTTTTAATAATAACACATGAGTCCTATGACACAATACCTGTAGTAACCCACTTATGAACACAAAAATGACATGTTGGATGACATGTTAGGACACGTGTGTTATTTTTTCACTTAATACAAGTTTCAGTGTCTACTTTGTGCCACCAAAAGTTTGAAAAGGGCAATAAATTGATCGAAGCCAAGTTAAAGTGCCAAATATTTAATGCATTAGGCCTACTATAAATAAGTCTCTTCTAATGACATATTGTAACATTTTAATTTAGGTTTAGAGATAATAAACCTCTTTCCATTTAAAATGTTTTTTTCAAGCCTTACTTTACCATTTAGATTTTTAATTTTTTGTTATCATTCGAATTATATTTAAAGTGATATTTTAAGTGTTTTGCTCTCTCCCTTAAACTATTATGAACTTATGATGTAATTTTTTCTCAGGTAAATAAAAACCCAGAGGTGATTCTTTTTGGCCATACTATTGACTAGAACTTTAAGTGAAATTGCGCCAATCCAAATAAGGTCTGCGACATGTCTCTCCAACAATTTTGGGCTATTTTTTGCATGATTCTTTTTCAATACATTTGATAATATTCTACAATTATTAGATTTTTTTAATTAGATTTTAACAATAACTTAATGCTCCTTGATAACTTAGTTTTGACATTGACTTATTGTAATTTTATTTTTCTTCAATCTCCCTAGTTTCGAGGTAAAAAAGGCTAACTAATATTTCTCCCTTAACAACAATCAATAAGCAAAAGAAATCGGAATTCTCTGAAGAATATATAATTCTAACAAATGAGGTAATTTAATTTAATAATATGGAAGGAGTACTAAAAGTCAATACTGAATAATAAGTAGAGAAAAAAACAGCATAAAAAAACTAAAATATGATTAAGAAGTATGAAAAATAACTATGAAAGCAAACTATTGAATATTTTTGTTCATGGCTACAATGGCATAAACACACTATGTTCCTTTGAATGTAATATGAAGACAACATATATCCTTGTTACAGTACATATGGTACACTCAAACTTTGGTACAAATTTTAGAAGGGTGGTTTTATGTGTGGATTTTCCTTTTTTAAAAAAGACCAAACTAATATATTTTAAGTTTTCGACCTAATAACTAAAGGTAAATTATTTATTACCCAACATTAAATTTTGGTTGTCCAAATTTTTGAACACAAGGTTTACAGCATATCTAATATTTGTCATTTACAATTTTTAATAAAAGGCATTTATATAGGTTGATTATTCTTTATATTTTTTTTCGTTAAATCATTTTTTTTTTTAATTCTTTCAAATGTATTTTATTTTTATTTTTTTTTTTTAAATTTCATTTTTGGGGGGGGGGTGGAATAATGATTTAATATAAACTCCTACCAGATATAATATTTTTTGTGGGACTCACGTGCAAAACCGTTGCCCAAGACTAGTATTATTAAAGTGAGAAGCTCGCAATCTTCAAAGTTGGATTACCATTTTTACCCTCCACTAAATCAAGGATAAATTAAATTTATTTTTGAAACCCTTAATAATTTTCTTACTAATTGTAGAATAGAAGTCCAATAACTACACTTTTAAATTATTAAAGATGACCTTAAAGTTATAATTAATTAGTTTTAAATTAAATTGAGTAGTAAAACACAATATGTATTGGAATTCTTCGATTTTTTTGAATTTTGAAATTAACATAAATTTATCTATCACATGAACAATAATGTTATGAAACTCTTAATTTGTTGATACTATTTGCCATGCAAATATGGACTCATAACTGAAAAGAAATTTTGTTTGGTACATACGATATGAAATTTGGTTTTTGATATATTTTTTCCATATTTTCCTCATAAACATAAAAATCTCATAAGTTGTAAAACTATTAAAATAATCCCAATTGTTTATTCAATCTTATCAGATAAACAAAAGTTCTAAATTGCATAATAAGTTATTACAAAGTTATTTGTTCTCCACTTAAGTAATTGTTTCAATCTAACTTTCAACATAACTTTCACTTCTCATCAATATATTTGAGTAAAATGGAACACCTTTCACGAGCTCTTCAACATTTTATTACTCAACAATTGTGAAGTTTGAGTTAAAGTAACTATATGTTGGTGATAATAATAGACTCTATGTCGATGAGAAAATAAATTTTAAAAAGTAATGATGTGATTATAAATTTTATTTACATGTGAAATAAATGGTTAGAGGAATGTGGGGTTGTTTTAACAAAACATAAACTTGTGGATAAATTTTTGTATTAAAATATCTCAAATCATGATATGGTATTCCCATGTGATTCCATATCATGATTTTTGGAGAATATGGAATCACATCTCATGATATGGAATCATGAGATGGAATCAGCGTAAAATCGCATGTCCAAACGCTGATTTCATCTCACGATACCATATCATGATATGGTATCGCATGACCAAACGCTTACTAAAATAAGTTTATCTATCATGATTCAATATGGCCCATTAAAAGATTTTGATAGGTGAAAAGACAATCAAATATCACTATAAAATACCAATTAATTACTTCCTAGGTCATCACATCATTTTCTTTTCTATCATTTACTATTCTCTTTTCTTCTTTCTTAGATGATGATATGAATACATGTCGTCAAGAAGCTAAACGGGGAGAAAAATAAATAGCTTCATTCTGAAATTAAAAGAAAAGTTTTTATGCAATATAGTTCAAATGTTAAACTTAACAGTATAAGATATGACTTATATAGTCCTTTAGATCTTTCTTATGTTAAGTTTTTCATTTTTCATTTTTGGAAATAAGGTATGGTTGTTCAAAATGGACTTGGTATGAAAGTCATATTTTTATGTAATTATGTATTATTTTGTATTGTTAGGAATGTGCTATTATACTTTTAAGTGCTATTTAATTGACAAAATTTTTATTAATACATGCTGAGTTTGATAATACTTGAATAATTTATGCAAAATATATTTTTGTTTGATAAGAAGTAATTTAAATATATTATATATATATATATATATATTGAGAACTAGTTCAATAAGAAGGTGAATTTCAATATAAGTTAAGTGTACTACACTTTTAAGTACAATCATCTCACATAGTACGAAAATCTTCTTACGTTGAGCATACGTTTCTCAATTAGATGAGTGAGAGGACGAACCAACACTAATGGTCATTCGATATGAAATAGGTTAGAAACATTAAAATAAATTTGGTTGGTAATAATAGATAAATTAGGCATTGATTTGAAGTAATACACATTTGGTTGGTGAGAGTAATAGTTATATCTGTGATAAATGGTTTAAAAGTTGGTAAGAATGAAAATATCAACTATAAATCTGTTTACATGTGAAAATAAATAGTTGATAGATATAAATCATGTTGTTTTGTTCCAAAAATATAAATTAATTAGTCAATTTTGTATTTGAATAATGTGAAATCACGACATGAAATTTCCAAATTAACTTTTTTTGGAAAATTAGAAACTTTATCTCCTCATAATGAAATTGCATGTCCAAATGATAATTTCATCTCTGATCTCAGATTACAAGATAGAATCGAATGTCCAAATGCTTACTAAATACGAATACTTGAAGTGGATTTGTTTTTTTTGTGTACGTTTAGATTATGGGATATGACATGGTTTGGAATAATAAATGAGATATGAACAACATAAAATTCAGAAGAATAAAAAAATCGATGGAAACATTTTTTTTGTTTGTTTGAGTTGATTTGATTTTTAATTATATTTGTCATAAAAAAATGTGCTAAATCGAGGAGATTGTGGTCGAGGTGCGGTTGGTCCAGCCACATTCTAACTTGGTGTAATTGCGTCAAATTCGAAACCAAGCTTATGAATCCTCCTCTTTCCATGTAAACCAAAATGTGAAGACGCTTTGTCCATACAAATCTCGAAGAGAGGTGTGTGTTTCTATTATTTGGGTGTTATAAATTTTCTTGAAGTCATGGATGTGACTATCACATTTTATAAATCAACCAACTTTCGAACTGAAATCAAAGACCAGTGCTGCATATTGATCGGTTCGGTTTGGTTTTGAAGTTTATTAGGTTGACTTATTGATTATCGATTTGTAGAGATGCTAAAAAGTTATAGAACTACTAAGATCTTGACTTATCGGTTATTGGTTTATCGATTCTTGATCGTTATCGGTTTAGCCGTTAAGATTTGACACAAAAAAAAAATCCATTAAAAATTACTTAAAAACAAGGTTTCAAACCAGATAAACCATGCACATGAGTTCACAAATTATATCTTGTTCAAAAGCAAACACTTTTACATTGTAGATAACCAAAAGGGGTTTGTTTTGAGACAAAGACAACCACAATAAAAGTAAATAATCAACTCTAAGCTCTAAGTCGAGGACTTATTATACTAAATGATATAAAGATAACTATTTGCATTTAATATTGTCTTATTGCTATCCCGTGAATAAAACTTCGAAACGTTAAGAATCGATAATCCGATAACAAAAAAAATCAAAACCATTATAAAAAACGCTAAACCAATAACTCAATACTATGAACAAATAAATTTTTTATTAATTCAAGTTATCGATTTTAATTCGATTTTGAACAGACCTACTACTAAATATATATTTTTTTGCTTTTCTTCCAAATCAAACCAAAATTGTAACCAGGATTTGCTCGTATTTATTTACGAAATTTTTACACGACCTATTGTTGTACACTACTAAAATATGTAAATTATATATCCCCCATGTGTTCATACCTGGATATTTTATTCCCACTAAATAGAAATAAAGTATAATATTTTATAAAACTAATAATTTATAATTGTTACGTGGGTGCTCCCATAGTTTTCGTATAAACTACAACTAACAATAGGCAAAGTCTACTTTCTTACGTAGTCAATTTTGGTAGGCACAAACTGTATAGTATTTGCAACTTATCTTCACCTTTTGTGCATCGATGAGTCCACTGAGTTTTGGACCCACACGCCCAATGTCCCTTCCAGGACTCTACTATTTTTAACTTGCTGATTCCGGAAAACACGCGGTAACTATTCTTTGGGTGTTAATAAACAAACTCTCACATAATTGATCTGCTCCGTTTTTTTCCCTTCTCCGTTACCACCATACAGCAAGCTCAATCTTATGATCTAAGTCTCAAGTTTCTCAACCTTTCTCACTTGAACTAAGTCCTGAGGCTGGACTATTACTGCCATTCATCATCACGTTTGACAAGGATCATCAGTAGCACAAACATTGACAAAATTATAAATTAATAAACATACTAGGGAAAAAGACAAATATACCTCCAACTATCGTAAATAGTATGCAGATATCTTTAGTCATACTTATTTGTGCTCCTACCGTCCAAAAATTAGAGCGTATATGTCTTCAATCTAACGGAAGAGTAAATAGGAACACGTGGTACAATCTCATCCATCAATCCGATGTCGGATCGATTATGACACATCACACGTGTATATCCATTAGTATTATAAATGTTCTAGTTACGTGTATATCCATTAGTATTATATATGTTCTAGTTTTTTAACAACATTGGCACCAATGTCCCTAAAGACGGAGGATATCCACATGCCACTTACAACAGTTTGGGAATATATTTGTCCTTTCTCCCAAGATACTATGACAACAAATCTCCGAACTCCCGGAACAGTATTCACATATTTGCTTGCAGAAAAATATATGCAGGTCTGTTGTTGAAAGACAGAGCAACTTTAGAAGCAATCGTTTTCGCTTGTCCTCAACACCAACAACTAATCAGGTAGAAAATGCACACATTTTGACAACAGAAACAGTAGAATTGCTTAATATGGAAATGCAGTCAAGCAACAGAGTATAAGGAGAAGAAATAATACTTATTACTATACACAAACTTTTACATGGGCATCGCCATCATATACCCATTGCTTCAGAACAGACTATTAAAAAACAAAAACAGAACTTCAGCTGAGAAATTATACGCGAACTTCTTCTCAATGTGTTTGTAATTCCCATTGCTTGGGCGATAATATCCTTGTTCTCCACGGATTGGACAGAACAAAAAATGAATCTTTTAATTTAACCAACCTGGCAACTCCTTGGAATCCAACACTAACAATAGAAGGCATGACTGAAATAGCACCAAAATCAAATCACTGAAGTTCCTACCCTGAGTAGACATCATTTGGCGATCAAAAGTATTGGCATGGATTTTATTGTTAATAATGACTAATAAATAACATAGAATCCTGTGGGGGGGGGGGGGGGGTTAGGGGGAGGAGGGAGAAAAAGGGGGGGGGGGGGGGAGGGGGGGGGGGGGGCAGGAGGGGAAAGGGGGGGGGGGGGGGGGCGGGGGGAGGAAAAACCACAACCGGCATTTATATTGAAAGCTCGGATATGTAATCACTATATTCCTTCATTCTGCACACAGGTTAGTTGACTCGGTGAGAATTTCACCAAAACAGGTTTTTATACGTCGGTCTGTCATTTCACCCTTGGGGTTCGCTTGAATACAAGCCAGTGAAGTTGTCCATTTTATAAGCTCTGTGGCGATGGTGGTGGATGTCGAGGAAAAAACCCACATCATTATTGTTGTCCTTGTTCATTTTTCCAAGAGTTTTTAGCAGCTTCTGCTGATGAATTATCAGAGTCTGCACTTCCATCTTTTGGTTTTTCGAAAAAAGGATCCCATTCGTGAGCTGCAAGCTCAGTTTGCCCTTCATCCAGCAATGAATATTTCCAGCTGAGCTCCTCAATATAGTTATCATATTTTCGATCTTCAATGATGTCTTTTCTTAGCCTTGTAACTCTATTTATAACTGCATCAACTGCTACATCAAATGCATCCTTGAGAGTCTCCAATTTAGAGCGAGGATCGGCATAAATCAGCCTTGGAATCATACTTATGACAGCCTCCCGCATTTTCTTCACCTTCTCAGGAGGAATTTGATTTAACATTTCCTCTATGCTCATATTCTTCTTACGAACATCATTCTCAGAAATGAAAACAGAGTAGGCTGAGTAGTTTTTCGGAAGATGCCATGTATACTGTGTGTAGGCAGAAGCAGGGTGGAAAAAGACAGGTATACAACCAGCCAACATAGCATCAAAAGCCGACCTTCTTGTATATGAATCACCTTGAGGTTGCAGACAGAAAAGGGAGCTCTGGAACATCTTCATGATACTGCTGGGAGAGTGACATTTGCTCTCCCCTGATTGACCGCACTTTAATAACTTGCACGCTTTAGACTGCTTGCATTGGTCAATGATCTGCCCCCTGATTGATTTAGGGTTCCCAGGCCGTGGTCCACCAGCAAAACAAAATAGCCACTTCCTCTCAAGCTTCCTCATCCGATCCTGCCAAGTGAACACTTCAGCATCCTTTGCTGGATGGAAATATGTTGGATATGGGATGCCAAAATCATTTGCATTCCATGGACTTGATTCAACCACAAGCATGGACATATTCCTCCCAGCAGGTAGGAAAAGAAGCTTGTTGCCCCAATCCGAATCTGAATCGGACAATCTTCTGAAGTCCCACGTTATCCTACCAGCCACGAGAAAATGATCCTTTCCCCCCATGATGTTCCACTCTGGCCTCTTTTGAAGCCAATCAACCAAATCAAGAGAAGCAGCATCCCTCGTAGTTACATTATAACCCCAAAGATACCTTGCAATGTCAAACCCTGCATAAAACGGCACAAAAATAGCAGCAGCCAGAGAGGAATCATTTGTGAGGCACTCGTACTGTTTCATCCGATTGCCAAAAATGACATCCACGGCAAACTGATTAGTCGCATACCATCCAGTATTCGAGAACACCCCTCAGCATTCTCCATTTGCGGCCCAAGCCCAGCATTAGCAGTAAACTTACAAAAATTAGTCCAAGGACTAAGAGTTCTACATTCCTTAAGCATATCTTCGTTGAACCTTGGAGGAAGATCATGCACATAAATATACCTTCCACCACATGGATCACTTTTATTCTCTACCGTTCTCAACGCTCTCATAAACGAGTAACTCTCAGGATCTCTCCCGGAGCTATTATCGCTACTCACCGGCCTAACCACCACAGGTGTTGGTTGCACATTCTTTTTGAGCGGTTTGGACTTCAGTACTAAGTCATTGTTATCCATTTCAACTTTAGCATTACGTAAAGTAGCACGATTCATGGGATTTGGATTTGATTGTTTATTGAGGGAAAGTGGA
This sequence comes from Solanum habrochaites, assembly GCA_027704765.1. Taxonomy (NCBI): domain Eukaryota; kingdom Viridiplantae; phylum Streptophyta; class Magnoliopsida; order Solanales; family Solanaceae; genus Solanum; species Solanum habrochaites. The sequence goes on along the minus strand of JAKWJA010002497.1, from coordinate 65,908,955 downwards.
TCCAAATTAGGTGAATCATGAACATGATTACCCCCAAGAATCACAAAATGAAAATACAATAGTAAAAACCAAAACAAACCTGACAATGAAGCTAACAAGCAAACCCTAGGTTGATGATTTTTGCCTTGCCCTTTCTCCATTGAATCATCAAACGATTGGGACGTCGGAGAACGGCGCCTCATCAGATTATAACCATACCAACATAAATAAACCACCAAAAATCTCTAAAGATACAATCTTTATAACAAAGCCCAAAACCTCAAGAATCAATGAAAATATTGCTAATTTCAACACAACCCTAAAACCCAAGTCTTTAATAAAGCTCAAAAATAGATGTATTAATTTTCCAAGAAAAGAAAAAGGGGTTGGCTATAAACTATTATAGAACCAAAAAAGAGTGAAATGCGGAGGATTTAGCACGTCATGAAATGGAGAAAATCAAGACCATAAGTGAAGAAACAGAGAGAAATTTAAGCTAAAAGAAGATTAGGTTCCAGCAAAGTTTAACAGCACATAAGTAGGTGGAAGGAGATTGATGAAGAACAATTTATAGGTAAAGATTGGAAGAAAAAAAAAACCATTTTTGTGGGTATTAACCAACTGTTATATGCATAGATGGTAGAGGAAAGAGGAAGATGAGATGTAGTAGCTGTTTCTTATTTTTTATCTGTCGGTGGATACCTAAAAATAATTACTACTACTAATTCTAAGGTCTATAGAAAAAATAAATTCTCTAGCATTTTTTATACCAACAATAGTACTAATCAATTTGGTGTAACTTTATATTTCGTCCCCTCATTTTTATTAGTCATGTTTGACTTGACATATTTATTAAAAAATAATTATTTTTATTATTATTTGTATTTTATTATGCTATCTCTATTATAATTGATGTCTAGTTTTACGTCTTGAAACATGAATTAGAGAATTATAAGGGTATAACATAGAAAATAAATATTTTTTAAATAGTTCAAAAATGACAAATAAAAATCTATCTTAAGAAATAAGTAAAAGTAAATAGAGAAAGTAAAGATCCGAAAAAATGATATGTGTGCAATTGTATTCTTATTCTACAAAGAAAAAATGATCATATCAGCTTCAAATGATAAAATTGAGAGTTATATCAGACTTTTTTCCCTTCTATAAGAAAAAAGATTGAGATTGTTTTTTATAGACTTAAAATTCACAAATAAAGTTTTTGTTTTTTGGAAAAAATTTTATTTGTTTCATTTATTTTAATTTGTCTAATGGATATTTCTTCTCTTTTTTTCTTTTGCAATTTTCTAGGTGATATAGTTAACAGTACAAAATAAACTGATTTAATATTTCATACTATTTAATTTTTTTTATTAGATCTTTTTTTTAAAAACAATATTATCAGTAAAAATAGAACAAATAAAATTGAAATAAAGGTTATGTATGCTTTGACTAAACAAAAGATTTAGAGCCTGTTTATTTTTTACTTGAGAAAATAATTTAAATCTGAGAGGAGGTGTTACAACTCTGAAAATTTCTTTTTTCCAATCTATTTTAATTATCATGCTTAGTAAAAATAATTATTATTTTAGAAATTAAGACATTAGTGTAGAGGAACAAAAAATAACATTAGTAAATTTAAATTTAAAACTAAAATGGAAATAATTTAGTAGAATTACCATTTAAATTAGTGTTTACTTATGGGGTATGTAGAAAAAATAAGGCTAATAAAATGGACCAGAGCATTAATAACTAAACAAAGTTGTTGTTCTAATTAAAGATTTAAATTAAGATGATTTAGGTTGGTAATCCCACTTATTTTACTCGTTTTACACGTGGCTTGATATAATTTGTAAAAGGGTACCTTTATTGGAATTTATTTATTTATTCTATAATATATGAAATCTGTCGGCCAATTAATTAAAGTTGGCCCTACTGTGAATAATTATTTCTTAAAAGGGGAATTAGGCTTAAACTTGATTAATCTAATCTAACTTTGGCAAATGTTTGATTAATATACTCAGACATACCGTCTCTGACAATTATTAGTATTATTATTATTGTACTAAATTTCTTGTTTTATTCCCATAACGTATGTCACGCCAAGGAATTATTACTAATTGAATTGTTCCACTAATCTCAGTTGCATATTTTTATGAATTCCCCTCTGTCCCCATTTGGATTTTTAATAACATTTTCTTATAAAAACAAGGTTAACAATTTATTGTAATTATCTTAAATTATTATATATAAGTTATAAGTCTTGAAAAATAAATAGATGTAAAATAATAATAAAAAATATTTTTATTTTTCAAATTAGATAAATAAAAGAAATATTAATTTTTGTAAAATGAATTAATTAAAACAAATTGAGTGAATACTTGGTCAAATGTCAAAAGTTGATGGCTTTTTAATCAAAAATCACGTTGAAATGCCTTGTTTTGACTTCATAATGGGGAAAGAGGAAATTTAATTTGGAAAAAATAATTAAAATGAGCGTGTATATCAACTTGAGTGGCTGATATCATTTATAGGAAAAAACAAGTCAATTCCTTAAATAATCGCTCAAGTTTAGAGAATTTATCGTAGTATACTTAATAATTCAAAAGTTTTACTCTTTTTTAATTGGCATGTTATGTCAATAAAGTCTTTTTTTTAATAATAGACTTATTTAATTCATCAAATTTATTTAATTAATTAAAAAGAATTTTTCATATTTAAGAATCTTTTATCATAATTAAACTTTTTTATTTTTTTAATCCCATGAAGAATAGGTTTTTAAACAAACTAAAATGTCATCAATTTTGAATACTTATAAACATATGTATAAAGAATATAAATCACTCATAAATGCTAATATATCAATTAATAATAAATTGTATGGTGAATCAATAATATTAAAGATAAATTAACTATTACAATAGAATTAATTGTGTACTTTGAAACTCATGCTTACAATATTTTTTTTTGAAAAAAATAGAAAGTGAATAATATTATTACTATTTATTTTTAAAAAAAAAATCCTCAAAATTCTCATTCTATTCTAGTTGATATGTCGTGTCATTAAATCATCATTTTAAAAATAATATATCTAATAAATCAAACTTACATCTCTATACAACAAATATAAATTACGCGATAATTTATAAAAATTATAAACAAAATTAAAAACTTAATTCCTTCATATTTTTTCCAGTACAAAATTGAGTTAAAAATTTTCTTACAGATTGAGTTTCGATGCAAAAATATTCCTTGAATCAATTTCAAATAAACATATCTCATAGAATATGAAGAGTAATGTATCAAATTAAAGGTTTTGGAGTTTTATTTTCAATGTGGCCAACCTCTCGTCAAACGGAGGTCCTAATCAAAAGTTATGATCATTTCAATTTTGTCAGACATTCTGTCTTAAACATGTGTATCATCGGTGTTGAACAATTTTTAATTAGCGAAACACCAGTAAAGAATTTTTTTAGAGGATTTCTTCTTTGAACGTGTGTTTCATTGGGATTAAATAATATTTGGATAGACGTTTCAAACAACAGTCCGCGGACAGAAAATCATCTGAGTTGATTTTAGTTCAATTTTTTCTCACTTTTGTCCATTCTTTCAAGCGCTGATAGTGATTTTCTCTCGTCTTCTCTTTTTCCTTTTCGTCAAGGTACTCTTCTCCATAGATTTAAAGTTTTACAACTCAAACTTCTTTCATCTATGCATGAATCATTTATAGAAATCATCACCCTTGACCGTAGGATTTTCAAGAAATGAATCCAAGAATTTCAAGAAAGGATTTCTCCATTCTTCTACTTCTTCTTCAAGTTAGAGTTCTTCATCAAGATTTGTGGAGAGTTTAAGGTGTGTGAAATTGTCATAGGGAGGAACTTAGTTCTTTCCTTACGCCCTTCATTTATAGTTTCAGTTAGTAAGATCAAAGCTAAGATTTTTTACCCAAAGTCTATGATTTTCGAATTCCTTTATTTCAAATGTATTTATTGTTGATTTCATTATTGAATTAATTATATTATATTATATTTTGATGATGATCCTTGATAGATTTAGGGTTCATACTACCTTACCACATGACCCCCTCTTCTCACCTAAAGTTATTTGAAAACCTTGTTATACTGTTTCTTACGCATTGTTTTCATTGGTAAAGTATATTTCATATTTTAAAAAAGTCTTCCAAGAAAGTATATATATTTAAGTGCACTATTTTAGAAGTGTTTCAAGAAAATATATTCTGCTTCGAGTGCATTACTTTAGAGGAGTTTCAAATAATTATATATTTTTGCATTAAGATGCATATTTTCAAAAAAGAATTATAGATAACTTTTTAAAGAAATCATGTTCAACTTTAAAGGAAACATACCTTAGTTTTGAGATAGCATAGTTAGAGTTTCACAAAAACATAGTCAAGTTTTAAAGTCGAGTTCAGTTCTAGTGCAATATTATTGAGCATAGTGTCACAAACTTAGGGTTCTAACTAATGTTTCGTGCGGCACTTGACAACTTACCCATGAATCTTTCACGATCTTGTAAGTTCAAGTAAGTCCTTTCAAGATAGATCACTAAGATAGTGCAAAAAAAGACTTAGAAAGATTTGGAAACCTTTGGAAGAAGACTTTGTATTGCTTAAGACTTTCTGGATTGCTTGCTTCAAGCTTGGATCATTTACAAATAAGAGACCCTCTACTTATACTACTTCTTAGGGGACTAAAATAAAAATTACTTCGCAAGTCCCTACAATATTTACACTTTAGTCCATGTTCTAGAATTCTCTACTATTCTAGAGAATTCTAAGCCTTTCCAAATATCTTCTAAGTTATTCTAGAGAATTCCAAGGAAAGGTCTAAGGATTTTTATGGCCTTCTTGAAATATCTAAGGGATTCTAAAATTTTCTATAAACCTCTCCACAACTCTAGACTCTTTCGTCCCTATCCGAATGCAAAATTTTATTGTGAAGTGGCGGGATGTGACACTCTCCCCCATCTATTGATGCGCCGATTGCGTCGTATAGACGTTGCATAGGAATCCGATTCTTGTGCATGCGTGACTAATAGTCCATTGACTCAATCAAGGACCTCGTGCAACTCTTTAAATGTCTTCCTTACCCCTTCTAACTTGGTCTTGTGATTTACCTCCTTCTTAGAAGGTAAGTGCCTTGACGGCTTCTTTGGCATCACAACGTTATTCCCTTTTAGAACCTTCTTCGTACGTGGTGGCAGAGACCCTTTAGCACCATTGTCTTTTTTTAAACTTGCAATGGTATCTATAAACACTGACTCCTTCTTCTTAGGGCTTCTTACAAGCTGCATGGCTGTTAGACATACTTGTTTTTCCATCTTCGGTACCTTAACCAGGGGAACCATACATTATCCTCCTTGCTCCATGACTACAAGTCGTTGGAGGTAAGATTCGATCAACGCGCGACACTGCTGGAAGAACTCTTGGCCCAAAATAATGTCAAAGAAATCTAAATGAGCGACAATGAAATTGGTCTTACCTTGCTACTCACCTAGTGTGATGCTTACTCCATGCGCAACTTAACACACGAGAGTCGGTGGTGCATTAATCGTCTTGAGTTGGTCGTTGATTGGAATGTAACTCATCCCCAACCTTGTCGTTGCCGTCTTAGTCATAATATTGTTCTCTGCACTCGTGTCGACCATAACACGAACAGGTCTTCCATTAAACGTGATGTCGACATACTGCGCGCCATATTCTTTTGTCTTCCCTGGTTGCTTGGTGATAGCTCTGCATGGTCCTCAAGCCCAAATACATGGTCTCTACGCCTTGTCGTTGCTCTTGTGCATCTTTCTCCTTCCGTTCTCGCAGGATAGCACCAATGCTCTTCAGTTCAGGCCGCCTTGTTAGCCTCATAGAATTGGATAATTTTAATAATGAAAAACTTAATCGACTTGTGATTTGTTGCAGGAAAAGAAGGAAAAAGATGAGACAAGAATATAACACTTAAAGAAGGAAAAATATGTTCATCAATCAAGGCAAAGAAATCAAAAAGGAAAGAAATCAAATCACACCTCATCAAGAAGGAAAGCCATGATGTGATGTACGAGACACAAAAGGAAAACAAATATTCCATTTTCTATTGCAAGAAAGATTTGTCAAGAATCAATCAGATTCCGGAATCAATCAAGCAGATCATGATCAATCAGAGATTTCAAAAATCAATCAAATATATTCAAGATTGTAGAATATATTCAAGATTGTAGAACAAATCAACTAAGGAAGGAAGGAAATAATGTGCATCAATCAAAGGATACTTTCAAAACAACAAGATCAGTTAACATCCAAGACTACAAGGAAGAAATCAAAATCAAGGGATGCATTCAAGTTAAGAGATCAGCCAAAGATTCAAGACCGAAGATCATCATACAAAGGAACAAATAGACTTGATCATGCACATATCTGATATGGACATGAATCAACAAATCAATTAAAATAAAATCAAGGACTTAACCAAATATCGTTGATTCAAACTCCCTTGGGTTTCCATAAAAGCACAAAGTCCTCCAAAGTTATTTAATCTCTCTTAGCCATAGTTGTGAAGTACACACTTTACTTGAACTTATATTGTAATTTTTTTTGTTGTTCATGAAACTCTGAACACCCTTGAGTGAACAATTGTAAAGAAAAGAGAAAGAATGATCTGCGTGTAAGTTATATAGTTAGTGGTTGTGTCAATGAAGAAGATTTGATTTTCATATCAGACGGGCTCTTAATCGTAACATTCTTTAACACCCAAGTTCTCAACAAGCTCTTAAGGAAACCCTTGTAACCCAAGGGGACTGGGAACCACATCGGTGATTTGAACCAGTATAAAACACTTTGTGTTATTTACTTACTGCAAGTTATTATTACTATTTATTTGTTTTACTAACGTGCAGGTGAGTTGACTGACCAGAGTAGGTAGTCGACTGAAGGGTATTTTAATTTACCCCCTCTTGACTTTCACAACATTCATAGCCGTGCGTCCCACTGTATATGTACCAAACCTTTGTTTTGGCAGTTTTTGCCCTTCTCTCCGTGTCGTCATGACATCCAAACTTCTTGTCATCGGACCTATAGGTATCATGATTCTTGGGACGTGGATGTTGCTCCTCGACTTTGCCACGATCTATCCCAACATGGTCATGACTACCTCTAACATTCTCTTCTCTAGCTCTGTCAGGATTTTCATGCTTAAAGTCTGTCAAAGCTTTAGCCTTCGTGATGGCTTGATCGATAGTCCTGACCTGTTGGTGTTCAAACTCTGTTCTGGCCCAATTTTGCAGCCCATCTATACAGTGGAACAACATAACAATATATTTTCACATGTGAGGTTAGAAATCTATAGCGTGAGTGTGGTTAACTCCTTCACGTATGTGTGTATGTTGATCGTTTACTTAAACTCCCTAAACTTGCACTTTTCCTCATAGATGACGTTGTTAGGGAAGAACGCCGTTTTGAATTTCACTTGGAATTTCTCCCAAGCGTCAATGGCGCAAAGTCCCTTCCCTATTTCCCACTCTTTACGCCTCTAGAAAGATACAATACAACATTTTTTATCTTGTTTTCGTCGGTCTTTAGCTTGAAATAATTCTCCAAATGCCATAAGAAATTCTCCACCTCTTGTGCATTACAGACGTCTTTGAACATATGTGACTTGGGAGCCTCGACCATGGCCTCCCTATCTCGGTCATGCGACAATGATCCTCCAACTTTCACGTCCTTCTTGAGTACTTTCATCTCGGCCTTCGTGGTCTTAATTGTGCTCAACGTCTCCATGAGTCCACTCCAAGGAAGTGATATCCTCTTTCATCTCAAACTCGACACGCTGCGTCCCTTTAAATCATTGCAGAGGTGCTCGATCTCCTCAAGGATGAATTCTTCGAGAGCCTTGAACATGTCATCGACCACATTCAAACGCCAACCTAATATATCTATGGCCTGCCTTGCCATTTCAACCCTTGTGACCTATTCATCTCTGACAGTGACGTTAATGGCCTCTTCGCCAAGTTCGTCGTCACTTTCTTTGGTGGTCGAAAGTTGGTGAGATGTAAGCGCCTCACTTGGTTTGGGGTCGAACAACATTTTCTCATTACTATTTTGGTGATTCTTTCCTTTGCGATTCTTCTATCCACCATCGGGACGAAAGTTGGTGGTGCTTGTGACGTTTACGTCTCCTTCGTTAGTCATTCCCTTAGTAGTAAACCTTTGCTCTGGTACCACATTGTCACAGACTTAGAGTTCTAACTAATGTTTTGTGCGATACTTGACAACTTACTCATGAATCTTTCACGATATTGTAAGCTCTTTGAATCTAGAGCGCTAAGAAAATGCAAAGAATGACTTAGAAAGATTTGGAAACATTTGGAAGAAGACTTTATATTGCTTGGAAGATTGCTTACAACTTTCTTGGATTGCTTTCTTCAAGCTTGGATCATTTACAAATGATAGCCCCTCTATTTATACTACTCCCAAGGGGGCTAATGTAAAATTTACTTGGTAAGTCCCTATAATATTTACACTTTGGTCCCTGTTTTAGAATTATCTACTAGTCTAGAGAATCCTAAGTCTTTTTAAATATCTTCTAAGTTATTCTAGAATTCTAAGGAAAGGTCTAAGGAGTTTTATAGCCTTCTTGAAGTATTATTTCAAGGGATTCTAAAGTTTTCTATAAACCTCTCTTCAACTCTGGAATCTTCCTCCCCTATCCAAATGAAAATTTTGACTTGAAGTGGTGGGACGTGACAATAGGCTCAAAATAAAAAAAATTATTTATTCTCCTAAAGTAGGACAATTTTCCTATAATGGGCATTTTATTTTATAGTTATTGAGCATTATTGCATGGCTTTTAAGAATTGTTTTGAGCATTGAGTTAAATAAGGAAATTGGGTAAGAGTTAAGATAATCCAAAATTCCAAAATGCATCACCAATGTAGAATAGGATCGTGCCTTTGTTCAGGCAATTTCTTAGAAAGTCATTGATGTAAGAACCCATAGATTGGATCCATGAATTAAGTTCGTCATTTACCCTAACAAGGTATATGAAGACTGTCAATGCGGGCCTGATATTGTATCATCATGATGTTCAAAGCGATGATTATAGGTTAAAAAAAATCTTTTAGAATAATAAATGACATTATGTTTAGAATTTTCTATTTTTGAAAAGATATTCTGTTGTAAAACTTGATTGTTAGAGTACACATGCACAATTTACTTCTTAGTTGAGTATTTTACGGTCTACCTTTTGATTTACTCTTTCAATTAAGTATATTCAAATTATTTAGTTATTTCATTAAACAATCGAAGTTCATTTGTAATAGACGTGAATCTGGTGTGGATCTCATGAATGGTTTCACCTTCTTTCATGTGGAAATTCTCATACTGCGTGGTCAACATATCAACCTTTGATTCCTTTATTTGGGTAGTTTCTTCATGGGCTGTCTTCAGACAATCTCAAATTTCCTTAGTTGTTTCACATGTTGAGATTCTATTGTATTCGTCAACTCTAATTCCATAGACCAACAACTTTTTGGCCTTGTAGTTTTTCTCGATCTTCTTCCTATCACTTTCATCATACTCCCTCCTGGATTTTGGAACCATTTGAGTCAGATTTCCTTCTTTTACATTCTTACTAGGCACATAATCTGCCATGATATAATCATATATTTTCGTCTTTCACCACCCATAGTATTGTTCATTCAAGCGAGGAGGACGTATAGTGGACTGACCTTCTTCTAATCTTGGTGGAGCCTCCATCTTCACATGATCCTTTCTTGATGTTAGTCAAATAGAAAGTACCGCTCTGATACTTATTGTTGAGATGGACAAGCTTCATAAAGTGCTAAAGTATCAGGTTAAGAGTACATACGAAATACAATAATTTAAATAATAGTGAAAACAAGGAGTTTTATATGGGAACCTCCTTACTCAAGGGAGTAAAATCATGAACTGTCACACATGATTTTTAATTGTTTTCACTAATCACAAGCAACAATGAATACAAACTTCAAATGCACCACATCCACATGAGATTAAACTCTTAATCTCACAACAAGTACTAACTCTATAACTTAACTGGGCCAAACCAATGCATCCATTGTCCACTATATCAACTAAGTCTAATTAATATACACTTCAACTCGTAAGACACACAATTAACTCTAATTGTGTTCCTACAATCAGTAGCCAAGAAAGAATTTGTTACATTTCTTTATAGATTAGAAACGAATCCTACAATTCAGCACAATACAAGTATTTAAACATTGACATGCTTTTCTTCACTCTATCAGGTTCCTTGTCGTGTAGGTTCTTAAACGACAGAAAGCACCCTTTTTAAAAAAAATTGAATCTTTTGTTGTTTGTTCCCTTAAATATACCAATCCCCAACAAGAATTATTGTCTGCTGAACAAACAACCTCGTCAATTGCTATTGGAGAAGTACATCGTCCTTCTTGTCAATTGGCTGACAAGAGAAATTTCACAGTTGTTCACAATAATGAACTTGAATGAGAGCTACTCTGCGTAGGATCGGATTCCGATATTTGTGAAAATCATCAAAACACTACACGGTTAAGGTCGTATCAAATTCATTTTAGGCTAAAAAGCCAAGGCGGTAAACCTAAAACAAGAATACAATTGGTTCAAAGAGGAATGAGAATACAAGTTAGGGAGATTTAGTCTTCCATGTGGAAATTCTAAGTAAAAGAATGAATGACTGATGGATCAAATGATAAGAATTTTGGCTAACATGTTACGATATATTTTTTCATCATATTGACATTTTTAAAAATTACAATTTATAGGATTTTTTATACCGTTTTTGAATATGTAAATTTTTAGTTTAGAACATTAAATTAATATAATGTTATTGAAATTAATTAAATTAACTTTTATAAAGAACATTAAACTAGGTGATTGTGTTAATGAGTAGAGAGATGATGGGGTTTATGGAGTAATAAAGAGGGTGGATGTTGTTGTGGACATTGAATTAACAAGAAGAGCTTTATACACATGGGGTTGTGTAATGTGGGCCAATTTACCTTTAAGGACGTTGAGAATCACGCACCTACTATTCATGGGGACATTGAGAAGGACTAATACAGTGCTCTTCTTCTCTTTTTATTTATTCATTTATTGTGGTCTTGTCTTTCTCATTCTCACATAACAAGTGTTTTAGAGTACCGAATTACAAAATACCTTTGCTCTCTAGACTTGCACTGTTATAATCAGTATTTACTGTTTTGTGATTGAGCATAGTAGTATGTAAATATAAATTTCTAAAGGCACCTGTGTTGTCAATGACAACTTGTCAGGTGCCAAACAAAGTTAGAATTTCAACTGAGTTTTGAATTTTAGAAGAATGATTTCAAACAATAATTTAATTCTTAATTTAATATTCACACTATTAGAAGAAAGAAAAAAGGTATTTAAAACATCTCGAAATTTAGCGCTATTTATTAATTTCTTATTTCTGAATTATTGTTGACAATCTTAAAAATACTTTCTACTTGACTAACTAGATATACACCTCGATCTGCCGCATAATATAGGAAGTGACCTCAAACTCTTAATAAAACCGAGATGAATGTTGAAAACATCCATAAACTTAGTGACAATTTAGAAGTGTATATAACTCATTTTGCAAAATTGTAAATGTATTTAAAGTTATAAATAGTTCATAAATGAAACTAATAATTTGATCATCGATATTGATGCTTTTAGCTCCATCAAAGTCCACACATGACACACCAACCCTTGTCTTCTCTACCACCGAAATTTTTGGGCTCATCCTGATGATATGAGCCACGTATATTTTTTTTTTGTTACAAACAGACCCTGGAGCAAAGGCCAATTACTCATTAACATGGATGATTCATCCATTGATGATCCATCATAAACAAACAATTTCTCTTTCCTAAATATTTCAAGTTTCAATACAAGGAAAGAGACAGAAACCAGATCATATTCCCAAAAACCATAAAAGAAGGCATGAACACATGGTAACTTAAAAGGCTTTGTTGTTGACTGATTTTCAGTACCACCTAAGAGGCCTACAAGTGAGACATTCAATATTGAGTTAAAGTGATGAGTTGAATTCAAGTCCACAAAACTCACACTAGATCTTATGCCTTACCGACACTTGGCTCACATGGCTCTACTCATATGACACTCACTAACAAGACTGCAACTACTGTGAATAGCAACATCCAGATGAATTTTAGATGTGTACCCTTTATCTTCTTGGACCCCATCTTCCCTCTATGAAATTTCACATCTTTCATGGAAAAGGATACACCTGGATCTCCCAACTTCACTTTGCTTCCTAAAAGAATGGAGTTGTTGACACCCTGAATATTGTTGCTAATGTAGATGTTTATGCAGCAACATTCATGTGATTCACCGGAACAACCACCACGACGTGCAATCATTGATGCACCAACGTTCTTTCCTTCCAAGTTGACATGTTCAAATTGTCCATGTCTGTTTTCCGGTGACATTTTTTTGATGAATGGGAAGAGGTAGTTAATGTCTCTACTTTGCAGAAGAGAGTGCTCACTCATTTTAGACTATTTATATCAGAAGAATTAAAAAGAGGTTACCTGCATCTACAAGAAAAGTATAACTTGATTCACACACTTAAACTACTTTCTTCCAGGTCACCATTCAGTGTAAAATTTAAGAATACATGCTAAAGGTATTAAGTATGAATTATCTTAGGTCCACATAAAACTTTTAGCTGCTAAACACATGATACTGAATAAGAAATGCCCATCAAAAAATGGCTGTAAACCAGAAAGACATCATTGGCATTGTAAAGCACCTCCGCAGGCATTTAAACGGGTGAAGAAGGCAAGTACTATAAGCAAATATAGAGTAGAATGGGTACTTTGTTACCTTATTTAGGAGACTAAAACGAAATATATGAACCAAATAGAACGCTAATGATTAAGTTGTTCCCCTGACACTACAATCATGTTCCACTTTTTCTTGGTCACTACTTGGGTGAAATACAAAGGGAGAACAGAGAAGTTAACTCTGGAGAAAATACAATTCGTCTCGTTGAGACAACGGTGCAACAAGCACCAAAATTATAGTCAACTCTTCCGGGAAAGGAGTATAGGTCTCAGCATCACACAACATTCATTTACTGAAAAACTCCCTTAGAATTTATTTTTTCCTGTTTGTCTGGCTGAACACGGCTGTACTCCAGAAATCTTGTAAAAGAAGCTGAAATGAACTGGTGACAGTATATTGATCAATAAATGTTTACAACATAGTTAGAATAATACTTTTCAGTTGAGAAAGGAACTTGTCACAAAGGAAATTGTGGAAGCAACTACTTGTACCAACCTTTTAAACAAGATCCAAATTGTGTTCATGCTTTTAGACCACTGAACCTCATGGATAAGATTCAGGAGACATTTTTTCACTAACTGTTGATCCATAATTTGGTCCACCTTTACGATACTGGATAAGAAATTCAACTGGATATCCCTTCACCTTGTGTGGCGCAAGCCCTAGATCTTCAAAAGTCAAAGCTGAAAAATAACCACAAATTGAAACGTGAGGATGTGTATAAATGAGATGGCCAACAGAAAGTCAAACATTAAATAAGATGAGGCAAACCATCTTTTGACACAACGTTGTCCGTGGCCAAGGCTTTAATCGCATCCAGATTAAATATTGTAGGGACAGGCATTGGAGTTGGTACTTTGTTGAGCAAAAATTCTCGAGGAGATGCAATAGCCTGAAACCAAAAATGTCAACTCCAAATGGTAAATATGTAACACAACTTTCATCTGCAAGGGGATCCCTATACTATACTGAACTCACTCATACTCCAGAAATACAGGGGAAAAAAAAGAAATTCTACGATTAAACTACTAAAAGAACACAGAATGGACTAGAAATAGGAGCTCTGAATGATTCATTTAGGATTCCAAAGCAAGGACTTGGCAGTTCTTATAGACCAAGTTCATCGAAGTTCCATCCAAGAACAGAACTAGGACCTCCACCGGGCACATGTTGTTGAATGCCAATGATGACCAAATTAGCACAACAAAGTTAAAACATGAGAGCAGGAACACACCCACAACTTCAACAATTAAAATCAGATACAGAAAAATACTCTATCGGCTTTTAATTGGACATCTTACTACATTCTCCTCCATCCTCAAGATAACCAGTTGAGCGACAAAAATGAACCAGCCTAATGAGAATATGATTTTTCCCGTTTTCTACAAACTATTAGTTAAGTTGAAATTTAATGAAGAATGCTGAGGAAAAGATGTCCACAATTTACATAACTGGAAGATACAACAAAAGGAAGAGAGGAAAATAAAATAGAATAGCATTAGTTCCTTTGGCTCTGGAAATCTGTCAACACTATCCTGCAACAATTATATGTGCCTTACCAAACATTACAATGAAGGAAAACTATTATTTCCCAAACAAAAGCATGACATATACTTTCGACCAAAGATAGCTTAGCATTGGGACTCATAAAGCTTGATTCACAATAAATAACATGTGACACATTTTTCTGGAACAGGTAAAATGATGCACTAGGCACCGGTGTACCGAAACACCACGCCAGTACCACTGCACCATGACCCAATACACGTTTCCTCAGGTTGACAACATACATAAACCAATGTCGTGCAAAAATCATAAGAGGGTATGAAACGAAAGATGAGGCATGCTTTTTGTATTATATCACAAAATTAGAAGCCTTGCTCTAAGCTAGTGCCAGGATAATTACAGAGCTTGAACCCTTCTATACCAACATAAAAAGAAGGTTTCCATCATAATAAGCTCCTATCTTGTAAGTGAAGAATCTATGAACTCTAATATTATTGTTACATTATTATAATCAACTTTTTTGAATAACGGTGGTGTTCAAGCCAAGCTTGCACACAATAAACTATTCCATCGGGTACATGTTACTTGAGTTTTGTAGTCAAATTGATTCTGATTTATCTCATGTTTTTGAAAAATTATCAGATCCATTACATCTGATCAGTAATGGAGAATCTAACATATATGCTTTATCTGATTTTTAGATCTTGATAAACCGAGAAAATCTACGAGGGCCAACTTGAACAAAGTTTGATTCTTTGGTTAATAATGGGTCTATTTCTCAAGCCCTCACCAATTGAATACCAGGTTTTGTTTTTGATTGAATTCTTCAAACTTATGACATGCACCTAATCCTCTGTCCACACCACCATGTTTAGCAGAAACCTAAAATGCCACAAAAGAGGTAACATAGTACACTTAATTACGAAGTGTACAACATTCTCATCCTCAGTAGCAACAAATCCTAAACTTCCATAAACCAAAAATGAGACACCTAATGTAACAAACAAATCTACTCACGAGAAGAAACATACAAGTAAATATTTTTTTTTAATATGGTAACTTAAAACAGACAAGTAAATATAGAAGCAAACTTGTTCCAAAACGTGGTTAGCGCATATAAATAACGATGAATAGAATGTTATTGAGACATAGGGAACCATCAATATAAACACTTGCCTTAGCAATAGGGAAAGGAACATTCACATAGCGTGGCCATTCACGGATCATATCAAACATGAGCTCTGCCTGTTGCAAAATATGATGTAGAACTTCATTACACAATTTAATTTACAAGGATAACATACTAAAGAATGGGAGAAGCAGTAAGAAAAGAGGACAATAGAGCAGACCAAATCATGCATAGTGTAAATATCTGGGCCACCAAGTTCATAAACTTTTCCCATGCTGGTGCCATTGTCTTTCAAAGAAGTAACAATTGCAGAAGCAACATCAGCAACGAATACAGGTTGAATTCTGCAAAAGCACTCATAAGAACATGAATGGTAAAAGCTCCATTAAGTTTCGACCAAAATGACATAATAAATTGTCCAGAGACGTACTTTGTTGAACCACCTCCGATTAGAGGGAGAAAACCATATTTCTTTGCAAAGAATGCCCATGGATTCAGAATTCTATCTTCTGTACCGATCATCACTGCTGGTCGTAATATGGTTGCCTGCAGATGAGTGAGGAGATCAGCAACTTTATCCCATAGAAAATAAGTTAAAACACTTGAGATTGCAGTAAGCATATTGTAGCTTGAAGAGCTCAAACTTAACGAAGCAACACATGGCATCCATACAGATAAAGCTTCTAAGTGGTTTGCTGAACCAAATTTAGCCAGAAAAACTTTATAAAAAAGATAACAAAGATAAAGAAAATTTACCTATTATCACATTGCCCAGTTGTGTATTCAGTTATGGTGCAAGGTGTGGAAAAGTATGTTGGGTTTCAGGCAATGCAAGGACTTGTTAGCAAGGCCAGACAGTAGAATGAATAGACACAGAAGTAGCACGTGGAAGTAACTTCTTTAGCACTCTAGTGACAATATGGAAAGAGATAAATAGGAGTGTGTGTAAGACAGTCAAGCCGTTTTTCACTTTCTGTACCTTCTTATATGAAACAAATAATTTAATTGATGTAAGAAGAATCCTGTACTGAAGAAGTACACCAAAACGTAGAGAACTCACCAAACACCGAATCTTCTATACAAACTGAAGCCTAGTGAGTGTAACAAAAAGAAACTACGAACTTCTTCCAAATATTTTTTCTCCTTACTTCTTCCTTCCTGCTTCCCCATGGTCTGCTTCAAACCCCTACACCCAGCATCTCACTGTGATGACATCTCCGTCCAAAGGCCACAAGGTTGGTGGCATTGTTATCGACCAAAAGTGCTTCACCTCATCCACATGCTCGGTTGTTACACTACCCTACTGGTCTTCAGAACCAACCTCGCTAAGTCACTATTGCCTTCAAACTCCCTTCCGATCTAGGAGATCTACAATCTCTTTATCCTTTTCATAATTTGAATATAATTTTTCATGGAATTTTTCTCTTGTAATTGTTGTAATCTTAGTTATGCTACTCATAGAATTCTATTTTGACTGGGTATGTTGTTGTATTGTCTTGCAGTTTTGACTTTAGATTTCATTCTATTATTCGTATTTCTACCATTAACTGCAATTCTGAGTCCTTCATTCCCTTTTGGCCTCATGGTGTAGAAATGGAAAGTAAGAAGTATTACTAATGATAAGTTTGACAGATCGTAGCAGAGGGTAAAATAGGCTAGCATAAACATTTTATATACATACAGACACGGAAAAAAATAAATAACCTCAAACAGAAATAATAACTATTGAGGTGAGAGAAGTGGAATAATTATAATTGAGCTAAATATATGAAGGTAACATCATGTCAGTCAAGTTTTAAACCCATCTAAAAAAAAATTATTAGATGAAAACAGTCTTTGTACCCCCAAAAAGGTAGGGGTAAGATTCACATACATTCAACCCTCCTTAGACCCCCTCATAGGATCACAACGGGCATGTTGTTGTTAACTTGTTATGAAAAGATATAGTTTGGTGATTCTCGAAACTAGTTTTCTAGTTTTCAATATTTTATTTCTCTGCACAAAAAATGCTATGTTTTTATAATAATTGATGTGTCCGTCTACTAACTATTTTGTTGTCTAGGACAGCCTTCCTAAAGACAGATTCCCATGGCTGATGAGGTGCATGTCTTTGCACCTACACTAAAGTGACACTTAGATGAGGCGAAGCACACAACCAGGCTTTAACTGAATTAAATGTGCCTCAAAAACGAGCCTTCATAACAGCACCGTCTGGTATATAAATGTTTATTTTCTTCTTGTTTTTTCTTTGGGGGGGAGGGGTGACGGGCTAAGAGCATAATTTCATGTTTCACCTCAGGAAGTTCACGTGTAACAGCTTCTTCCCCTGCAGCTTTGGCTCTGAGCAGTCTAGATGAGGATGCAGGAGATGCCCCCAAGCTTGAAACTTGAATAAATCTCATGATACCACCATGCTCTTTGGCAATCTGCCGACACAGGAATTACATTTTAGTACAGATAAAATACCATTTGTTAACGACTTCAATGAGTAACACAAATCATTATATGCAACAAGAAACATTGCAGACATAGGAACTACATATTACTGTAGACAAAATAATCATCATAAGCTACTTCAAAGAAATGGCAGATGAAGGTGAATGTTGCAGATCATTAAGTGCAATTAGAAACATACTCAAGTAATTTTCTTGTTTTTGTTACTGCCAGTACTTAAAACCAGACTACATGTTATGCCTTAACCACTCTTCTTTGGTCCAAACTTCAAAGCATCGTACTATAGAAACAAAGCTGACAAAAAGAAAAGAATCTCTACACCATTTGACGTGAAAATTAATGCCACGATATTTCAGCAGTACCATTGGTTGGTCACAGCAGTGGCAAGAGATTGATGCAGACAACTATTCTAAGAGAAGCCCATACTCTCCAACCCATTTAGGGAGTCATGTGAACAAGCACGCATTTCAATTTGAAAACTAAGGGTGTAAAATTACAACATATGTTAGGATTTGTAAACGATAATGATATTCAATATTATTGAAACTATTCTATAGTTGATAAATAAGGGGGTGAGGCAAGGGAATGGTTAGTCTACTTTCCACGTAAAGTTTTTAATCCTTCATACTTGTGTTGCTTCGTACAACCAGAAGCAAAGTAAATGTGATTTAAGTTAAAGGGGCTGGAGGGCATATGTAACCCTTACAATTTATTCTTTTCCTTATTTACGTTCTCATAGATCATAAGTTATTACTCATGCCCTCCTCTACTCTAACAAAAAATATTGCAAGTAAAACGGTGGCAAATTATGAGGGCACCGAGGTGTATTTATTTTTAGGGACAAACTTCGTGCTCTGTTTGTAAAATTATAAAGAGTGGCAAATCATTTTTAACAAACCAACCAAATCGAACTGGATTTTCTTAAAATTAGTTGGTTTGGTCTATTATTTGAGTAAGTAACTTTGTATTCGCAAAATATCATCATCAAAAGGATGATGTGGTGAGGCACTTACAACCCACAACGGGTGGGAAACATCCTTCACAAAAAATAAAAAGCTTTATAATTTGCCTATGTAATCAACTAGAGTTGCTACCTTCCCACCATATTCTACTTGCACCAAAAAAAGAGAAAGGTCAACGAATTTCATTTTGATATTCTGTGCGTAGCAGCTTTTGCCTTCAAAGCATCTTTATTTCTCTCTTTCCATGAAGTCATACAAATTGGAATGCTCATCCACCAATCTTTTCTCTGCCCTCTTCTTCCAATTCCTTTCCAACTATTGAGTAGCTCCAGGGTGGATTTAAGCATTACCCAACTTACTTCAAAATACATAAGAACGTGTTCCACAAATTTGCAGTTGCTTTGCAGTGTAGAAACAAATGACTATTTACCTCTGTTTCCTACTCACACATAAAACACCTTCAGCAAATTTGTAAACCTCTTCTTCGTAACACTTCATGAGTTAGACAGGCTCTTCTAATCACAAGCCAAGCAAACCAAGAAACTTTCAGTGGGTTTCTGACTTTCCAAATTAACTTCCAGGGCCTAATATATGTCAAAGATGGACTGTTCATCTTCATTAGCAAGATTTTACTGTAAAAAGTCCTCTACTATTGAGACTCCAGCCTCATTTGTCTGGCCCCATATGGGATACCTGAAAAAGAGTTTAATACTTAAAGCAGGCCTGCTACTCTATCAATTTTCAAGTCATTCAAAAATCTACTAAAAATTAGGTTCCACCCTAAACCTGAGAGAGAGTGACATTCTTTTGAAGGATAATGATGTATAATTGAGGGAAAGTACCTCTCTTTTGTCAAAAAAAAAAGTGCTTCTTCCAGATCTCATTCCAAAAATCAATCTTCACTCCATCTCCCACTCTAAATGAAATATTGACATTGAATTGTGTGCATAATCTTCTGATGGTTTTCCATACACTACATCCAAAAGTACCCAAAGCTGCCTCAATTGCCCATTAATTGAGCAGCCCATATTTTTTGTGATGAACCTTCTCCACAGAGCCATATCTTCTATGCAAAATCTCCATAACCATTTTGCAGTACGCATACATTCTGTTCACTGAGATTCTTTATACCTAGGCCCCCTTATTTTTTGTTGAGTGTTAGGACTTCACCATGTTGTACCTTGATTGATTCTCTTTTCAATGCTTTTAGGTATTGGATATAGACTCATCATATAAGTGGGAAGGCCATTGAACACAGATTTAACAAGTGTCAACCTCTCTCCAAGGGGTAAATATTTGACTCTTCCATCTTGCAAGCTTCTTTTCACATCTTTCCAACACTTCATTCCAGACTTCCAATTCTTTGTTCTTATCTCCCAGTGGCACTCAAAGGTATTTAGTAGGTAGCGAAGCTACCTGGCAACCGAGAGACTCGGCTAAGGATTGAATATTGTCAACTTGATAGACAGGAATCAGAATAGAGGGAACTCTTATTCCAGTTGAAATAAAATAATCAACAAATTTTCTGTATACATATCTTACAGATTGTTTTTAGTTTCTTTTATGAAAGGATAAACCAAAGAATTGTTTTCATGAAATGGTAGTGTAATTGGAGTATCTCGGCAGCTTGCGAGCACCTCATCCGATTGCATGGTGTACCTGCTTCCCCGATCCACTCCGGCCAAAACGTAAAACCAAATTCTACTTCTTCCCTGAGTATTAGGTAACTCTATCCACCAAGACTTGGACATATTGGAAGAAATCACCAAGTGTTTATGCACTTCTGCTACTGCCAAGGTTTGAACTTGAGACCAAATGGTTCTCAACCAACTTCATTGGCCCCTAGGCAAAGCTTATATCACAATCACTCTTATCATCCCCAGAATACTCCTATGATCTGAGTGCACTCACTTCGGTGCTCCACTAATCCGAGACGGAGGCTAAACTTTCGAGATGGTCGGACTCGCAATACCTTAATTTTAAAGATTCGTCCGGGTGCGAATCCGAGTATGGATACGGGTGTGGTGCGTTCGGCTAAATTTTTTTCACATATTATAAAATAAAGTTATAATAATATATAATAATACATATAATAATATTCTACAAAACATAATACTTTCAGTCATATAAATTATAGATATACAAATTTAAAACTAAAGTTAATTATAACTTGTTATTAATTAATTTTAAAACAATATAACTTTCTCTTTTATTTATTATAAAAAAACTGATCATATATATATATACAATAGAGTACTATCATATATATATACTACTTTATTGGGTGACACACAATCATTAAGATACTGTGGTGTTGTCCTTTCTTTTCCTCCCCAAAAAGAAAGCCCTTTTCTTCTTCTCTCCCAAGAAATCTTTAGGCAGGGTATGCTTCCCTTGTCAAGAAAAAAGTTCTCTGCTTTATTTTCATGAAAAGACCCATTCTAACCATTCTTTGTTTTGTCCTGGAGCCTTCGCCTCCTCTATGTTCAGTTACAAAAAAAGTTGTCTGCTCTCTTTCCTCTATAATGTAAGCTTTGCCTCTTCACTGTTCCTTTTCCATCAACTTCATCGGTACGAAAAGTCGTCAACTTTCCCCGGCCCATGAAACCGATGTCTTTCTTCTCCAACTTTTTTCTCTCCGGCTCGGTCAAAGCTCCGACCAGACTGACCGAATCCCGACCCCCGCACCCCGCAAACCGCACCCGAGTTGCGTCAAGACGGTTCGGCCTGGAAAAAATGAAGACATCTCCCGCCGCACATAGCCTATGATGCAAATCCCACCAATTAAATGTAACTAAATGAAAATTCATGTTCTTATCTATGTGTTCAAGAACCTCAATTTTGCCACAATCAACTAAGCAAAAAAGTCGATATGGTAAACACCAAGCTCCTCAGTCGGCACATTCATTCACAGCACGAAGTTGTCATCTTTTTTGAATCAGTTATATGCACAATGACATACAAAAAGTTGGTAGGGCTCTCCAAGTGAAACCAAAACTCAGGCTAATATAACAGGCATCTCAGAATTAAAAGGGATAAGAATATATCCCCACAAAAAGCTGAGAATATTGGTTAAGATAAACAACACTGAGTATACTCACATCTTTCTCATAAGAAACACATCGAATAAACAATCCTCAGAAACCACCGCAGATTGTAATATCATTTTATGTAATTAACTTTAGATTGTCCTCTCAGTTCTTAAATCACAGTTGACAACTAATGGACATCTTCTTAATTATCAAAAGAAAAGAAACAGCATAACCCCAATAATGCACCGGATGAAATATCAAGATTGAGACAAAGCTTTTTCTTTTTGAACTTGAAGATTGAGACAAAGACTGTTTCAGTTTATATTTAACTAATCTAGGTAAAGCAAACGGCAATATAACAGCAGAACCTACCATTATGCAAGCCTGATTCGCTATGGAGGTTGACTTCAGTCAAGCTTAATTTTCTTGTCTCATATCCCTACTCCTCCTGAAACCATACAAATTTACGACAATAGTTGTAAAAATATCTTTATGGATCACTGATTAAAAATGGTAGAAGGCATACCAATGAGATTGATCACAACATTAGCTTTAGCCATCACTGCCTTAACTGAATTTTCATCCCGGGGATTGTATTTCATAGGAACAATCTAGGCAAAATAAACAAAGAGAGGTAGTACCCCCATAAAAATGAGAATGCTTTCATAACTCATGTCTTTGTTTAAGAGAAGCTCAAAGACATCAGAAAATAACAATAAATCAGATCACGATAAAGTAAAGTAAGTTTGACTAGGGGAGCACAGCTGTTAACATACCTGTCCTAAGTCACCCATCAACTTCAGATGACGAGGAGAATCCTCAGATCCACGGAAAGGAACCAAGACTTGACTGCCCATTTTAGCTGAGAACCCCAAAAAACAGAAAACAAGTACCATTTACCTCAAAAATTCTTTAACTTTGTTGGTGTAGTAAGTACAGGAAAAAGGAGAAGGTCATTAGAACGTTACCAAGCTGTTGTACAACATAACGCCCAAGAAATCCAGTAGCTCCAAAGACTGTAGCGACGATTCCACTAACAAACAACAGATTCAAAAACCATATAAATTCAAAAATACATAATTCAAGTTGCACACATAAAAAATGAACAAAAACTATGACTCATCGTGTAGATATTTAAAATAAAGAGCACCAGAAGCACCAGGCCAACCAATAAGCAAAAAGAACACAACTTTGAATTACACTCACACAGTATTAAGTAACGAAAATGACATATCAAATTTAGTGGAACAGTACAAGATTAAACAATTATCACCCTACCCTCAATCCCAAACTAGTTAGGCAGCTATATAAAATCTCTCTACTCATTTTGCTCTATCCAGGCCCATTTTATTCCAATTACTAATTATTTGACTTCTAATATAAAGAGTTCTCTTAATCTAGAGATCAAATCCCAACACTGGCAAATTCAAAACCTAATTGGAAAAAGTACCAATTTAACCACACCATTATCTCAACGAGTTGGGTACACGACTGTGAAACAAGATTTTCAAGGAAAAAGAACAAATTCTGAAATAACCCATTTACCTAACGGATGATCTTCCTCCAGTTCCCTTACGAATTAGAGGTCCCGCACCCCCGGTAGCAAGGTTAGATGCGTAGCGCGGAGTGAGATAACCATCGTCTGAAATAACAAAAACATAAACAAAATAAGAACACAATCCGATAAGAGATCACGACATTGTAGAGGGGGAAAAGGAAAAAAACTTGAGTTGCCCTAGAAATGCATAAGCTACATACAGTGATCATCAGAAAGAGGATAGAGAGACTTGAATGATGAAATGGCAGGCGAATGATGTTTCAAAGATTGGTGCCCTAGTTTTCTCGTGATGGCCTGCATCTTCGTTCTCAGCGGAGCTCGAGCTCACAGAGAATGGGAGAAGATTGATTGATATCGGCGCTGGTAGGGAATTGGGGGAGAAATAGATGCACTGACTGAAGTAAATACGTATTAACTTGTCAACTCATTTCTAGTAATTGGGTGAACCTCATTTCTAATACTACTTCCCTTTCAATTTGCCTTTTTTTCTTAGCAAATGGTATATAATACGAAATTATTATTTCAAATTAAATGTTATAAATATAGTTTGATTTAATTGCATCTCATAGCAAATAGTTAATAGTTTGTCTCTCTAGGTAAATCGCGCCCGCCATTCTCATTCTCTCCCTTCCGCCTCTCTCCGCTTTGGTAGAACAACGTCCAAAGTATAAAACGCTATTTGCTGTGTTTGTGTATAAGCCGAGAGAAAATTGCGGATCTATACGTATATTTTTCATTCCCTTCTCAGAATTTTCGCCTCGCGTTACCTCTCTCAGAGCTCGTTCGGCTCTCTCACTTTATATATAAAACAACACATGTATCCACTGTGTTTCTGTTTGTATAGACAACAAGAGAACTGTGTATTACAGACACTTCTAAATAGATATAGTTCTTCCGTCATATCCACTTATAGTTTATCGCTAACGATACAAAATTTTTTTAACTCAATTCTCTTTGTCTTCTTCCTCTCCTTTCCTTCTCGCTTTAATACTAACACATATTATACAATTGTCACTCTTTTGTATATGTATCGCGAAACATACAATAATTATCTACAACTGCTCTTCTTTCTGCGTAGATTTACAGTGAAATTATACATATTTAATTTCTCCTATGTACACAATAGGCAAACTATAAACTATCGCTCAAATATGATTTTTTATGTCTGGTTATAGTGAAATTGCTTTTTTTAATTTCTTCATTATTTCTTTTAATATATGTTGGGAAAAGGGCAAGTGTACCGGAATTATTGTTAATAGTATATTAATACTCTCCTTCATATTTTTCGTTTATTAGTGCACTTATCATTAAATAACTCGTGCATATTTTCCTATCCAGTAACGAAAGACTTATTTGTTACAAGTGACGCAATACTACGACTCTATCAATTTTGACCAATTATTTAACCCAAAATTCAAATACCCGTCAATTATCCGATTTATTCATTACTCACACAAATACTATCAAAAAATCTAAAGAAAAAATCTCCTTTCAAATCTTTCGTTCATCTCAAAAACTAAAACCCTAGTTCATTAGAGATTCTTCGTTGTTTGCATTGTCTGTTCGTCGTCTTTTCTTAGTTGATTCTTTATCGATTCGTCGTTTCCCTTCAATTAGACCTAAAAAACCATATTTGAAAGTAGTTGTGGTTCAATTAGTAACTCCATGATGATGACTTATTTTTGATGAAATGGCTCGTTATTTCACTTCGAAGACTTCAATGACGAAGATTTTATAAATGTTCTAAACCTAAGGTACATTTTCACCAAATGTTAATTTGTGTGAATTCTGTTTTTATTTCATATGATTATGAGTTCTTATATATTTTTATTGACAAATATGGATTTTAGAAGAAGAAAGATAGTTCTCTGGGAAATTTCTTTCCATTGACATAAATTTATTTCAGTCTACTTGACAATTGGCTTAACGTCTGAAATAATGGACCAATTTAGAATGTTTATTGCAAATGCTGTTACAATTGAAAGAGACAATTTTTTTAAAAAATACTGGAGAATCTAGAGCGTTTTACAAACTACTTGAAGGTAAACAAATCAAGAAATTTGAAAGTGACAAAGGACGACCTTGAAGATATGTGTATAATTATAGTTCTATTTATTGGTTCGGTGGGATTTCGTCTGTTGTACCTTTCCAAGCTCGACCTATTTTTGTTCACTAGATCTTGTGTAGCATAAAGAAGATATGTTCTTGAATATAATTTTCAGGTGTTTGTTAATTTTAAGTCTTTCATTATGTTAAAGAATCTTATGTTTTGAATTTTGTTAGTGTATATTTGTCCTTTTTTCATTTGTGATTTAGATATTACAAGGAAGATGTGTCTTGAATGTAATTTTCAAGTACTAAATATTTTCAAGTGTTTATTTGTTTTAGATAATCTTATTTTTTTGAATTGTGTTAGTATATGTTTGTGATTTAGATCTTGTGTAAGAATAAGGATATGTGTTCTTTAATGTCATTTTTAAGTCTTAGTTGTTTTCAACCATCTCTGGAATTGGTATTAGTCAATTAACAATATTGTATTAGAGTATGTGTTTAGCTCTCTTATTTAGCATTAAATTTTTCACAATTCTAATGTAACTCATATTAGATTACGTCTGTCACTTACTAACTACTAATGACTTGCACAAAGGCTAAACAAAAACACTATGAGATTTGCACAAAGGCTAAACAAAGACACTATTAAACTTGCATAAAGGCTTAACAAAGATATCATTAAACTTGCACAGAGGCTAAACAAAAACACTATTAAACTTTTGACCAAAGTACACAAACCATACATAACATCTACAACGCTAGTCGACATATATCAATGTCACCTACAAAACACAGTCCTACTTAACATTTTGTCATACTTCACTTAGTTTAGCTGATATATACAAACAATAGTAACAAAACAGGCAACCAATTAGTCTAGCAAAACAAAAAGTTTAAACTTAACATCGTTTAAGGTACCAACCTATACTAAATCGTAGTATCAAAACATAAACTACCAACATATGGAAAGAATAACGTTTTAAGGCATTAGCCTATACAAAACATAGCAAAACCACAAGTTTAGCCATAGCATCCTTATAGGCACAAACATATACAAAATAGTAGTACCAACATAGTATTATTTATTCCCTTGCTTCTTAGTAGGTTTACTTTGCTTTATTTATTCATAATAGAAGATAAAGAATGAAATGATTGGATATTTGTTGTAATTAAGGTTGAATACTTGAATTATAATTTTGTTCTTCACAAGTACTACATATCATCAGTTTTCTTTTTCTTGTTTTCTTCCATACTTTCACCTCTTAAGTGCTTCATTCTTTTCTCTTTCCCTCATAAGCTTAGGCGCCAACAAGCTCGACCAATTCTGGTGGTTCAATGACATGCAAAAGATTACATATCCAGAATGATTCTCCCCTAACAGACTGTAACTTATATTTGTAACTTGCCAAGGCTGCCTCCTTACTATAATGCCAATCAATTTCATTCTCAGGTATCATTTCTTGTGCTCCATAGCCTTAATTTCACGTGAATATGAAATTCCAATGAGATTTCATATTCTGCATGTGCATCTTTTCTCTCTTAAGTTGACAATGTGTCTATCTACGCCTTCAGTGACCTATTGTTGGGTTCAAAAATGAATATGGCGTCATAGACAAGCTTATAATTGCAAATCATTGAGATGGTAAATTAGATGACAAACAAAACTATTTAAAAGACATAATATTATTAAAAGGTTGGTCAAACGAGCTACATATTAAAAACTAATAAAAATAAAATATTAAAATTGTTGAGAGAAAATTACCCCATAAACAAAACTCTTTATTGACTACATTGTGAATGTTTTCCGCTTTACTATATATGACGAATAGTATCTCATTTATACATCTCCAAATTTTTCCATTCCTCCAATAAAGAACTAAACAATCAATATGTAAAGAAATTATATTTTTCTTCAGAAACCAGTTCACACACATTAGGAACACTTTGACTTTTCTTTAAGGAAAAAAATAAACTTCAAATAAAAAAAGAAAATCAGGACAAACTCTAACAATTATTCCCATTGCTATTCACCTTACAAACTTTGAATATCTTCAAATACTCAATAAATAACAACTCACTTTTGAGACTAAACACATTATCTTTCCAGTTCCTCACATCAACCTCTTTTATCGTCAAACTCTCTATTACTTTGACCCTGATGTCTTTTAACATTTCAATAATTGGCTTAAATCTTAGTTCAAGTATCCAAGCATCAAACGTCCCCGTAGAGTTATTATCCACAATTTGATTTCTTTGCTAGCTGTAATCTAGAATTGCGCTCTGCACCTATGTTGGGAGCGATACTTATGTCTGCCAATCTCTGTCTATAAAATCAGAAATTACTACTGGTTGTGATAAAGCTTCATCGTCAGAACCAGCCAAGTACTCTGATCAATTTTTTATAACCATTAAGTTAAGATGAACAACAAATTTATTTGTAAAAATAATTGAATTCTCTTAAAAACTTTACCATAATTTGGATCTCTTTGCTAATAATTTAGGAAGAAAATCAAGTCCACTGTACTTCACATGGTCCTTAAGGAAATTATCCCCTTCTAGTATCGGAGGTTTTATTTCTGGAATATACAGCGTCCCAAGGTAAAATGATCTAATCAGTAAACATAATATATAACCGAAAACCTGCTACTGTCCGATCAATCCACCAGCCGTAAAGTACAGAAGAAATAGATGTTTGTTTTAAGAAGAAGGAAGATCAAGAAATTCTTGGCAAATATTTTGACAAGCCTGAAATGGTATTTACTAGGCAAGAAGAATATATATCCTGAAGGTTGGCCACCTTTCACGAATGGACACGACAGTCAATGAAAGGTTGGCAAACTTTCAAATGGTAATTGACTCTTTCATGAACTTGCAACCTTTCAGACAGTCATGGCGGGAAAATTTCTATATATAACCGGAATTAAAACGAGTCACGCGCCGTTCCGGATTCCGAGTCAGGTCAGCTTAACTAAAAGTTCGAAGACATTTCGGTTAACTCTGTTATCAACTAATTAATTGAAAATAATTTTTCGGCCATTAATTATTAAATAAATAATTGAAAATAATTTATTCCAAAACATTACTCTCGATCGTCATCTTTGGCCAAAGCCGAACACGTAGCCGTAGCCGACGGAGCGAGCGACGACGAAGACCGGCGCGAGGGGGTTCCTGTTTTCCACCCCTTTTAACAATAAATAGGACTGTTTTATTTTATTTAAACTCTCATTTGTCATTTCTATTAACCACAGAGAGGACTAGTGCCTTTTACATTAAGCATTAGATACTTTTCAAGTTCCCAGCCATATTCCAAGTTTAAACTTTTTCAAATTCCCTCTCCTTCCCAATCTATTTTCCCATCAATTCTTGCTAACAACCACAATCCCACCACATTTGACATGGGGAATAGTTTATAACATAAACATAGTAATGCACGGACAATTGTGTACTTTACAAGCAAGGATTCAATTCATCTGGATAAGTAGGTTTCCCCTTGGACTTTCCGAGTGACATATGTCAGATATACTCGGTCAATCGGTAGAGTGACTAACTCTTTGAACCTCGACTTTGGTGTATGACCTAACAACCGTATACGTCACCAATTAACCTTTACTGTTTATGATTCTACGGTTGTGTTCGTTTCAGCATGAACACACTCCTAGTTCTTCATGAATGTATAGAGAATATGCTTTTTTCGACCACATAACTCGTCTCTTTGAAAGCAGCTTCCCTTCACACCACACCTAGTGATTTCTCTTAATCGTGTCATCTCCGTAGATACACTATATGGTCCAAATCTTAATCAACTTAGCACAGTCATTAAACCTTTAAGTGCTTACTTACCTCATTAACAGCCTTAAAGGCCTTACCCTTTCCTGAACTTGTCTTCATCATGGGATGGATTTGAGTAATTGACAATGTCGAACCGTCATCCACACTTTTGTCTTTTCTCCTTCGAATCTCAGCTCTTAGGATCTCCATCTGCTCAGACGAGTACTGGTCTGCTGACTTCTACCTAGCCAGTTAAACCCCATTCCCTTCCGATGATCTTTCAACTGCCATCTCTCAGCAGGGCCGTTCGTTAGTCGGATCCTGACACATTATCGCTTGACTTTAAATATCAATTGTGATAATTCCACTAGAGAGCACACTGTTTGTCTTACGGTGTTATATGGTCTACGTCGTATCTGATGAGCACTTCCCGTTGTACATAACGCTCCTATGGCCCTGCCTATTGCTTGCTTGAACTATCGCAATGTATGCAAATTGGTCGAACAGGTGTTGGTCCAAATGGAATATCCTCTTCCACGAAATTCCGAGCATTCCGTCTTCTCCCTTTCTTTCTTCACCAGCTATCAAAGGCAATGAGTTCATATTCCATTGCATGGAGGCGAGCAATACTGTCTTTTGACTGCAGATTTCTCGAGACAGCTCCTCCACCAAGTATGAATACAATAACCCTCGTGGGATTTTACATCATTGACTCGTTGATCCATTTGCATGCACTATAATCCTTTCAATCACAGCAGGTATTTATTATAATGCAAAGACATAATGTTGTGTCCACATTATTAGATAACCCAACACACGTTTCATAGCCACATCCAGTGAGTTTTGATTCGGATTAACTAGTGTCCTGACTAGTTTACTAATAGCACATGTTAAATATCATGAACGCAAAAGTGCAATTCATAATATCATCAAACCGTCCCAACACTACATCTGACAATATCCAATGAGATTCACTTGTACAAATTCATTTCTTGTTAAATGTACAACTATAATCACATTGGAACCTATTTAGACTACATTGAAATTCAAGTAATTGAACTTATCCAATACTTTTTTTAATATAATGAGATTGAGATAATGCTAGTCCCTATGGGGAGTTTTGATAAATAAACCTGAACACACTTAAGATCAAATCAGCAACTCTTACACAAAACAAAAATCTTTCGATCGAACTTGTTGGAGCAACATGCAGCCTTAGAACTAGCATATATATAATAATCGCAATTTCTTTACGCATTATTACAAATCGTCACTCAACAATACAAACAAACCATGACTTTCTGATTCATAAAGTATCTTTTAATGTAACCCCATTTATCCATTCGTCTATCTTGAATCCATTTGCCAACCATTATTTATCAAATTAGCAATGCCATTGTTTGGGTGCTTGCTTGAGTCCATATCAAAGTGACTTCACAAGTCCTGCACCACTTTCTTTTCTTTTACCCGAACTATAACCGCTTCCAGGTTTGTTCCATGTACTAATTTTCTGTCCTCTATCTCCATTTAAGAAGACCTGTCTTTTTACCCATCCTTTGGGGGATTTTAGATCATGCACTGCTGCTAGTGCTATAACAATCCTAATTGAATGTTATCCTTGTTATTGGAACGAGTAATGTGTCAAAGTAGTCCCAGACCTATCCCTTTGGCTTGACCCTTTGACTACCAGTCTAGCCGTTATATTTGGTCAATAGTCCCATCATGTTTCATTTTCTTTTAAATATCCACTTTGATTGATCCTAAAGGTTTATTATTATCCTGAGGAGATCAAGATCAATTCCCAAGTGTGATTGCTAAAATTGATTCAATCTCACTTGACTGCTTCTTTCCAATAAGATTATGACTCTGCAAAGACTAGTTGTTTAATGTTTTGAGACTCATTTTCAAGCATAGTACTAACCAAAAACCATTGATCCGAAAGAAACAAATATTTTCGTTGTCGAGTACTTCTTCGAGCCTAGTTATCCACCTCACTAGTTTAGAATAGTTTTCCTTGATTCCTTCCGTGATCGTTTAAGGTCTTTCATTCAACTTGTTGACTCACTGTCCACTCATTGCTTATAGGATAATGCTTTTCAAACAACAACTCTGCCATTATCCCTGATTCATTATCCGTATTAACATGAATCCTATCTCAGGATTTCAGATTCTGGTGGAACAAAACACTTTGCTGACATAGCTTTATACTAATTCACAAAACAAAGCATTACCCAATAATGACACAATTATTATCTTTTGGACCAATTTTACAAAATCTAACTCCCATCTTCGTAAAAGGAAACCTCGCTTGGCTAAACACCCCCACACTTTAAATAAATCAGTTGGGTTTTCTTTCACTTTCCACACACTCATATGGAATTGATTAGTATTTTCGTGGGGTTTTTTTTTAAAAAACAACAAAAAAAAAAAAACAACTCTATTGAAGTATTTTATATATCTGTAAGGATGGCTATCCTCCAAGATTTCGTGGTGAACAGAATTGACATCATAAGGCAACCTCTCATATATCCTTTAATGTTCTGTTTTTTCCGTTCTGGCCAAACTATTTGACTTGGTTGTATAAGGTAAGTAGTTTTGATGAATACTACCATATTACCAAACATATTCTCTGCAAACGGAGATTCAAATCTTCTCCAATCTCCACCCCTATCACTCCGAACATTTTTCATCTTAGATTCATTTGTTCTCCACTTCATTTTTGTCGTCTTGGCTTAACATGCATTAATTGCTTCATCCTTACTATTAGTCACATATACATAAACATCGAGTGCTTCATCAATACTAGTTCCAAATACTCTTTTCCACCACAATGGTGCTTTGACTTCATATCGCATATATCTGTGTGAATTAAGTCTAAAGTTTTTTGAATTTTTTCAACCGACTTGTAGGATATTTAACCAACTTACTTCTCCACACACATTCCACATTTCTGACTTATCCCAATTAAATCAGGGGCATCACTTCTAGATTAACCAATGTTTCGCACAAGGCTATTTAATTTTACACTGTCCAAACGGGCAATGTCATAAAAATCACTTACGTCCAATAAGTAACACGAAGCATAATTTTTATAATACTGCAACCACCATTTCTTACATTTAGCTTGAAAATACCTCATTGAGGTAGCCTTCCTATGAAACATTCATCTTATTATTACAAAAAGCTTTAATCACTAACCTAGGACACTTCACCCTTCTTAACGAGTATGCAGCAGAAAACTAAATTCTTCCTTCAATCAGTAGGGACATTCAGAACACATTGTCAAAGTCATACCCTTGGCCGATGTCATTTTCACACATCCTTTTTTTCCCAGTTCCCCCTTGCCCACTCCTTCTGCTGTGCTGGCGGCTGTGTTTCCATGAATATCTCATTTTAACTCAGCACGAGTGATACGTTGCAAAGGCTTCTTTCGCAAGAGCACATATGTCTAGTGGCCAAACACTGAGCGAGAACCACTCCTTAAAGGGATTTCCAACATACACAGATTGCACTCCGATACACTTGCACAGGCCAAGTCCTCTGCCCATCTTTTCAACATGTTGTGATTGAACTTTTGCTCTGCCTTTGTTTTTTTGTCCTGTGTTGGAGCATGACAATCAAAAGATCTATGACAGCCTTGCCACAATTATACAGTTGCTTTGAATGTTCTTCTTGGCCTGTTCTGACTTCTTGCCCGTTGACTTCTTTCTCTTGTCTGTCTTGGTAGGAGATTCCTCAAAATATGAACTCCAATAATTATGAACTCAACTTACGCACTATCATTCGGGCATTTCCTGTTCTTTACTCAATCTATGACGCCGAACACAAGATCTTCCGCGTCCAATATTCTTTACGCTTGTGCGTTATGATAATTCTTGAAATCGTTCCAATTATCCACGTAAGGGGCAAAACTTCTCTACATTTACAGCCACTACTGAAAAGCTCACTTACTATCATATCTTCAGCAATCATCAGATCATGGAGAAATGAGTTGAAGTTCCTGCACTTTTGAATCCAACATTTTTACTATCTACCATTCATAGCCTGAAAACTTTTGGTCGACCACAACTTTTCTCAAGCATCCCATCTTTTGTCTTATTTTCTCTCTCAAGTGCCTTCCACAATTCTTTTGAAGTTGTGTCTATTGCACTATAGACCATTATAGAAGTCATCCTCTAAAGCATTCAAAATGTAACACTTTACATAGGAAGTCGATCTGTTTCATGCTTCACAACATCATAAATTTTTCCTTCCCTGTCTGGCATATCATCATTCAGGAATTTGGAGTATCTTCACTTCGTAAATTTTTGCAAACCAGAGTGGTAAGGCCAGAACACAATACTCGTTTGCTAAAAATGCTGCCATCCTTTGAATTCACACACGTGAAATTTACCACCCGTTTCAAATCTGCTTGTTATACAAGAGTTCGGTTGTGCAACAACAGCCACTGTACAAACATCAGTATTTTCCATTTTCTGATAAACAAAATCTGATACATAGACTTAAAGGATAATAAATCACAAAGATTTTTGTCTCACGCCGAAACCCGATTATTATTTCCTTACAATTGTTGCCCAATCTGTGTATAAAAATCAGAAATTACCTGTGATAAATCATTCAGAAACACGACAGTATCACTAGCATTTTTTATAACCATTAGTAAGATGACAGTCAATTTATTTGTACAAATAATTTGACATCTGTAAAACTTACAGAATTTGGAATACCCTTTTTAATAATTTAGGAAGAACACTCAGTCCACTGAATTCGACTGCCCCTTAAGGAAATTATCTTCCCCCTCTATATCCGAAGTTTTATGATTTTCTGGCTATACTACTCTCCTAGGGTCAAATGATCTTAATCAGTAGAAGTAGCTATACCACAAACTCAGGTCAGCGAATCATCCACAACTGACAGTACAAGACACCAATCATCGTTTTTTAAGAAGAAGGCAAGATCAAGAAAATTCGTTGGTAAATTTCTGAGACTGTCGGTAATCTCTAGGAGGTAAGAAGAATTAAGTTCTGAAAGTTTTTCAACGGTATTGACTGTTCCTGAAAGTTGGCACCTTTGCAGAACACACGTCATGGCGGAGACTTTTTTAACTATAATCGGAATTTAAAAACTGTCCATGGCGGCGCCGATATCCGAGTCGGGTCGGGTTTAACTACCAGTTGAAGACATTTTCGTTAACTTCTGTTATGAGTCCGAAGCGCGGAAGCCGAAGCGAGCGAGACGACGCGAGGGGGGTCCTCCTTTCCTCCAAACCCCTTTTTAACAATAATTTAGTGTTTATTTATTTAATTAAAACTCTCCCTATTTTCGTTCATTTCCATTACCGATGAGGACTATTGTCTTTTTCATTAAAGCATTAGAGGACTTTTCAAGTTCCCATCCTTTCAAGTTTTAAACTTTTCAAATTCCTCTCCTTTCCTCTATTTCCCATCAATTCTTGCTACATACCCAACAACTTATTTATTAAATCTTGTCAAGCCTCTTCATAAACTTCCTTGATCTCTTGAAGTTAGTCCCCCACTCCTTCTAAATCTGAGGATTAGCAACCCACCATACAACTTTTCTCTTCACTGTACATTTACCGCTCTCTTTCCACTAATTTGTCCTCCAATTGTCTTGCACAATATTTTTTATGTGCTTCAGATGAAATTGTCCCTACTGCATCAAGCATGCCCTATGTATCAAGTAAAAACAACTAAACTTATAAAAGAATAGTATTAAACGAAGGTAAATAAATTGCAACTTAGTAGTATAATATTACCTTCTGTATATCTGATATGAATGTCAGTTCTTCACCATTCTGAAGTTCAAGTGAACTTAGTAGTATAATATTACCTTCTGTATATCTGATATGAATGTCAATTCTTCACCATTCTAAAGTTCAAGTGAATGCTGCAAATGTTGCAAGAACCATTTCCAACCTTTTCGTTTCTTTATCTACCACAACTCAAGCTAAATAGTAGAAAGAGTAATTACTGTCTTGACCATCATCAATCAATACCTATCCCTTAGCTTTTCTTCTAAGGAATGTACCATCTAACCCAATAAATGGTCTTAACCCACACTTAAAATTCAGTTTCATTGTCTTGAAGCATATATACATTCTAGAAAATTTTCTCTTACCATCAGATAATGTCTCTTTAGACAAATCTATCACAATGTTAGACCCTAGATTACAACTTCTTAATTCAATAACATAACCCTCTAATTTATTGTAACAGTCCACAAAGCTACCATACAGAGTCTCTAGTATCCCCCTTTTGGCTCTCTTGAACTTTACTTTACTTACGTTTAGCTCAAACACTCTATACAAGTCAGCCTTCATCATTCTTTGTGACCTTGATAACTTAGGTCACTTCTTGCCAATCTTTCTCCCGCAAAATACGGATTTTGTTGCGCCAATGCCACTACATCGAGTCGGCGATCATATGCTATTCCACACTCTATATGATCTACTAGTGTTTTAACACTAACAGTAGGAGTGGTCATATCCGTAGAAATCAAAAGTAAAAATGGACAACCTTCAACACCACATTTATGTCTCAATCTTTTTTATCATTCTTCACCATAACAAGTTCTACCTTCTTAGCAATAGCATAAAGTTTGCAAAATTGTTTTGCTTCGACTATGTCCTTGAAGGTCATACCCTTCACAATCTCCTTATAATCTTGCAAACTATCAGATATATTTCTCTTTTTTTTAGTAATGAAATTTTCCAATTCATCTGTATCATAATCGGAACAACGAAACACCATTTCTTTATTGGTGTCTCAGTGCATAATATAACAAAACAAATCAGAACACACTCAATATAGTTTAAAATACCTTTTAAAACAATAGGTAAATATGGGCCAAATACGGTAAATAAGCACATAAATATGTCCCAAGCATCAGACAATACATCACCCTTTCTCCCAAACACCAGTATCACCTCTAAGTTCCCTATCTACTGGCTCAATCAAATCACCTTGTTCCCCAACACGTTAGTTTTGTCACCCCGAACTATATTGGTCGCAACTACAACCCCCCACCCCCCCCCCCTAACAACCCCACTCCCGCAACCGACCGTCCGATAAGAAATTTACTTGCAAAACAAAATAAAGCAATGTTTGGTACTGTTCAAATCAGACCAAATAATATTATGATATCATTTGTCCCTTGATGGCGTCAACTATTTCCAACTTAAATACAACGCATTTCATTATTTGAAGCTCAGGTACACAAATTAAAATGATCAAATGCAAGTTTCTTGAAAACTTAATTACAAAAATAATTAACTATAGATGCTAAGTAAGAATACTTAACAAAAAAGTAACTGAAATTTCTCCTATCTTAGCTTATGCCCTGGTGAACGTATGTCATACAAAAAAAACAAGACTTGCTTTGTAAACAGTGACATTATACTCCATAGTGATGATCGTAAAAACAATGGCCTTCACCCAACGCTGAGCGGAAGAGTCCCCTGATTTATTGTATAAGTCTCTTTAGCTCACCTCCATATCTCTTGCCTCGCTGCTATCCAGCCCATTCATAACTGACATTTATTGCACTAAGTCCACCTATGTGTGACATTAACTTGTCCCAACATGAGGCAAATCACCTTGAATTACAATTTACATGCAAAGAATGAAAAGAGTATCATGAGCATCACCAACTTCAAAAATATATTGGGACAACCACCTCCTCACACACGAAATTAAGTGTTGTACTTTGGGATTGGTCAGTCAAAACTAACAAGGATTGATTGATAAATAGAAGCTCGTCAATATAATAAACCTTATCGACAAAAGTAGGCATAGGCACTAAAGTTGGGTTAGTCCTCTACAAGATCAGAAATATAATCAAAATTTGCTAATCACTTCATGTCAGATACACATTTCTTCTCTTCCTAATTATTACCAACCTCTGCTGCCTAGCTTATTTTATGTTACAGAGTATGCCCATCATACCTACAGAAGAATTGAGCATCGCCTTTACTGCAGTAACTAATTTCAACATGTAGCTCCCTTGTGCTGCTTGCAGATACCCACCCCCTTCACCATTTATACTTCTTCTTCTAGCCCAATGAAGCAGCAGCAGGAGTGCTAGCCAGTTCATTTTTCCTCTGGCATTCTGCTCTTCTTTGTTTTCCCATCAAAATCTTCAGGCTTGCTACCCGAATTAAAAATCAGGCATGCCACTAGATCTTGTTGAGTACTCTGATACCAACTTGAGAAACATAGAAGATTTGTCCTCTAAGAGTCGTGCTGGAGTATCAAACTCAGCCACCCGACCTGCATATGCATCGAATTTTATCAAGCTCAACCTATTTCAATGTGACAAGGATTCAGATCATATAACGTATCAACAAAAAAAAGAAACATAACCACAATCTCACGCGCAAACACTACTCATCCTCTTTAATATTTCTTGTGTGGTCGAAGTGAAGAAAAAATCTCCCTCCTATATAGTCTTGACACCCATTTCTACCAAGAACAAGTGAATGACAGAAAACGCACCATCACTGAGGACCAGGACAAGATCACTGTCAATAACTGTAGGGATACGATGTGCAATGGTGCAAACAGTGCAGTCCTTAAACTCTGTCCTAATAATCTTCTGGATGAGGTTATCTGTTGCTGAGTCAACCGAGGCCGTCGCTTCATCAAGCACCAAAATTTTGGCTTGTTTAAGTAAAGCCCGCCCAAGAGATACAAGCTGTCGCTGGCCCACACTCCAATTCTCTCCATTTTCCAGGACTGCCAGGCATGTTGACAAAATATTTGATGAGAATTCGAAAGAAAACCAAATAAAACCACTGGAGAGGCTCCCATCACTCTCAGAATTGCACGTTTCAGTCCAATCCAACAGAAAACATACCTGGTGTATCAAGCTTTTGATCTTTATTCCTGACAACCTCTCCAAGCTGGGACTTTTCAAGTGCCTGAAGGGAATAAAGGAATACCAAACTGCTGTCAGTGTCGGAAAGCAAACAATGAACCACTAATGGCTTCAGCTTCTACTTATAAAGATTTTTTTTAAAAAAAGAGAACCAATATTTGGAAAGACAAGTTTAAAGGAGAAAAATAAATATTAGGAAGAAATAGGTAAAGTTACCTAAAACAGTCTGTGAACCTACAACTACAAGCTTAAGAAGTACCACATATGAGCTAAAATAATGTAGGAAGACAGTTCTGATAGCTGATCTGGTGTCTATGATGGGAGAATCTCCTTAATAAATTGGAAATTTAGAACTTCTATATTTCATTTTTTCCAAACGTCACATGATCACATCAGTCTAATTAAAAAAAAGATCGCTGCCTTTAAAATAATGTGTAGGTAACAGGGAGAAAAAAAAATCAGTTATTACCTGCCATATGTCTAGATCTGAATGTTCGTCAAGTGGGTCAAGGTTGTCACGAATTGTCCCTTCAAATAATGTTGGATCTTGGGGAATTATACTCAGACGACTACGAAGGTCATGAAGGCCAACGGTTGAAATATCAATGTTGTCTATAATTATTTTTCCACCTTCTGGTTCAAGCAATCTGAATAAAGCCTGAATCAGAGTAGATTTGCCACTACCTGTGCGCCCCACAATTCCAATTTTCTTTCCTCCAGGAAATTTGCAGGATACACCATGAAGCACAACTGGAAGACTCTCCTTATAACGAACCTAAAGAGGAATAAAATAGTCATTAGCTTTTCCTTTCCCTGATATTAGGTGGAAGGTAGGCGTATTACAAGTTGTTTCTACGAGCTCTGCCGAGATGTTGATTCCCAGACTCCAACAGTGGTATCAGCTTTTTAATTCTTTCATGAACTAGGCATGTCATTTGACTGCATCCAGACGTAATTACCCTAAAGTGCATGCTAAAGACAGTGAATGAATATAAAAACAGAGACTTGAACAATTGCGATTCACTGAACTTTAAGACAATTAAATGAACATGAAGATGCAAGGACATGAAACATTTGCAGTTCAGAGTAAGCTTTGACAACATCCTTTCCTGTCACCATCTCCCATTGACTATTTCTCTTAGTATACTGTCAGCAGTATTCAGCTCTCCCTTGTCATCTGACTGGACTCTTACAAAAATATAATTTTCGCTTTCCCACTAAAACAAAGAAGTTTGTGCGTCTATTACCAAAACTTCATTCATTCATACAATTACATAAAACTAAAGGCTTGATGATAAACATTTCAACCGGAATAAGAAGAGGAAAAACTCAGACCACAGAAATATCATAAATTAGTTTTATAATATTGAATTTCAACGCCAGCATGATGGCCTAAAAACAAGAAAGTCATATGCCACAAAATAGAAATACAAATTGTGCATACCTTTAAATCAATCAGTTCAATGGTTCCTTCTTCTGGCCATGACAATGGGGGACGAGGTTCAATAATTTGTGGGGCCTCACTAGGAATATGACAATATTGATGAATCCTTTCTATTGAAATAATCTTGTTTTCAAGCTTGCAGAAACTGAGTATCCATCGTGACAGGCGTGCATTCAAGTTTAGGCCATATGTCACAGCAAGACCTGCCATACCTATGGGAGTAGATACATAATAATTAAAATTATGATATCAATTCTACGAATCTGTAAGACAAAAATAGGTGTCCCTCTTGCAATATTTTTTCGCAAATAGTTCCCGCCATCCTTCCCCCCCTCCTTTTTTCCTGATAAGTAGTTCCAACATCCTCGTAAGACATGAATCATAATTAGTGTCTGAATAAGGTGACAGCACTCAAAATTCTACCTTCTCATTTAGAATTGATTGACCTGAGTTACATTCTTCTCAATGTTTATGAATTGCTTGTTGATAATTATGGGGTTAAAATGCACAAAAAATCAAAATTATTATCAACTCGAATATTCATCAAATAATCGACTTGAAGCAAGATTTTCATCACATTGGCAAAGATAAAGTACTTACTAGGACATTACATGGAATAAATATAATGTACTTACTAGGATCTATGCTCCCATGAGGAAAGCTCACAAGTAAAACCATGCAGAAAGCAAAGACAAATGTAGAGAGCAACTCCATGCGTAGGCAAAGCCATTCGATTGCTGCAAGACTGCAGAAGAATGGTCGAGCAAAGCAATCCAAGAGATAAAGGTTCCTCTTCATAAATCTCTTTTCTTGTCCAAAACCTCTGATTGTTGCAGCTCCAGCAATAGACTCAGCAAAAAGATGAATGATTGGAGATTTTTGGATGCTAACAATGCGAACTAGTTCCCTTGATGAAGCCATATAGTATTTCTGCACAGATTTTACCACAAATACTTTTACCCTTGCCCTTTTTATGCACAAATGAAATGAAGTACAAGAAAACTCATTAAAAATAATCAGTTGAAAACTGGACGACGCAGAATGAGAGTCCA
The DNA here is from genome assembly GCA_027704765.1 of Solanum habrochaites. NCBI lineage: Eukaryota > Viridiplantae > Streptophyta > Magnoliopsida > Solanales > Solanaceae > Solanum > Solanum habrochaites. The sequence goes on along the minus strand of JAKWJA010002497.1, from coordinate 65,868,265 downwards.
TAACTTTCATGTATGAACGATTTCAACTTCTGCAGGGTATTGGTGACTAGTAATGGAAAATGAAAAGAACAAAATATATTTTGCCAGTAATACTCTAGCAGATGGTTCAAGTTGTGCTAAAACTAGAAAAGCAGTCTTTAAAACTCCAATTATGCACCACCAAATGTCCTCGTTTACTTTAGCTACCCAACTAGATAGTAACAGCAGGAAAATATTCTTATATGATATTTTGCAAGGAATTGCAAGACCATTTTCATGAGCAGCAAAGTTATCTTTAGAGAATGAAATATATTCTAAAAGGGCAAACTAGAAAGTAGCATTCGTATGTTGGTGGAAGCAAGTATACAGAGATGGAATTAATGGGATTCTAGCACCCTAAAGGACATATATGCTTTTCCAAATCGGGGTCAAATATAGTTTGTTGATGAAACATTTTCAGCACTAAAAGAGTCACAAAACCCCCCCAAAACAAAATTTCTTCAAGATAATGCTCCACAAGAAAGATTATTTCCTTTCTTTGATAACCAAGGATTAGATGTTATTGATTTATGTTTACACAAATTACTACTACTTATAATAAGGAATAACAGTATTTTGCCGATTTTTGTACTGCATCTTTTGATGCATGTATTTTTTTCCTTTCGGGCAGAAAGCCACAAAAGATTTGTTTAATTCCTTTCATGTCCCAGGAGAGATCTAGTGCTTTATCTTTTCATAAAGCAGGCCCAGTAACTTCTCATTTCTCACTTAGTTCTCAAGACTCGCAAGATGTTTAAAGTGTGAGCCCTTGTGAGCTTTTCATTGCACGACATACCTCTCAATTGGCAGTCTTTTGAAGTCATTATACTTCTTGTTTCTGTCTTTATTCTTTTCTGTTTTTTGTTTTGTTCTCTTTAATAGAGTTGTTAAAAAAAAATACAACTATAACCAACCAACCTTGCATAAGAAACATAAAATCAGTCGTCCAACTTTTAGTAGAACTAAGATGTAAAAATTGTTATATTAGAGTAAATTTGTAAAGGTCCAACAATTTAAAGATATTAATACAGATTGAAAAATAATATACTCCCTCCTTTTCAATTTGTTTGGCTGGTTTTGACTTGACACTGGGTTCACGGAAGTAAAGAAGACTTATGAAACTTGTGGTCTTAAACTAAAGATGTGTAGAATGTACCAAAATGTCCTTTTGACCTTGTCATATTAAACATGCCATGTGAAAAAGATGGAATTAAAATGTTGCCAAAAAACGAAAACATGCATTATTTTTGAAATGGACTAGAAAGGGAAGTAAGATAAACAAATTGAAACAGACTTGTAAGGAAAGTAAGACAACAAATTGAAACAGTAGAATTAAATTAGAAAGATCAAAGCTTTTTAAAAAGGTAAATGAAACATCCTTTACGAAAATGAGACACCAATATCCATATATTATTCAAAATATATGGATTTAAAAGGAAAGTAAGACAACAAATTGAAACGGTGGAAGTAAATTAGAATGATCAAAGCTTTTTAAAAGGTAAATGAGACATCCTTTACGAAAATGAGACGCCAATGTCCATATATTATTCAAAATATCTGAAACAAGAAGTGGAAATAAAGATCAATTTACTGTTATTACACTTCTTATCAAGAAAAAGTAACTCTCCATCTAATATTTACGGAAGACTAGAAAGTTAAAAGAAAAAATTCAACCGTAAGAAGATACTTAATTGTAAAATAGTTAAAATAGTTTGCTGGTCTAACATCTAAAAGAGAAAATTCCTTGACTAATTTACAGAAAATGAGAGGTAATAAATATAAGAAACAATATCTAATAACTCTTCGGCTAATGCATATAATCTCTCTTTTTTTTCAATTATCATATGAATATTGAACTTTTCTCTAATATAATATAAAAGTTGTCAAATATATGTGAAGATATAATTATAAACAACTTGATAAGATTGAATTCCAATCTTTAACTAGAACTCAAAATTATAATATGTTTGAAACTCTTGCACGGAACACTTAACAAACACAACCTCTTATCTTAAATACTAATGAGATGTCGCGCATGTGTCTAGTGAATATTAGAATTATTAAAGTATCTCACCAATACCTTCCTTGTCGAAGAACCTCAAATTGAGCCAAAGATGTTATACTTTTACATTGTATTTGTCGATGGAAGAAAACTTTTAGGATGAACTAAGCACATTAAAGGTAAGTAAATATGAGTGAGTGAGTGAGAGAGAGAGAGGAAAAACAGATTGTATCACTCGATAATCTTGTGAGTTTTTGATGTATAAACTAAGCAAAGGATTTGCAGAGCTCATGCTTAAATCTAAAAATGGTCTGTCCCGTCAGTTACCTGCATCCATAGGCAAGCAATCGCCATTGGGATGACAAGTAGTAACACTTGCCAGGTAACTGTTGTCATGACACCAACAATACCAATAAGCTGAATTGTAGTTGAAGCAAAGCCTCCAAGTCTGAAAGGAATATCAAGATCAACCACACTTTGATCAATTGACACCTGGTAAATCATAAGAATCCCTTAGAACAATTGCTCTACCCAAAAATAGGGCAACAAAGAAGGCAGAGAGGGAGAATCATGGAAAAATCAAGTACTAAGAGGATTGCATAAAAATGAATGTTAAGCAATAACAATACTTGGACATACGCGATTCAATATCCTCCCTGCTGGTGTGGAGTCGAAGAAAGACATTGGAGCCCTAAAGATTGTTCTCAGCATTTTCAAAAATAATTTTTGTGCAGCCTCTAGACCAAATGTAGCAACCAGGACTGCCCTAATAAAGATAAACCATGAGCTTCCAAAAGCAAGGGCCATATAAACACCAAGAAGTACCACACTAGTCGTCCTAGGACTGTCCCCTGGAGTTTGTGGATTTGCCCAAGCCATCCACCAATTACTAGCTATTTGGAGCACCTGAAATAGTGTCTGTGCAAGAATGATAAGCGGAATCAACAATCCCTTATAAGCAGCGGCCATATATGACAGATATACTTTCATGCTAACTTTTCCCCTCTCCCGTTCCTCTTCCTGAACAAGCTGCTTTTTTCTCAATCTTTTAGCTTTCTTTTTCTCTTTGATTGCCTTCTGATCAGCAGCCGAGATACCTTCTTGTACTTCTTTTGCAAGACTGTCAATACTCTTTTCGACTGAATCACATATTTTAGTCACTAAAGAAGAATCATCAGGCGAAGGATCTTTATCCGATTCTTCAAGAGATTGGTTCGAAAAATCCATAGCTTCAATTGCTTCATGATGAGCTGAAACCAAAGCATTGAAGTCAGTCCCTGCTTGCAGAAGTTCATCATACTTTCCACATTGACAGATACGACCTTCCTTCAGGACCTGTGAAAGGAAGCTAAAAAGTCATTTGGGAATTAATGGTGCCCCAATACTGATTAAAAAGGATGTTGACAGGTCAAGTTTGATGGCTACTCCTCCTTCACTTGAATGTAAAAAGGAAAGGCCCGAGTGTAAAGCCTTTTCAGATTGTAGTATATTTAGATCTTATATCTTGAATGGTTAAAAACATAACATACTATTCTAGCTATTTCCAGTGCATTACCACTTATCAGAAACAGTTGTGAGAAATCACACACGAGAATTAGTTTAGGCTTTATTTTCGTTTTTACAGAACTTTTAATCCCTTTTCTTGAAAAGAACTTCCTGCTCTGTTGGTGGTGGAACTACAAAATCATCTGAAACAACATTTTCAAAGGCTCATAAAGCGTGCTGGAGACTCGACACTCAAAGAAGCTCAGGGAGGACGCAACACCCAGCTTAAGTTGAGCTTCAGAGTAGACATGGCACTAAGGACTAAGCAGTGTGTGTTATTGCAGAAGTGTAAGCCTCGTTAAACCTGTGAAAGGAAGCTAAAAGCACAGGTAAATCTCCAACCATACTGCTCCATTTTATAATTTGTTCCTCAAGCTCCACAAACACTACTTCTTGATCTTGACAATTCATATTTTAGAACAGCCAAAACTTACAAGCAAAGCCATTTTTCCTTGCAGTTGTATTTATGCTACAACATTCTTCAAATTTCAAAGAAGAAGAAAATACACACAATTCAACTTAGAAGCTGAATGATCTATATACCATGCTATTAGTAGAAGCATAGATAATAAAAGATCACCTTTTCTGAACTATTACCATACCTCAACTTTCGTCTCGCTTTTAAACTGAGAACAACATACCCATCACCCAGTGTAATCCCAAAAGTGAGGTTTTGGGACACTGGTGTGTACGCAGCCTTATCCTCTACCTTGTGAAGGTAGAGAGGCTGTTTTTGATAGACCAGACACAAGTAACTTTTGAACTGAGCATATTAGTATAAGATCCATGATGAAAGGACAAAATGAGGATACACTTGACAAAACAATGATGGTAGTTTCAATAGAGGCCTTCAAGCTATAGAGGAACATTTTGCACACAATTGGACAGGACAAGGAGGAGTATTAGATAGTGAAAGAATACATCACCTACCAATATCACATCAGCAGCTGGCAAAAATTCAACCTGGTGAGTAACAAAAACCACTGTTTTTGTTGCTAGTGCTGTTAGTATGTACTCCTGCAGAAAAATAATTGCACATTCAGCAAATTTCCTTCTAATTGAGAAGTAGAAATGATTAAGCAACACCTATGCATAACCTTAAATAAGTCTGACCCAGTGTGTGCATCAACGGCACTAAACGGATCATCCAGTAAATAAATATCAGCGTCCTGATAGAGCGCCCTTGCAAGTTGCACACGTTGCTTTTGACCACCACTAAGATTTATGCCTCTATCACCAATAATAGTATGATCTCCATGAGAGAAAAGCTCGAAGTCCTTTTTCAGAGAACAAGCATGAATCACGGCCTTATATTTTGCCTTATCCATTGGGCTACCGAAAAGGACATTATCTTCTATGGTCCCAGATTGTATCCAAGCTGACTGTGAGACATAAGCAGCATTTCCACATATTCTAACCTAACACAAATATAAAGGTAAAAGCACAACAAAAGAATGCTGATTAGAGCTTCTCCCGTATACCTAGATTAGATATTTTGAAAATCTATAGAAAAAAGTGAGAAAATCTTTAGTTTGACTTACTTCACCAGAGATTCTGGGAATCTCACCAAGGATGCAAGAAAGGAAGCTTGATTTCCCTGAGCCAACCACACCACAGACAGCAACACGCATGCCCTTTTCAACCTTTAATTGTATGCCTGCCAACGTTGGAGTTGGAGAGGATGGATCCCAGCAAAATTCACTGTCTTTAATTTCTATTGCCACATTTGTGGTGTCCCGAGGCAGCACAATGGTTGCATCTTGCTGCAATTCTTCCTCTTGCAGAAATCCAGCAATCCGATCGAGGGATACTTTTGTCTGAGCCATCATTGACACCAAGTCAGGAAAATTCCTAAGTGGTTCTTGGAGGATCCTGAAAGTCGCCAAAGCAGAAAGAACACTTCCTGCGGTAAGCTGGCCACCCAATAGTATGCAAGTGCCAAAGGTAACAGCTGAAACAAATATTGGGGAGCTCCAGAAAATGAAGGTGATGAAAGCTTGAGAGTACAGAGCTTTTCGAAGATACTTGAACTCCACATTCCGCATGTCCTCTAGCATTACTCTATACCTATCCTCCCATGCTTGCAACTTGAGAATCCTCATGTTCCTGAGGCACTCAGAAGTCTTTCTCATCCTATCGTCCTTGGCACCCATTAATTTATCTTGATAGTCTTCTTGAATCCTAGCTAATGGAACGGTTGCAACAATGGATATAATGGTGGCAACTAAAGTAGCCACAGATGCAATACCAACATTTTTATACAAAATAGCAAGAGCCAGAATGATTTGAAGAGGCAGCATCCATATATCATGAAGATACCATGAGTAGTCCCCTACTCTCTGAACATCCACTGCCATGTAATTAACAATCTCTCCGCTAGAGTGGCTTTGCCTCGCGGAACTTGAGAGCCTCAGTCCCTTGCGATATACCATTGCAGTGAGAGCTGATCTCACATGCATTCCCAAAATGTCAACCCCAAGATACCACTGCCGGGTCGTTAAGGTCTCAACTAACTTCGCTGTGAAGAATATTCCAGCCAAAATGTATCCCTCATGAGGAAACGTCTCCACTCCTGCTAGGTAGTCCACGAAGTAACTGATCAAGTATGGGCCCACATAAGAAACACAAGTGTTCAATCCTGCAAAAACTGCATTGCAGGCAGCCTCCTTCCAGAAAGACTTAAGAATGGCCCAAGCTAAAGAAGGCTGCTCTGAAGGATCTTCAGCCTTCAATTTTTCCCAATTTGCATTTAGAACCTTGTAATTAGTCTTAGAACGATCTCGTTGAGCAAGAAGTGGAATGTCTTTCAGCTCAAGAGGCCTCTTTGCGCCTACTGAAAGAAGTGGGTTTAACCAAGAAAGAGTAGCTAAACTGATAAGTCCCGCATCACTGTAAGGAGTAACTTTAAGACATGCCGGTTCTTCTTCAGGGAGCAATGGCTCCTGAAGATCAGAATTTCTAGTTACTTCTATACCAGTGACACCTCTAATAGCAACAAAACAGAGAAAGGCAAGAGAAGGGGTAACAGCAAGATTTGCAAAGACATGAGAATTTAAATGGCTTGAGCCTTCTATTGCCAATTCTCTACTATCAGAGTACAAAGTACACAAACAAATGACAAAAGACACCACCCACCATACCCTTGACAACAATGAGAATTTTGAACTGCCTTTATACTTACAGTAAAGAGCTTTAAAGCTCAAGACAATCCAAGCCAACGTCTGAATTACAGGAAAGAGTAACAAAGTCCAATTCACGCTACTCCCTTGCGTAGCCTTTCTTACCAAACCAACCCCATCATAAACCAACACCACAACATGCACAAACAAGACATAGAAGCTACACAAAACTGAAGCTTTAAACGCTCTACCTATCTCAATGCTCTGAATTTCCACATCACCTCTCCTCCTACCAGGTACTGAATTACCATCCGAATCATCCTTCCGAAATCGAACCCGACCCACACAAAGATATATCTGCTTCGCCGATACAATAAACAGAAACACAAGAAACAACGTCAAGTTGACACATATGGACGATAACTCCAAGAAACTAAGTCCTTGAAAAGCGGTGGATAGTGAGAATAGGCTTGTTTGATGAGAAATTGTAGCTGTATCAAACCATAGATTGATACCCATCATGGGAAGTACCAATCTTACACTGTAAAAGAGTAAGTAAATCAATTTCTTGAAGATGGGTGTTCGTAATACTACTCTTATTATATTTTAAGAAGCAAATATCGATTTGAATCTTGGCAAAGGGTCATTTATCAACAACCATCTGACTGCGTGTGGTGTCCCAATTAATAACCGCATAAATTTGACAATAACCCGCAGAATCTGGCAGACACATAACAGATGAAAACAAATTGATATTGCATCACAAAACCCAACAACACACAGTATGTGTATATGGTATTTGGGAAGGTGACAAATTGAAACTCAGAAATGAAAGGGGTTACATAAAATCCAAAAATCTGACCTGGGTTTTTGTTATCTTCTTGAGAAGATGAATCGTTTATCGAGCCCCTAGAGATTGTCGAGGTAAATTGTTCAAAGGATAACTCTGTAGCTACTAAACACACAGAGAAAAGTAGCTACAAAAATACACACTCTTGTGGGTTAGTAACTTAGTTTTTTTTTATATATAGAGAGAAAAACACAGATCCACCATACTCTGTCATGATTTATATACAAGTATAATTATCATCGAAGAATACGATACAGTAAATAAAAATTATAATATATAATATGAATTTTAAATAATTGAACGTGATAGTATATTTAACTTGGTTTAAAATCACATTTATGTTTTTTAATTATGAATGTGCATAAGTTGATCCTTAAATTTGTATAAAGTTGAACAAATAGATATACATGTCTTACATGTCATTTTTTGTTCTACATATATTATGCCATGTAAAATTTATTTATTTAAAAATTAAATAATTAAAATATTTATTTGTGCATTATAAAAATTAAAAATCAAATTTAGAGTTTAATATACCTTAACAAAATATGTTTGGAATAATTAGAGTTGTGAAGTGTTGATGAGTTTGAGTTCGCATAGGACTCTTTATGATTTTGAATAAAAACAAACAAATCAATCACACCTCTTTTTTTATCATTATTGTAAAATATAATATAAAGTATTATTTGTTTTTTTTTTTTTATATATAAATGAGATTAAAAATACTAGGTTTGTAATGAAGAGGTAGGGTCATTATTTATTCCAATGAAGCAGAGAGGAGAATAATGGTAGCTCTGAGTTGGATGAATATTTAATATACAACTCTAGATCATACTAATGATTTATTATAAACAAAAAAAATTAAAGATTAGGTTTTTTAAAAATAAACAAATAAATTATGTTGAGATCTTAGGAAAGTACACATGAATTTGTTGGAGATTTCTTAGGTAAGATTTAAAAAGAAAAAAAAATATTTTAATGTGATATTTAATATCTATAACTCAATTATATCTGAATTCACGTCAAAAAATTTTATATTTTTTTATTTCCTATTCATAGCTAAAAAGCCTCAAACACCAGACATTGTCATTTTCCTTTTGTTTGTTTATTGCTCACATCGGTCGTCCCTTTCCACCCACAAAACTTACACTTTTTCACTGTTCATTAATTATTATAAATATAATTGCTACTCGAATTGTAAGGATCTATTTGGTAATTAAAAAATCAATATTTGTTTAAACAATTTAAATAATATGTAAAACCTTTATATGTACAACTCAATATCATGTTTTTATTTTTTTCATCTTCTTACATATATTTTTTTTTCAAATGTTATGTTGTTTTCTCGGAGGAAAAAGGTTAAAAAAATATTTCTAAAGTATTTTAAAGAAACTTAAATTTATCTTTTATTACATTATTAGCTTTATTATTATTTGTTATTTTTTCGTAGACTTTATAATACTTTACGTATTAACCGTTATATTTTTTTCATTATTTTCTTCTTCTTTTTTACTTAGGTTTGATACACTATATTTGAGAAGAGATCTTTCAAAAATAATCTATCTAAGATCTCGTTACATTTTCTTTTCAAACTCTACTTAGTGAAATTTTACTTAATAGATTATTATTATTATTATATTATATTTTTGACTAAAAATATATTTGTCATTAGTTACTTTTTATCAAAAGTATCTAGTACTCCTCTAAAACAAGGTAGAATAAGCCTATTTTACCCATTTCGAATAATTAAAGGTTGATTTTTTAATTTTATTTTTGGAGCAATCGTTGGCAAAAAAAAAGGGTTTTTGAACTGTTTAATGGGACGACATTTTAAAGTTATAAAACTGTAATGGAAGAAAAAGTTAAACTTATTTTAAATAATTTATTTATCCTTCTCCCCTCTTTTTATAAAAAAAAACTTTTTAAATAATTTATTTATCCTTCTCCCTTCTTTTTATAAAAAAACTTTGTAGGTGGCAGTAATATTTAATTTAGAAAATTGGTTTTGACAATATGTTTGTTGTAATTTAATATAGTTTTTAATGACAATGGGTGCTTTCTAGGTCAGGGTTATGGAGGTTTGTGGATTTATGACGTGAATGTGACTGTGTTACCATATGAAAAGCAAAAAAAAATAAAAAAATACCTTATTAAAACACAAAAAAAATAAAATGTGGTATGGTCTTTAATTTTAATTTTAAAAAATACCTTATTAAAACACAAAAAAAAGAAATAAAATATGGTATGGTCTTTAATTTTAGTTTTAAAAAAGTACTTTTTAAAATACGAAAAAAATGTGGTATGGTAATTGATATGGTCTTTAATTTTAGTGGGGGGACCGCTCCCTTGTATTTTTACCTTACCCCATTATGGCAATATTTGTAAAGGAGAAATGTTTTTTCATGAGAGTTATCAATTCGAGTTATAAAAAAAAAAAATATTATTAAATATAATAGAATGATATGTTTATTGATCTAAACTTTTTGATAAAAAATGCTAATATCAAATAAAAATCTATTTAATATGAATTTAAAATAATTAAATTTTAACATAAATATCGAACGAACGTGAGTGACGTCTAAAATTTATTAGTACTTAATTTAAGGAGGACCACCGCCTTTGTCTTTCCGTAATGGTTTGGTACAATAGTAACAAACACACACCGACCACTATTTTTTATTTTTTATTTTTCTTTTTTGTATTTTTCATATTTCACTATCTTATTTTCCCCCTTTTCAATTCAACTGCAATGGTCAATGATTTTTTTTTCCTGTGGTACTGAGAAAAATGTTCTATTTAATTTTTTTATATTTATTTGATAAAAAATAAATTTTTTTAAAAAAAGTAAACTCCTTAAAAATGAGCGAAAAAAATTCGAATAGAAATAAAGAAAATAGATTTTATAAATAACTTTCAAATATATTATTATTTTTCTATTCATCAAATCCACATTTCTCGACTATTTCATCTCTCCATCTCAACCTATTACTTCTTTAAGTATTTCATCCTCGTAATGTTTTGCTAGATTATATAGAAATACTCTTGAGATATTATTTTTTTATCTACTTATTAAACATTATAAAATAAAAGAATAATGCACAAGTACCTTTTTAATTTATATTCAAAATCTTAAATACGCACTTATATTATATTAAGGTTCTATTTTATTTTCCTAACTTATTTATTCTAATTTTCTATTCCTTCTTCGACCTACGTGATACTATCGTTGTGGATCTCAACCTAATTGACTTTTTTTTCATATCTAGTGTCGACATGGCTTCAAAAGGTGGCATAGAAGCAAATACTCATAGACATAAATTTAGTAGGGGCAATAGACCTTAGTATAATATACGTTGTGTCTCCTGAAATTTGCTATGCATGCGATTGAGAAAATACTTGTGTATTTTCTCTTAAAAATAACACACTTGTTTCGAAACAATATTTCTAACCCGCGGATAGAATACATAAGATTAAAAAAAGAAGAAGGAAACTTGTGTATTTTGAGTTAAATGTAGTTATTTGATGAACTAAAAATAAGATATACATGATATAATATGGAACTAGATAAATTGCTATTAATATTTATTTCTAAAGTTAACCTTAATTTCTTTAGACTTTTTGGATAAGTCCATTTGTCTTACATTGGTGTTATATTCTGAAACTAATAATTTTTGTGTTGTGTTAATTATTGTTGGCAGGCCACCAAGTTAAAGATTGATTGAGGATCAATATGTCATCATTTAGCATATTACTTTTACCAACATTATTGTCTTCTATATATCATATAATATAATATACTTTCGTTTCTTTTTATTTATTTATTATTATATTTAAAGAAATATTTATTTTCATTTTGTTTAATGTAAAAAATAAAAATTAATTTTTAAGTTAATTTTCATATTGATTATTTTTTTAATATATTAGCTTGATTACTCAAATCAATACTGAATAAATAAAAATAAAAAATACAGGTGTTACAAGCATTTGAAAGAATATAGCATTTACGTGTCAAGAGTTATTAGAGGACCTTTAAAGAGAAGAGGAAAAAAGTTTAGACAGCAAAAAGAAGCTTTTTGAAAGTTCAAGCACTCAAAACGGACTTTTGTAACTCTTATATTCACAAAAATACATGATAATAGGTATAGTACTAACTTTGTCTTTTTTCTCGGAGTCATATAAGGAACGCGGGCGTGCAAATTAAGAAACACATAAATTTTTTTGGCAAGATTCCTTGGTTAATTATAATACTCGAGTTGTATGATGATGATAATTTGTAGAAAAAAAAGTATTATATATCTTCTTTTATTATTATAAAAAATGTAGAGGAATTTTAATCCAAAGTTATTACTATGTGAATTAATAGCACGTTCGAACATGTATATGTCAGGATTGAATAGTTATATCATTTTAATTCAAATAGAGAAACAACGATCTAGCGAGATTTTAAATCAATTTATTAGTTAATTATAATATGTCTAACATAAGTGAGCATGAGTAGTATAATCATGAAAACTTCTATATAATTTAACAATTATTATGGTAAAAAAATTTAAAGCAATCTAATCTAGAGTAATTGCTAGATGAATTAATAATACGGTTGAGGAAATAATATGTAACATATGAAGATGAAATAATCATAATTAAAATAGTGGACATTGTATATTTAGGATAAATGCATGCATGTACACAGCCGACATGATTTTGACTACTTTTCAAATCACGTGGCTTAATTCCTTATATGTTATTAAACAAACCCCCCTTTAGTTGCATAAATAAAGTAAAAGAAAAAATAGTTATGAAATAAAAATATCGTGTATAGTTATTGTTTATGTTGATTCTTTTAATAAAAAACGTATAACTTATTAAATGCTTTCCTGCTACTACTGGCTAGGTATGCCAAATTACATGCACATGTTTTAATTAATAAATTTGGAACTTAGACAGTGAGGGTTTTATTTTCAAGGTATCTAAAATCAACCTACAAATTAGATATTTACTTTTTTAAGACCCAAATTTTAATACTTTACTAGAGCATATAATGAGCTATTTTAATGATAACACATCCACCTATAATATATTAACATGTGAATCTACAAAATAAAAATAGCTAACAATCTACCACTTGGACTACATATAATTTTGAAGACTTGTACATAGATAGAATTTTATTGTTTACAATTTGTCCTTGTCATCTACTTAAATATTTATACGAATATTGCCTTCACTTAAATTAACAGTAATGGACGCAGCGTCCTTACTACCTAATGAATAAAATAGAAAGTTAAATGCACGTAAAATCACACGATACGATTTTACGTGGAAACCTCTTGCTTAAGGGAGTAAAACCACGACCTGTCTCACACAGGATTTCAATCGTTTTCACTAATCTTCAAAAACAAAAGTAAAACCGATTTCACCAAATGGTAAGAACGAGTAGCCAATTCAACATGTTAAGCAATAGTCCTCTATTGCTTAACAAGCCCAAGTAGAGGGGTAACCATCTACCCATTAAGTTATCACCCCCTGACCAACATGAAAAACCTTAGACTTTTTAAACAACACATACCATTCCTTTTGTAGATTCAGGAATGGTTTTTACAGTTGCAAACAAGAGATAGTATCTCCTAAAAAACTAAGAAAAAGCTCCAGAGATTTCTGTTGTTCTTGAAATAATTTCTGTCTTTGCTTTGTAGTATAGCCTTTGCAAGATTTCTTGAAAATTTTTAAATCAAGTTGCAAAAGACTAAAAATAACGTTTTAGGACAGTGCCTTTTTATATGGGCAATTCCACTTTCCTAAACCTCTTTGCCATTGGCTGGAACAAAAAAAACAAAGTCACACTACACACACTTTTCCTACGCCACAGGAAGTGGCACCTCCTTTCTGTACCTCTCCAGTCTGGCAGTCACTGCTCTTCATCATGAGAGCCCTGGTACCTCTACAAAGTCCTGGATTTTTTTTTCATTGCAATACTTAAGCAAGAACCCCTGCCTATACTCAATTTCAGAACCTTGTACCTTTACAAGTCCACCAGTTGTCAATAATCATCAAAACTACAAATAACATGTCCCCCCCTTTTTTTTGATGACGTGACAAACACTAAAACCCATGACATAATATCTTCGCCAACTTTGTCCCCTTTTTTATTCCCCCTCACTGGTTACATTTCCCACCTCACTGTATATTGTATTCCCCTCACTGTACATTCCCCCCTTACTGAATTATCATTTAGCTACTCACAGTTTTACTTTCCCCCCTTTTGGCATCATAAAAAAGATATGTCAGTAACCATTGATGTCCAACATAAACACTAAACAATATCAAGCTAAAAAGCAATCACTCAGTAAGAGAAAAACGCACAAAAGAAGATATTAGAACAGAGCAAAGGAATAGAATAGCACACGCCATAATAACATAAATACATTAAAAACAACTTAATATATCCATCAACGACAATTGAATAACCACGACAAAAAGATGACACAAACGTGAAGAGAGAGTTGTTCACAAATAATGAGAGGGGGGAGGATGAACAGGGACTGGATAACAATAGTGGTCTTGCATTGACAGCATCAATTGATCTTTGATGACTTTCCTGCATGGCCCAAGAAGTTTAATCTTTCTTCGTCGCCTTCAACTCACATTCTCTTTCTCCAGAGCTTGAACTACTGAAGAACCAGGTCCCCCTCTACTTTGTGGCGTAAGCAATTCCTGGCTTTGAGTATAAGCAATTCTGCCTCTTTATACCACTTACCCACAACAGTAGCCATCCTCAAACCATCGTGCTAAGCTTCTTCTGATCATCAATAATTGGGTCCACTATTGGCTCTTTGGATAGCCTCATTCCGTCAATGCATTCGCAATCAACAAAGGTACTTGCAGAGTGTCTCTTAACAGTCCCCACTTTTTCCAACACTAAGAGGGATTTGAAAGTGCTTGAATACTTCGTGATTAATATCCATAACCATTCCGTAACACCTCTCCTCATCAAATGACGAGTTTTTTTGTGACTATGTTTTCAAGCATAAGACCCAGGAGGTTTCAAGCGTCGAAGCTTACAACAACTCTCTATCACATACAATCAGCAGCACGGGCAACTGCCTCTTATTCTGGGCGAGGAAGAGTACCCTTGTTGACACCTCAAAAACCACTGAATACTTCCTCTATCATGATTTTCTTATAACTCCCCGCACCTTATTTTGTTTGGTGTCTTAGAATCACAGAAGCAAACTCAGAAGAGCAATGTTATGCCCAGCCGACCGGGTCCACCTCTTTAGGCAACCTAAGAAGATTTTGCTCAACACCTCCTCATCCACAGATAGGCAATATCATTTCCCGTGTGAGGATGCTCCCCACCTTCCATGACTTGGACATTGTAGTAAAATTCATCGAACTTCTTCTTCAATGGAGGATGGGGAATTTTTTTGTCGAACACTAAGTGCAAGCCAAGATTGAATCTCCACGATATTCGTGCAGAGAAATCCATGCCAGGAAGAGTTTATATTCCCATATCAAAAAACTCGCCTGCCAAGAACTGTTTGGTGTTCCATGGTTTTATCAACCACCTCCTGCAGGTTGACACTTTCACTTTCCTGTTTGGAACCAGGTCCCTGTGCCCGCTTTCTCATTTTTTCTCATATTTTTCTTCCCTCTTCCCTTTTTGACCTTGTTTTGTTGTGCACCCTTCTCCTTAACCTTCTCCTTTTTTCTTTTCTATCTGAACCTCTTTTCTTATTTTTCTTGTTCCACTTCTTCTCCAGACACGTAGACAACGGACGCATCACATTAACCGCAGTATTTTAAAATTTGATCACACTGGAAAAGTTCTTGCACGCTGATCCGCTTGTGCAGCAGTAGAAACGTGCATTCTCGCCTTCAAGGCCATCAGTCATTCCAACTTCTGAGTGGCAGACCTAGTAGTAGGTCCGTCTCCTAGGAGTTTCCTCTACACCTTTCTTCCTCCTTCCTTTTCCTTTTCTAGATCTATCCCCTTCTCTTTTCTAGCTCTCTTCCTTTTAAAAAGGTTCTTTCCCTCTCATGCTTGCCAGAGTCAGACAGGAATATTAGAAGAGTTACCGTCCTAAATCAGGGGTCTTATCAAATAGGTTGAGGTGTGGGTTTACATCGTTCTCTGTCCAAGACTTCAGTAATTCTCTAAACCTTTTATGCCTTCTTTTCCTTTCTTCCTTCTCTTCCGCAATCATGAACCAAACTTTCCAATCACAAGCTCTTCACTTGCTGCCAATTATGTTGGACCAGAAGCCTTGTGCTTGGGTCATCGCCTTCTAACCCATATTTTCATACAAATGTCTTGCACCGGACCAGGTCCAGTATGCACGAACAAAATTTTTTAGATCTATGCGAAAAACGGGGTTTCATGGGTTTCTTGTTTGTTTGAGAAACTGGAAGGTGAAGGAAGTTGTTGGCTTGTGTAGTTTGGTCAGAGAATAGAAGGAAAGAGGGCTCTAATTTCACTTAGAAGCATTCAACATCTGTTGAAGAAGCTGAGGTTAGAATAATTGTGTTTATACTAGCGAATAGTTTCTGTCTTTGAACCGTGAAGAGACAAAAGAAGAAGACAATTTTGCCTTTTTAAAATTTTGCTAAAACCCTTCGTGAATAGGAAGAGAGGTTAAAACATTGAGATTTTCGTTCAAAAAGAGTGAGGGATTATAAAGAAAAGAAAATGGCCAGGTTGTCCGTGATTGGCTGCGTCGTTTGATAGAGAAAACGATGGGAACGAGCAGTCATAGTAACCGATGGCTGACAAAACTGCATTAATCAACAGTCATATTATTTCAGTTTCAATTTAATGTAAATAAATGCTAACCTGGACCAGGCACCAAGGTACTAAATAGCACAGTTTCAGCTTCAGTCTCAGTTTGTTTTAGTTGCTCCCCTTGCTAAACATATTCCTCACTGAGAGTGTGACCTACAAAAGGCACAAAACGGATCTTTGTTCAATATTTAAATATTCACGAACAAGGATAACTGCAATGCAATTTAGCCATCAGATGAGTTCAACTGTTGGAGGCTAAAAGGGCATCACTTCACTGTGTAGATCAGTGCATGTTATCTCTGCGTTCGTTTCCCGGGGGGGGGGGGGGGGGGGGCAGGGGGGGCAAAACGAGGGGGGGTAAATCCTCTCAAATTGATATCCTTCGTGATAGACTTGTGTTGTAATATTTTCTGCATTTTTCCTCCTCCTCCTACCTTCTTTTCCCTCTCTTTGAGCACAATATTTCCATTTTCAACATTATCTCTCAAAAAAATTATGTCTCTGACATCTAATGTTTGGCCCTTTTTTTCTTGTTTCCTTAATGGTGGACTGGTTTCTTCCCAATATCTAACAGCACTAGTGTTGTCCACCATAAGGGAATTTCTTTGATTGGAATCCCAAAATCTTTCTCAAGTGACTTGCCTGAATCCACAGCAACTGAGAACAACAAGCTCAGGGCCAGCACATATTCCAGCTTCAAGCAGTGTGAAAGAGCCACATAGTTCTGTTTCTTCTTGGTACCCCACCCATCCAAGAGATAAGTGATTATCCAAGGAATTGAGGCCATATCCGAGGTGCTCTTCCTGTCAAACTTTATAACCCAGCAAAATCAGCATCTTTCTGAAAACCAACCAAATCAAAATTTTCACTGCAGGATAGAAATGAGAACCCAGGTCCCCTGTTTTCTTCAAGTATCTGAGAATACGTTTGCAAGCCTTTAAAGTGTGAATCACAGAGGACATCTTGAAAACTTGCACACATTCCAACACTATACACAATATCAGTCCTGCTACAGTCCGATATAACAAGGATCCAATGATTCCCTTTCCCCTGTACATTGTCTGATTCACAAGAGGATCAGATTCTCCTACTATCAATCTTGTAATTTGTCCCCATAGGAGTATCACTAGGCTTAGAAATCAAACCTATTGAATTCTTCCAGCAGCGCTTTAATGTACTTCTCCTAGACATATTGAAATCCCCTTTGATGATTTCTTGTATTTGCATGGCAAACGCCAGTAAGAAATGTCAATTCGTCGCTCCCTCATGCCATTTCAATCCTTGTCCCATTAAAGATGAAAAATTCTTCACACAGATGTTCTGAAGTAGCTTCAAAAATTATGTCATCCACATAAACTTGAATGATAATCAATTCTTGTCCTCCTTTTTAATAAGTAATAGAGTATTGTCTATTCTTGCCTTCGTTTGAAACACATTCTTCAGGCAGAAACTTTTGACAAAAACTTTCATACATGTGGCTCTTAGGAGCTTGCTTCTGGCCATATAATGCCTTATTCATCTAAACACATGATTTGGGTAAAGCTCATGCATCTTCAAAACAGGAGGTTTGGGCTTAAACACCTCCTCACCTCTTTAAGATCTCCATTTAGAAATGCAACATCTTACACATCCATCTGATACAGAAAAGCTTGAAAACCACATAAATGCATAAAAGCTAATTACATTCTAATAGCTTCCCTTCTGGCCACCGGTGCAAAGTTCTCATCATTTCTATTCCTTCTTCTTATTGTCTCCTTGCACCACCCAACCTATATTTGTTTCTAGTAATCACTTTACCATTTCATCAAGCTTGTTTCTGAAAACCACATCGTTTTTTCCAATTACAGTTCTGTCTGCCTTCGGATCGAGATCAGGTACCATACCTTTCTTTTCTTCCAACTGATGTGAGTTCAATTCCCTGCATATATTGATCCAGTCTGCATCACACAACGCTATCTTCATCTTTCCCAATATCTGGCTCATAGATGATATGGAATGCTGAGAATGCACTAGATTTCTTATTTTTATCCTAGTATTTGAATTCCAAAATTCAAAGGAGAAATGAGATTATCAAGAGGATTTGATGAAACTATGCTTCCACATCCTGATCTTGGAGTAGACCGATTGAGCTGATCAGCATGTTCTTCTTCATCCACGAGTAACATCCATTTTCTGGGGAGTGTCTGCTGAAACTCTGGCTGGAATTTTGATAGTACATGTACCATTATCCATTCCTATTTTTTCAGAACTAGCAGCCCTCTTATAGGTAAGACTATGATTTCTGATCATTCAACAGTCATTTTTTCCCCCAGTAGTTGATCTGCATCAAATCTTCAACCTCCTTCAGTCTTCTTGATTTGATCATTTTCATCACACATCATCAATCATTTAATCCATCATATCACAAGCTTAGCTTCCATCTTCATCAAATACAACATGAATGCTCTCTTCTTCAAATGCCTTGAGTTCGTTTATTGAATATTCTATAAGCCTTTGCTGGATGAATATTATCCAACCAAACACTCCTCATCACTTCTGGATCAAATTTCCCCAAGATCTCCTTTCACCATATTCAGCTACAAAAACATCTGCATCCAATGCTTCTAGTTAGCTTTGGCATTGCTTTCTGTATGTTGACAGCTCATATGGGGTCTTAATATTTCAAACAGCTCATTATTAGACACCTGTTGGTACATGACATGCTGTTGTTTAACAGCTTCAGTCCAGAAATATTTGAGGAAGATTTGAGTCAATAATCACTAGTTCTAGGCATGTTCACCAGGTTTTCTGTTCTTCGTTCTTCCTTCCTATTTCTTACTCCAGTTTGTTGAGGATTTACATTGGAGCAGAGAAATTATGGCTCGTACCATGCTCATGCAAATCTATCCTGTGTTGAGTCTCAAAACTCAGTAACCCATGATCATGATCGAATGCTGCAATAAACTTTGATTTAAGTTGGTTTGAATCATTTTGAAGAAATCACCTCCACCCAACTCTTCAGCTTATCTTATACTGCCTTTGGATCTCAAGAATCCTCGTCCCAATGAGTGGTATCTTAGTAATCACGAACAATCACCAAAATGTACTACTTCTTTCTTTGCCCATTTCTCTGTCTTTTGAAACTTTTAAGGTCACAACAAGTCCCCTATAAGCCGCCTCTAGTGTTCTTGATGATGTTACTATACTTGATTTTACTGGGCGTAAATGATTGTGATCTGATTTGTTTACCCTTTAACCCCAACTTCACACGATTTTCTCTTTCAATTCCCACAGGCAAACAAACAAACTTCATCTTGGGCCGACCTCGGCCAGGCTCCCTTTAACATCAATTTGTTGAATAAAAATGAGCTCACTGCCCCAGCACTACGATGCCAGAGATCAGCCAGTCTCATTCTGAGCATAATGACCATGTTAGTTCATCTCCATCGACGTTCTAAAGTTTTGCCACATACATATTTTTACTTCATGTGTGCGTGTAAATTAGTTAATTGTTTTTGTAGTGTAAACTCACCCTGTGCATTTCTCAGAATAAAACTTACCTCATTTCCTTTGTCACAGATTTGGACAAACCAACTCAACAAGATGTACTTCACCTACACATGATAACACATTTGTCAATTGAACTTTCAAGAGATCTTCCCTACTTTGCCACACATCCCAAAATGTAACCTGTCCATTACCATCACATACAAACCCTAAAAGAGACACCTCCTCCTTGAAGTGTCTTGATGGAGGAAAATTTTTTTACATCACCTATGTCAATGCTTAGACATCCCCTTTTCCATATACCAACATTGACTGTTGCGTCCTCTCACTCAACACTGCCAACCAATAATCACTTTGTTTACTTGGGAACCCATTTCAGCTTGAGTTCCCACGTAGGCAGACAAGAGGAGTGATTAAGATTATATTTAGTCCAATCTGGTAATTTTGTACTTTACCAACAAGGCACATGGAGCAAGGATATCTTTTGTTTTCTTTGAAAAATCTGTGAGTTGTAACTTTCCCTTTGAAGACTCTAGGTATCCTCTCCTTTTGGTACATTTTATGCCTTTCAACATAATTTGAGAGCATTTCACAAAACAGGAGTTCCCATCCAGCTAGGACACCTCACCCCTTCAGACTCACTCCCACACTCCCCCTTCTGCATTTCCCATAATAGATACGTTCCCTGGACCATTTTAACGACCTGCACAAATTGTGTCAGATACAACACCGTACTTACTGTGAGAGTTAATAAGGGGTGATTAATGTTCTACTTCCTAGTCCTTTCTATTTCTTATTGAAATTACTTCTGATTTGTTTACATTTTAGCATTACTTGGAGGATTTTTGTCCACTTAATAATACGGGATTTTTCAAGTTTCTCTCTTCTTCTTCCTTCAGTTTAGCAATATCCACCTATCTGTTCTGTTTCTAATTTTGTGTTCTCTTTCAAAGGGACAGAACAAAGTTTTTTTTTTCTCAGAAGTTGTTCAATTGCCTAATTGTCCTCTTGTCTCTTGCATTCATTTGCAACCCATTAGACAATTTCCATTCCATTTTTCAGCTTTCCTCGTAATCTGTTCAACTAAGTTCAGAATTATTTGACTCTAGAGACACCATTCTTGACATTTTAAACTTCAAAGTTTAACTTTTGTTTTTCAGTCAAACTGTCACTTTCAGCATTCATGGTGTCTCTTTTCAGGAATGTTACCTCTAATCACACAGAATCAATCATTGACTTTTGCCAAAGTTCTCAATTTTTTTTAAGAAAAGATTTTTACTCACAGTCATTTTCATATGTAGAAGATTTACCTTGAATGTCCTCTTCTTCATCTTCTGTGTGGAGCCATGAGAGCAACATTTCATTGATGCAGACAGTTTCACCAAATTTTCACTCCCCTCATGTACAAACAGGAAGCAACCCGTGGACACATCTTTTGGCTCATCAGGGTAGTTCTGACATCACTTGAGGAATCATCCCAATGCAGCAAGAGCCTTTTATTGATAATCCAAGTCAGCAGCAAAGTCAACCTTTTTCTAATCTCCTTCTTTCCAATTTCCTTCTATTCTCCATTTGTCAACTTTCTTTGGTTTTTTGGTAATCCTTTTCCTATTGCTTTCATTCTTGAGCAAAGGACACTCTCTGATGAAGTGCCCAGCTTTTCCACACTTGAGCCAGTATCCCCTCGAGCATCTTATTTGAGTACCATTTGTTTCCTCTTTTATAAACTTTTTGTTTTTTTTCCTCACAACTATTTTTGTGAAATCTGCTGATGATATATTCCCCATTATCCATCTCCAAACCGGGTCATAATCTTCATCTTATTTTAGATGTCGCATCAATGACTTGTCCTCTTAAGATTTCCTTCTTTGATAAATCGTAATTTCGATTCATCTCATAGTGTCCCTTCAGATCTACCAATCAAAGCATCCATAGTCAGCTACCTGTTCCAATCACTTGGCTTCCTGTAAATGGCAATTCATCACTCACTTGCTCTATCTCTCACCAAGTCTTTTGGAATAATTCGAAGCACTTTTCTGACTTTCCTTTGGTGCTGCTTATAGGTTTCACACCAACTTTGGCCCGCTCAATTTGTATGGAAGAAAACTTGGTGAACATATCTGTATTGTTTCTTCTCTTTCTTTTCTCCCGTATTTCCTTCATTTTGAAGTTTCTCATATCGTGAGGTAAGCATGTCAACCGTAGATTCTCTTTGACGATGTTTCAGTTTCCTTCTGTGCAAGTCTTTAAAAGCAGTCCCAAATTTCCTTTAAGCAGCCTCACTGGCTGACACTTGTCTGTGATGTAACTCATCAGGTCCTATCCGCACAGACAGAAGAGTTTTAGCTTGAAACACTTTTCAATCTTTTTTACTTTTCAGCTCATCATATTTCCTGCCATTATGCTATTGGAAGAGTAATGTCCTTCTTTCACATCACTTTTCTTCTTCCATCATCGGAACAATGGTCCTATCCAGTAACAAATATCCCATAACTCTACTGTCTTCAGCCATGAGGTGTCATGATTCTAACTTTCCACCAACTGTAGAATGTCCATTTGTACGAGGAGGTCCTGTTTTCATACGATGACCTCTCGAGTTAAATGGAGCAGGCCATTCTAAAACAAATATCACTTCGTGGTGTTTACCAAAAATGAGTGAGTGCCGGCTCTGATACCACGTGATAGAATATATTTCCGTCACTTACAAGTAATGGACCATGTCCCTTACATAACCTTGAATGATTAAAAATAGAAAGTGTTAAATGCAGTAAAATCAACACGATGATTTTACGCTGGATAACCTCCTTGCTTAAGGGAGTAAAACCACGACCTGTCTCCATGATTTTTCAAACTTTTCACTATCAATCTTCAAATAGTAAAGTATAACACGATTACAAATCCAAAATGTAAGAAAGAGTTTCAATCTCACATTAATCAATCAGTCCTCTATTGTCTTAACAAGCCTTAAGTAGAAAACGCAATTCTAAATCTACCCATTAAGTTTTATCCCACCTTGTGACAAACCTAGGACTTTTAACATCAACACAAGAAAAATCAACCACTTCCTTCCTTTGTAGATTCGTTAATGGTTTACAGTTTCAGAACAAGAGATGTATTCCTAAACAACTAGACTGAAAGCTCTCAGAGATTTGCTATTGTGTCTTGAAATAGTCTGCTTTGCTTGGTATTACCTGCAAGAGTTTCCTTGCAAATTTTTATCAAGTTGCCAAAACTAAAAATAATTGTTTAGAGGAAAGTGCCCTTTTATAATGGGCAAATCACTTTCCTAAACCTTTTTGCCATTGGCTGTGAAAAGTCAACCTTCTGACGCCATCTAGGGGAAGTGTGCACCTACTTTCGTACGCAATCTAGCTGCAGTCAACCAGACTCTCATCATGAAAGTCTGGTACCTCTACTAGGTCCCTGTGTTTGTTTTTTTCTGCAATACTTAAGCAAGAACCCTGCAATACTCAATTAAGAAACTGGTACCTTTACAAGGTCCCCAAGTTTGTCAAATCATCAAAACTACAAATAACAAATATTTTAAAGTAATTTGGTCTATCGATAATATCAAATTTATCAATATTATATGAAAGCGATTTTCGTAAATCATTTGGTGGAAAAGTCATGATTGTTGGAGGAGATTTTTCGACATATGTTACCAGTAGTTTCAAAATCAACTAGAGCAGGAAATGTAAATGCAAGTTTACTCAAATCATATCTCTGATTTTTTATGGAAAAGATTCAATTTACAAGAAATATGAAAGTACGAACAAATTTCAACATTTAGTGAGTTCTTACTTTACGTGGGTACCGACAATAAAATAACAATAAGAGACTACAATTGTCTATCAAGCATTCTAGGGATGGAATTCTTGATGAATCCATAATTAAAAAAAAAATCAAACCTACAAAAAATGTTGGTAAAACAAAATATGTCACCGAAAATCTATCTTAGCAAGCAGAATGACCATGTGGATAAACTTAATGACAAGTTAATATCCTTGTTTCCATGTGATAGCAAGACATTAAATAATTTTGACTCATTGCAATATGAGACCAATAATTATTATCAAAAAGAATATTCAAATACTTTAATACCAAACGATCTCCCGTCACATAGGTATTGAAGAAAATACATTACAAAGTACAATCATGAAGAGGCGGTAATAAAAAACAATATGGATAGATTTTGACATGTCTTATTAATACATGTTAGAATTAAGGAAAATGTATCCATCATGCTGCTAAGATATTTAGACCCTTCAAATGATTATGAAATGACACCTGAATGATATGTCGAGGCTTTTGTCCCAGAATATTTTGCATGCCGAAATATCAAGTGGTTATTCTGCAATGAAGAATTTAACTACACCACCAGAAAATGATGAATATTCATTTAAATTCATTCGAAAGCAATTTTCAGTATACTTTTTATTTGAATGACTATAAATAAAGCGCAAGATCGAATAATTACAAAAGTTATTTTGTATTGCCCCAAAATGTTCTCTCACACGGTCAATGTATGTGTCACTTCCAAAAGTGATATCTATGTCCACAACAAAAGTACTTGTCCTAACAGAGCAATTCAAACATAAAAACTAGACATACACAAAAAACATCATCTATAAAGACGTTTTAGATACGATAACTTCATATATATATATGTCCATTATAACACAAATTATTAAATCTTTATAAATTTTGGAGTCCTAACAACATTACAATGCTTCAAAATTTAGATTTAGAAAATACCCAACACAATCCCCGTAGCAATACATAATGATATCTTCATCATCCTACTCCTCAATTCATTAATATGCCAAAAAAAATGTCTTAAATTCTTTAAGTCCCTCATTCCTCTCACATAAGTAGTAAGCAATGACATTTAAGCCAACATCGTACACACTAAAAACATGAGGAAAAAGAAGAAGACAAACACTTCATGCTCTATTTTGTTGTCTTTTTTATTGTTTTTTTTTTAATTTACGGTTTAAGTTTCTTGTATTGTATTCTTTGTTTCAATATTATTATTATGGAAAAATATATAAGTATCTCTTCAACCTATGCCCGAATTCTCAGAGACACACTTATACTATACTCAGGTCCTATTACCTCCCTAAACTTATTTTATATATAATTTTCTATCCCTTTTCGACTTACGTGAAACTATCTTGTGTGCCCAGTGTGTGTTGACATTTTTTTCAAGCTAGTGCCATGTAGGTCGAAAAGGGGTAGAAAGTTATTTATAAAATGATTTCAGGTGGGTAATAAGACGTTAGTATAGTATAAGTCTGTCCCTGAAATTTCAGGCATAGATTGAGGGAATACTTATGTTATGATCGAATTCACGCACACACACTAGATGAATGAAGAACACAAGAACTTTCAAAAGAAGAAGATGAGAAATCTAGAGAGAGAGAGAGAAAACCGCAATAATTTCTTGTAAACCACCCGTGAGTAACTTCCCACCGGCGGGAGGTTATATTTATATTAATAAATCAAAGTATTTTGGTTACAGAGAAATAAATAGAAAACCTAAATAGAGAATAACTAGGAAAATCCTAAATAGAGAAATAAATAGTAACACCTAAAAGTTAATCAGGCTCCACTACCTAACAATTCTCCCACTTGAGACTGACTCAGTCACCAAAAAATACATTCTCACAAAAAAATCCTCTTCATCATCAACTCTTACCAACCGCACCGCAACATCTGTAGCAAAACTACCGAAGACCACCGAGGTTGTACATAACCTCAGTTTCCCAACATCATACATTTCTCAACATGTCCCTGCCGTGTTCTTTGCACCCTCTATCTTCTCCCGCCACTATCACCATCCCCTGCCCTGCTACAGTGAAATGGTATCCCGTCTGATGTGTGGTTTGTCTTCGAATGATATACTTGGATTTGTCAACCAACTGTATGGCACTCTAGCTATCTGAGTAAGATCTTCTCCGCCTGCTTCGTGCCCAATTCCCTCAAGATAATATGCCAGCCATATCATCTCGTCCCCCAGCTCAACTATTGCCACGATACTTAGCTTCAGTAGATGAAAGAGAAACACACTTCTGAAGCCTGGACATCCACTCACATGGCTGTTTTCCACCTATGGTGGTATGTACCCGGATGTTACCCTCTGCCGAGTTCACATCCTCACCACCAAGATCAGCACCACAAAACCCTGAGGTCACGCTTGCCTTTGCCAAAACAAAGTGAAGTACTGGATGTACCTTTCAGATATCTCAGAAGCTACTACTTCACAGCTTCCCAATGCTTTTTCCCAGGTTCGCCATGTCCTGCTAACTACTTCTCCCACTGCATGTGCTATATCAGTTCTAGTGCGGACCTAACATACATCAACTACCAAACTGCTCTGCTGAGCATATGGAACAAGTGCCATGTGATCACTCCTCGACAGTCTTGGGTGACTGCTCCTTTGACAATTTAAAGTGATTTTGCCAATAGAGTATCCTGGTTTTAGCTTATTAACCTGATCTGCTCAGCACCTTCTCATGTACAACTCCTGAGATAGATTTGCCACAGATCTATCCCGGAAATCTTCATCCCCAAAATTGCTTCGCTGGAACCCAAATCTTTCATCTCAAACGCTGCAAGAACACCTTGTCTTCATATTGTTATCTCCCTCATACTAGATCCTACAATCACAACATATCATCCACATACAAGAGTATACAGGACATATGAATCAGTGTATTTCCTCGAAGTACAACAAGGATCCTTTTCAGCTTTGCAGAATCCACTCTTGAGTCCTAAGGAGTCAAACTTCTTGTACCACTTCCTGGTGCTTGCTTTAGTCCATCACTCCTGGTGAGCTTGCACACCATGTGTTTCCTTGCCTGGAACCCTAATCCTTTCCTGTTGCTGCATATAGATCTCTTTGTCCAGACTCCATGTAAAAAAACACTGTTTTTTACATCCATTTGCTCTAGATGCAAATTTGTCGATGCACAACAATACTCAACAGAATTCGAATAGAGGTTCCCTTCACAACAGGAGGAATATTTCACAGCATAATCCATACCTTTCCTTTGTTATATCCTTTTAACACCACTAAACGATCTTGAACCTTCTTTTGGCCATCTTGTTCAGTTCTTGATTCTGCACACCCACTTGTTCACAAGCTCTCTTCCGGCAGGTAACTCATTCACACCACTTTGTTTCAATTTCTCGCAGTGAACCTCAAATCTCATCATCCTGGCTTGCTTCCCACTTGAATGAATCCTCCACCTGTAGGGCCTTCACTAAAGACCTGGTTCCTTCATCAGTGCAGCATAGAGAGTGTATGAAGGTGAATACCTATCTGGTGCGCTGATTGATCTGGGATGATCTCCTTAACACCTGCCTCAGGTGTAACGTTGCTCCACTTCAAATTCTTCAGTAAGAGTTTGGTTGAGAAAATCTGGCTTCGACTCTCTGGGTTACTCTCTCCACTCAACCTCAACTCCCACTTGCTTTGTAATCTTAGACCATTCTGCTCTCTGCCTTGAACAGGACGACTCAACAAATGTCACCACAATGTCTTAGGATCTTTCTGTTTCTTCTCATCCCAAACCTGTAAACCAAACAAATCATTACCATAAATCCTAGAATAACCTTCATCACACGCCTTGCATCAAGCTTGTCTCTCTTTATGATCAACATGACAAAGCAGTTGCACCAAAGTCCTCACTGTGAAGACTCGAGTTCTTTCCTGCCTCCACATACCTCCTCTAGAATCTTGAACCTAAAGGAACTGATGGTCCCCCTGTTATCAAGTATGCAACTGTGCTCACACATCCGCCCAAAGTTTTTGTGGGTAGCCCACAGTGTATCCTCATACTCCTTGCACGCTCCCCCCCCCAAATTCACTTTCTGTTCATCCTCTAAGCAATGCCATTTCTGCCCTGCCTTACCTTACCAGGAACTGTTTCTCATCAATCTGATCCCTCACTGCACAGAATGCCTTGAACTCTGATTTGTCGTCTCCTCTCCTCCATTTGTCAGCCCTTAGGATTTGACTTCAAACCGATATGATTCCTCACCTTCATCTGTTCCACTTCTTGACGTTTCTCAACGACATCTGACTTATTCTTAAGAAGTAAACCCATCCATTCTTGCTGATCATCAATGAAGGTAACATATAATCTGGATCCTCCAAGGGATGATACTGAGATGGTCGCCAAACTCTGTATGGACCATTTTCCAACCGCCCTTTCTTTGGCTCTCTAGAGTCTTTGTGAAGCTTACTCTTTTCTGTTTACCCAACCCGCTCTCACAAAGAACCCATATCAAGAGACTTCATACCCCTAATGCTCACTTTTGCACCAGCATCGTCATTCCTTTAGTACTACTCATGTGTCCAAGTCTGTTTCTGCGCCAACAGACATGAACCGGAAGCAACCTTCAGCAACAGCGACCATGTTTAATATACCCTGTCAGTGGTGTATAAGGTTCCAGATTTGGTGCCACGACTACTACCATAGCACTACCTTTCACTATCTTTCACGAACCTTTTCCCACACTCCTGCTGCTATCCCGGCTATCCAACCTGACCCACAGAGATCAAATTGTTCTTGATCCCAGTAATATAACTACATCCTCGCAGCTGTCCACTGTTTCTTTCTTCAAGGTGGTCTTTTATGCAACATCCCCTATTTCCTTCATCTCTAAGTCTTTATTGTCAAGCAAGATAGACTTTTCCCAAAATTTCTCATATTGAAATTTTGGAACAACTCGTTGCTTGAGACGCATGGAAGATGCCGCAGAATCCAAAATCCATGATTCAACCGGCTTTCCCACTAAGGATTAGATCATCCCGTAATGTCCTCTGCTGAATTATAGAATCATTGTCATCCCCAAATTTCTGATTCTGTTTCTTCTTGCTTTGTAACAGTCGTTCGAAAGTGGCCCTTTTTCTTCCACAAGTTCCAAAAGTCACGTTGATTCTATCAGGATTTTCCTCCTTCTTTGATTTTGATCGACCATGTTTGATTTTTGGCCTTTCGTCTTAATTTTCCCCCTTCGATCCACCTGAGAGCACTGCCCGATGACATCTCCCACTTCTCGTTTGTGAATACTTTCGCTAAGAACAACATCACGAATTTCATCAAATTCAGTTTCTCAGATCCACGGAACGCTAACGCAGCAACAAAAGTATCCCAAGACTTCGGGTAAAGGAATGACCTCACAATCAACGCCTTATTTCAGCTTCGAATTAATATCCACAGAATTGATTTTTGACTCACATAATATTGACTCGTTTTATATGAGTTCAGAAACGGATCCATTCTCAGACATCTGTAAATTGAAAACAATCTACGCATCAATATACCTTGTTCATAGCCGATGGTTTTTTCATACATGTTTTGACAGTGCCTTCAACAGACCGGACGTATCTTCTCCTTCCGAGTTTGAACGCCACGATTCTTGACCAAGTCACCGGAATCAACCCTGGAGCCTGGCGATCTTGAGTTTCCACTTCTCCTTCGTCATGGATTCCGGCTTCACCCCGGTCCACGTTTCGTGAAGATCTTTCTGTAACAGATAATCTTCGATCTGCATCCTTCCAGAAACTGAAATCAAGATCCATTAAACTATTCGATTCCAAGCGTTGAACTATCCATCTTCTGTGATCGTGTGTTGAATTCCTTAGCTCTGATACCAGTTGGTTTAGGATCGAATTCACACGCACCACCTATTGAATGAAGACACAAGAACTTTCAAGAGAACGAGTGAGAATCTAGAGAGAGAGAGAAGAAAACCCATAATGTCGTGGTAAACCCCGTGAGTAAACGTCCACGGCGTGAGGTAGTGGGTGTTTATTTAATAAATAGAGTATTTTTGGTTACAGAGAAATAATGAACCTAAATAGGAGAATACTAGGAAAGCCTAAAATAGAGAATAAATAGGAAAACCTAAATTAATCAGGCTCCACTACCTAACAACTTATGCATTTTCCCTATTATTATTCATAACTTACGGTACTTTCATGCTTCATATTTGACGCTTCATATTAAGTTCATGTAGTAGTTCATAATTTACCACAAATATCCTACATATTATTAAATGCATAAATTAAATCTTTTCCCTATATGAGATCAATAATAGCTCATACACTCATCCGAACACTTATTAACACAATGCATACTTCTACTACATCAATAATAATAATGCACTCACTCATGACAACACTGTTTTACAAATATCTCTCGAGAGAATGATATAACCTAACGTGACTCACACATGCAACATACGTGTCCACGACTAATAATTAATAAATATTGGATACTTTCTAGGAATCGGTCATTTATTTACAAAAATATCCTCCATCTTATTTACTTTTTATATTTTCTTTTATTAAGCTTTAGTTATTTGCTCTTAAATATAATATAAAATAAAATAAATCTCAATTGTTAATAACTTTACAATCCACAAGAATTAAAATTGATGCAATCTATTGAGGCTAGTGGGACGTCTCTCTTCTTTACTGTCACAAACAAAAATTAGACAAAAATAAATGCGTGATATAAAGATATGAAAAGTGATAGTAAAAAAGATTTATTTTAAGGATATTTTGTCATTTTAATTATTTTATCCTAAGATAAATTATCTTGGTATTGTTATTCAACCAAGAGGAAGGAATAACTTAATTTTAGTACTATCTATTAATTCTCGGACAATGTTATCCATACTTTATAACCAAACAATGAATAAAGAGACACTAAAAAGTTATTCCATGATTATTAACTTTTATCCATTACACCAAACGACCCCATTAGAGTTTAATTTCGTCTCTCAAATACACTATTTGATGCATAATTCCTATTTTAACCCACAAAAAAAAATACATGATTATTCACTAAATTTTAACCCACAAAAGAAACTCATCAAAATTAAAAAATCTCGTCCAAAAATTCTTACGCTAATAATATAGTATATATAATTAAAAAATATTCTATGTGCTAGGAAATATTATTTAAGTGTGCACGTTAGGTCATATTTTTCCTCGATCTTTTTAATAAGAAAACATTTGAAAGGAAAAGTTATATTGGCAAGTGTAAAAGTATGTGATGCAACTTTCTTTTCATAGAGTATTATGAGTAATATATTTGAAAAACCTTACTTTAAAGAAATTTGATAAGTGGTGAGCATTATTTTGGACACTTCTCTAAAAGGAGAATGAATACATAAATATATGAGATTTAATAATCACGTAAGCCTACCATTCCTCTTTAATCTTTACTTATTTTAATTATAATTCAAAAAGTGGAAGAAACTAATTTAACTTTTGTTCATACAACTCATTAGCATGTAACTCTAATATAATATATAATAAAAACCTAGAAATACTTGTTTAAAAATAAGTATTTGATCATAAAAAATTTAAATTTGAAATACTTGTTTTCCAATATACTCAATTTAATATTTAAATACATTTATATTATTTTCGATATTGATTGCAAAAGCTTAACGAAACACGAGATCCAATATAACTTGAAGAGTCCCAACCGTGGACCAACCAACGTATTAAGTTCCTCAACTAGTACACGAGTATACACAATCTTAAAAATATAACTAAATTATCTTATTTAAATTTCTAGTAGTTCAATCGTGTTAACATAAAAGAATATTATGATTACAAGTAAGTCTAGCTCATGTAAGTAACTCCCAAAATAATAATCTCGCTACTCGTAGACATCGTTTTGAAGACAAACGAAAAACTGAACTTTATGTACTTCATGAAAGATGCAGTAATCTTTCCTTCAGGTTGCAAACAGTAAAAAAATCACCATAATATATAATATTGTAAAAATAAATATAGTATATATATTATATAATATATATATATTTATAATAATAATAATCAAAAGAATAACTTTATACATAAAAATTTTTAATTTTAAATCGCATAGAACTTGTTCCTAGATGTACGGTCTTTTTGTCGAATCCATAACAGTAAAATCAGTAAGAGTTATAGATATATGAATGATACATAGAAATCTCATAAGATATTTACTTAAATTATTTTAAAAGATTCTTCTATCAAAACTCTTACAATTTGTTTAAATCTGAGATTAAATAGATTTCTAAATAACAAGTCTTCGTATCTTTAAATATTCTTTTAGCCTATTCCTCTATTAAATTATAAATTATTTAATCAAACACTACAAATTTCAAATAACATAAAAAAAAAAAACATTTGAAATCTTCTAGCATTTGCCGTACATAGAAAGTTGACATTTTTCGTCCTTTAATTTTAAACTTGTCATCAATGGTATGTTTGACAATAAATTTATACCTTTTCAATTATTAGTAAAAAAATGACATTTCCTTATATTAGTGAAATATACTTTGTTGTGTCAGAATAAGAATAACATGCAAAACACCAAAGATTGGCAAAGACAAGTTGGTTTCCACTTTGTGCAAATTATTATAAATTTAAACCAAATTTTATACACATGAAGAAAATGTATATATTCTTTGCATTATGTCGTTTTCCTATTTATTTATTCCCACAAAAAGATATGCATGCCTACCGTTTAGTCACCATCAAAACAACTTAGTTAGTATAATATTAAAAAGAAAAGATACTAAAGAATTTAGGGATCGATAATATTGAATAGGAAAAAAAAATAGATATACTCTTAAATTATTATATGCTATGCGGTTCTTTTGTCATACTTTTTGAAAATTAGTGTATCCTTCACTCTAACGGAAGACTAAATAGGAACATGTGACACAATATTATTCGTCGATTCGATATTTAATAAATATCGATTGGTAGATAAGATTATGACAAATATATGTCTATTAGTATAAATAATATATTGTGTTTTAGTTTTTGGACGACAGAAACACCAATATTTCAAAAATATGACATAAGAGTATTTATATACTATTTATGATAATTCGAAAGTATCATGTGTAATTCTTCTCTATTGAAATGATAAGTATTTATAATCAGTAGTTTATATAGATAATTGCTAAATTCTTTAATAATATTGAATACAGTAACATTAATTACCGCAAAATATTTTTGTGGCAATATTTATTATCACTGAGGGTGTGTTTGGTACGAAGGAAAATGTTTCCATGGAAAATGTTATTCTGAAAAATAAGTAGATTTTGGACTTATTTTTTCATGTTTGATGGTGAGTAGAAATATTTTTCGAAAATGATTTTTAGTGTTTGATTTATGAATGAAATTTTTTTTTAAGGAACATCTTTTATTTTTACTAAAATAGAAAATAATTTATGAAATTGAAAATATTTTTTACAAATAATTTTTTTGGGTGGTGGTGGTGGTGATGGTGGGGTAGTGGGAGGGGGGAGGGGGAAGGAGTGAAAAAATAACAAGTTGAGTTGATAGTATTTTTGAAAGCAAAATTAATTTTGGGGGGGGGAGCTGGTAGGATTGGGAAGCGGCTGGCCGGGGCAGGGGAGTATGAGTCAAAAAATAAAAATTTGAAGTTGAAAATATTTTTAAAAATACAAAATTACTTTTCTGGGAAGGGGGATAGTGGCTTGGGGAGGGTGAACTGGGGGGGTGGGGGGGTCAAATCGGGTGAAAAAATAAAATTTTGAAATTAAAATATTTTTTTAAAAATTGATATTTTTCCCCAAAAAAATTAATTTGAAATTAGAAGAAAGTTTTGGAAAATGTTCTCCTTAATTTTTTGAAGGAAATCATTTTCCTTAATTTTGAGGAAAATGAATTGATTTGGAAAATATTTTCCAAAATTTTTGCACCAACCAAACATAAAAAAATTAAAAAATATTTTCCTTCGTACCAAACACACTCCGAATCTCTTCTGCTATAGTGAAATATAATTCCTAACCAATGCATGAGTTGCTGACATATCTATATAGACCTTCAGTATATTATCATTTTATTATAGTATATCTATCAATAATATAACTCTTGATTCAATTTCTCTGAAATATATTACATGACTATATAATTTTGGATTAGTTAAAAAGTCCAAAAATTCAGAAGAACACCTTCATCGATATAAAAATACGTTAGAGGCTTGTAACATTTTAATTTGGTCTTTAATTTTCTTTTTCACCATATTAATCACAAAACACGTACACAATTTAATGTAAATCTATCACATGATATTTCTTATCCACTTTTCATTTTCTCTACACAACTAAGAAAACATCCACTTTATATGATCAAATGCATGGTGACCTTTTTTCAAAAATAATTTATTAAAATTATTTGAAAATTTGGAATCGAACACTAAGAACCCGTTGACTATAGATTTTTTAAGTAAAATTTGAAAAAATAGTTTTGTTTTAATTTTTTGAAAACAAAAAAAAAAATTAGGAATAAATTGGTGAAAGGTGGGGGGGTTTGGTGAGGAGGTGCCTGTGGGGAGGGCATTTTTTTTTTTTGAAAAACAAATTTATTTAACTGGGTAAGAATCATTTTGTCTTGGACAATATTTGAACAAATTCATATTTGCCCATATTATATTTGAATGGATTGTAATCCAAATCATTTTTTCTCAATCCATATTCAACCCATTCAAATTCGATCCAATCCAACCATTTGTCATCCCTAATGGACACTACTTGTTATTTGTTGTAACAAAGATCAATTGACTTGTAATACGAACTTATTGTTAGTTTTTAAAACTTACGAGTATAAATCATATTTTTTTTAAAAAAATGAAATATATTTTACAAATACTACGACCAACCACATGATAAAAAATTTCACCCAAACAATATTAATCAAAATCTTTTAAAAATCTATGCTCAGACACTAACTAACTAATTAGCATATGAAACTTGGAGCTATCATAGATAAAAGATGGGTGTCATACTAGAATGGAACAGGCATATTTAATTTGTTCATAATTTACCCATCAAATACCACCCTAATTAAAACATAGTACAACTAGTGGGGTGTCAAGAGATAACATCATCAAATCAAATTAAATTAGTTTAATTCAATTATAATTTTTAAATATTACGACATTTATGTACAGTCCTAATAATAATAGTCTGGTCTGGATTATTATTTTATATAATAGTAGTACTATATTATCACATGTTTATCTAAATTATTTGTTCAAAATGGTCTACGATTATTATTTAGAATTAGGCATAATTGAAATGCGCCGTACTGTTTCTTTAACATATATAATTGTCAATTATTGATAACATTTTCGAAATTAATTAATATTATAGTACGACTTTTTTTGTATTTTTCACACAGCTTCTTAACACAAACTCACTAATAATCTCTTATTTTTAACGTGATTTTAATCAAACAAATTCATATATATATATATATAATTATATATATATTAAACTAATATCTATGCACTCTATATCATATCTATCTCTATCTCTCACTATCTTCCCCTTTATATAATTTAATCAAAGGAAAAGTTATATTAATAGTAAACTAATAATCTAAAACAAATAGAGTAACCCCACCGCTAGAGTTTGATTTAATTGTGCCCTAGCAAACATTTGCAAAAGTTGTCAGACGCCTCTCTCTCAATATCTCAAAAAATACGCTACTCTCCTCCAATCTCTCGCTCGCTTCCTCTCTTTTATACAAACCCAAGTGTATAAAATTATTTCTAATTGTATAAAGCAGAGAAATTTTATAAGACATATATTTTTTGTTCCCCTCCTCCAATCTTCCAGATCTCTCGCTCGCCACTCTCGCCCAAATCTCCGCTCGCCACCCTCGCCTTTCTCACTTATACAACAAAAGGCGAACTGTAAATTGTGTTTTCTGTTGTATACAGCTGCAAATTGTATTACACAGCAGTACATTATTTTCGTATGACACACTGTATAATTTAACAATAAAAATACTCTCCTTCCCAGTTTCTTTTGCCTTTTCTCTTTCTCGTTTTATAAACATGTTCAATTGTATCAAGTTCTCTCTTTCTCTTCCTTCCTCTCGTTTTATACAATTCGATCAATTGTATTTCCTGTCAGTCTCTTTTTGTCTTTCCTCTTTCTCATTTTTATACAAATTCAAAATTATATATAAATCGTTCTATACACTTAAATAATTGATTCGTTTTATACACTTCTTTTTTTATACAGTTCTCTGCCCAGTTCTTTCTCTTTCTTGTTTTTAATACACTTCGTTTTATACAATTTTGCTTCACTGTTATGTATAGCGAATTATACAGTTATAGGTTTGCTATGGAACACCAATTATGCAAACTTTTGTTATAGCATACAAAATATTTTTTGTTTGCCTATATGTGGAAACGTTACCCACTTTTAAATACTGAATAATTTTTCTGTTCTTCTGTTTTTCACTAGTCCATTAAACTTTGGTAACTTTGTGTTTCTGCAAAGTTGTTGGAATCAGTAAGATTCTTTAAACACATATTAACAATAATTCTTCTTTAAGAAAAATATTTCATATATTTTTCTAATCTGTTGCTGATTCTAGTATCTCTCTAGTTTTAATTTTCTAGTTGTGAAAATGTTCTTACACTTTGCTATGTATTATCAAGTTCTTTAAAATTTTGTTCTAAATATCTTAGGAATACAAGATGAACAACATATATACGGTATAATTTTTCTGGCGAAGGACGTTCACTTGCACACTATCACTGGCTGTAGCTCTGCCCATATTATAAGGGGTAATAAATTTTCATCAAATGAGCAATAAAACTAGAATTTAAAAGTCACCACGTAATTTAGGCTTAAGTTATGTGCGGCTTTTTAAAATTATCCATACATTTTATTTAGACATTTTAATTTTAGTCTTGTATCTATTGAATATTTATGTGTTTAAAAGTAATTCCTATTAAAAATAAAATGACGACATAGAAGAAAAAAGGTATTTCACCCTACCACCCTCGTTAAGTGCGTAAAGCTATTAGAAATAATATTTTTTTTCTTTTTCTTTCCAACTTATACACTTATATTAATAATAAATAAAATGATTAATGTTTTTAAAAAATAAAAAACGTCTTTTCAAACGCATTTATTAAATTTGTCATTGTTTTGACTAATTGATAATTAAAATTTATTTTGTCAAATACAGGAAACTTATGTTTGAATTTAAGTAGATTCATTGAAATTTGAAGGGAAATGTTCCTCTTTAGCAAAATATGTTGAAGATAAGAAGTTCAGAAACGAAGATATGAAAGATGAAGAGGACGAAGATGAAGAGAAAGGTAAGAGTAATCGTCATCTCTTGGGAAACATCGGAAAGATCAATTCGTTTTCATATCACACACAAGGGTCGTTTCAAATCACGTCAGGCAATGATATTGGCCGCCCGGAATCGTGGGATAATCATCTCAGCACGATATTGGGCCTCTCCGAAATATTGGGCTCGACACTGAATGGCAAAGTTTGGGCCTTGAGCTCAGACACGTAAATCAGAAATAAAGCCCAAACATAGAGTCAAGATATGAAATCTTTATGTCTTCGTCAACAGTTGTATATACCAAATTTTACACTACCTCGACTCATTTTTTACCCTTATCAGATGTTGTAGATAAAAAAGTTTGGTTCGGTTTTAACCAAATAGAATTAGGACAGCGTATAGTTGTTAGGAATAGAGGTTCTTGAATTTCATAATACTTGTATATATACAAGCTTACATAGAAAGGAACACAAAAAATTTTCCAAATATTTTTCTTTACTGTTTCTTGTAAATCTTATATGGTATCAGAGCAGTAAATCAAATCATATAATCAAATACAATCATGACTAACAAGCTATCAGTGTTCCTGAATCTACGGCCCTGCAAACTCAGGTAGGCAGGATTCCACCGGGCTAAAATTGATGTCATCATGCATTCTGGTCTATTCTCCTGGAATGGGTTGGTAGCAGCAAGGCACCTTTGATTGAGAGGTTCTCAGGAATGGAAAGATCAATGCTATATACGTAAGGAGTGAAAGGATGGCGAGAGATAGTGTTTGCGGGATAATAGTGGGTATTGGAAAGCGAGGTGAAGGGGAGATAAAGAGAGGGGTTGTCGGTGATAGCGATGGTGGGGGCTAAGGAGAGAGGGTCATGGAGGATTAGTAGTGGAAGGTTATAAGGGATAGTTTTAATGACTGATGGTTCGGCTGTGGGACGTGTCTGTGAGGAGAGCGAGGGGGGGTGGTGGGAAGGAGGATTGAAGGGTCGCTGGGGATATAGTTTATGTTATGTGTGGGACTTGTGGGGGGATGTGGGTGGGGGTCGTTTCTTTTTTTCTGTCCTCTCCCGTTTTATCTCTTCTGATTTGTCTTCCCATTTCTCCATTCTTCTCTCTGCCGTAAATATAGGTGAGGTATCTTTGAGAGGGGGTAGTACTGGGTGGAGGTAGGGTTTGTATTGGATCCCTATCTCTGCAAAGAACAGTTTGGGGTTTCATCCTCACTGAGAACACCCTTCACCATCTCCATAACTCCCTCTGTCTCTTCTCCTCCACGGATCTGCAACCTTAGAGTAGGTGTCCTCCTGGTCTTCTCCTTCCCGCCGTCTCCCCTGTCGTCCTATCCACTTCTCTGCACTTGCCCTCTCTCTTGCCTCCTCCTATCTCCTTCGCACTTTCTTCCTCCTCCCTCGAGTCCCGGTTGGCTTCTTAACTCCCTTTCAAAAGAAATAGTCGATAGTGTTATATACTCTAGGACTGCTTAAAGAAACTCTGGATGAGTCCGGAACTCAAAAGGGGGTTTTGTCATCAAATGGTGCTAAACTTTTTCATTTGAAGAAAGAACTTACCCATGTTGGTGCAGGGACTAACAACATTGCAGGTATTTTACTAAGCTCAAGAGACTTGGGATGACTAGATTCCTCTGGATTCACTAAGATATATGATCTTCCACGCGCGTGTGTGTGCACTCTGTGAGGAAAACAGAACACAGTCTGGGTTGCGGAACTGCGAACATCCCACAGGGTCTTGGGGGGGTCGAGGCAGAGATGCTTATCCAATTCCTTATGGGTCTACTGCACATATCTCAAGCTAAAGCATATCCTTATGATGAATCCCTTTACCTAGCATAAATGTTGCTTATTCCTTAATCTTACAGGATGAAAATCAAAAGGAAACATACATGAGTCCTATTAGCAATACTGACTCCTCATCTTTCATGGTTAATGGAAATGCAAATCAAAACAAAAATGGTAAGCAGTTTCCAAAATCCAACCCAGCTGCATCAGGATCAGGATCTAAACCAAACATGGGGTATCCTAAGATAAATAACTATCAACATGGACAGCAGGCTCCTAGATATCCAAGACAGAATCTAAGATTCAAAGGAAAGAAGAAATATAATCCTAATGTTTCTTGTGATCATTATGGTAAAACAGGTCATGTAATAGATGATTGTTACAGACTGACAGGATTTCCTGAGGATTTTAACTTCACAAATGACAAAACCTATTCAACACCAGTGAGGGGAAATGGAGCTATCATGGAGCAAGATGAACCTAGCTACTATGTGGACAAAGCAGACTGCACATGAGCAAGGAACAATTAGCCCAGTTTATTCAAGTCATGAAGCAGATGAAACTGCCTGAATCAGCATCAAAGAATGTTGGACCTGAAATTAATGCTAATGTAGTGGCTGGTACAATTTTGAAGTATTTTGGAACTTGTTTTTCTGTTTTTAACTCTGAAACTTTGGATCATAGAGTCAGGGGGCGTCTGTGGGTGGGTCTGAAGTCAGGGTCTCTGTTGGTGGTTTTAATCCGCCAGTCCTTTTATCACTCTATCTTACTCTTAGATTCCTATCACATAAATCTCCAATTCTCAGTTCATACTGTTTACTCATCAGGAAGTGTTCAACTATACTCTGCCTTGACATTACATAATGTCTTGTAATGTGCCAATTTTCAAATACAATCTCTTATCTGTACATAAGTTCAGTAATCAATTGTTATCATTTCTTTTTCAATTCTTAACAATTGTATGTTGCAAGGGTCCTTCAAAAGAGGTCTTAAGGGCTTTGGTTAATCAAAGAGAGGTCCTCTAATTTGTTGCAAAAAAAAAGCCTTTTCCTAAGAAGCCTAGTGCAATTCAAAATACTTATTTAGAGTCTAAAATCAGTAGTAGAATCAGTAATTCTGTTTGCTTTCCTGATTTAGTTTCAGTACCTTTTTCTATTTTTTCAATGCTTCTTCAGATGTAAGGTTGGGGCACTTACCCTATACATCAATGAAGAATATCAGTTTCTTATCTGTTCCTCAACAGTCAAATTGTCACTGTGAATTTGTTCCTAAAGCTAGACAATCTAGATTACCTTTCTTTCAATAAAATCACTACAAATAAATGTTTTGATCTAATTCACATTGACACTTGGGGACCATACAAAGTGTCTACCTATAACAATTATAGGTATTTCTTGACTATAGTAGATGATTACAACAGAGCCACATGGACATATCTCATGAGCACTAAGTGTAATGCATTCACTGTGATACAGAATTTCTTATGCATGATTGAAAGGACATTAAATGCCAAAGAAAAAGGGGAATCATGATCTGAAATGCTATTGAGTTAGGGAAAAGTGCTGCTGCCAAAAAAGAAACATGACGAGCACCTCAAAATTCTTGGATTTCAGGCATTTTCTCAACAGATCATGTGTAGCCTACCAGCCACAATCATAATGGAGCTGTTCGTAGAAATCACCTCACGTATGTACTCTCTTCTTGGCAAGTAGGCAATTGCTCTTACTTGTTCATTACAAACTGTCACCTCTTCTCCCGCCGCTATCCCCTGAATCCCCTACGTGTAATCCTAGCCTATTGGGGGGATCACCAAATAAAAAATTAAAAAAATATAAAAATCTGACGGCGGTGCCGACACTGGTCGCGTCGCAGGTTCCAACGCCCGCGGACTCTGAGGGAGGGCCGAACCGGTGGGCAAACAACCTGTACGTGTCAGAAAAACAACCCTAACAAAGTTATTTGCAAGCCACCTTCTCATCATTTTCTCAGATGTTTTGATTGTTTATGCTATGCAAACACTCTAGCTCATGGAAGGAATAAATTTGATCCTAGAGCCAAGAAATGTGTCTTCATAGGCTATCCTAATAATCAAAAGGGCTACAAATTACTTGATTTGGAATCTAAGAAAATTTTTGTTTCTAGAGATGTGCATTTTGTTGAAAATCATTTTCCTTTTTCCCATTCACAATTAGATAACTCCTTATTTATTTCTCATGATCCTATTGATCACAGTAGTGCAGAACCTGTGGATCCTATTCTTCCTAACATTTTTCACTTCTATTCTCCTGAACATTCATCTTGTTTGGAGAATGAATCAGAACAATCAACTCTCCCTTCTCAAACTTCCCAACCTCCTATATCAGAATCTCCAATCCCTGCTAGAAGGTCTAGTAGAACCAATATCGGAACTTTGCCATCTCATATAAAAGATTACATCTGTAACACCATTTTTCTTAGCAATGTTACAGATTCTTGTTTTGCTCCTCCTAATAATCCTTCTAGTTACTCTTTTGCCAATCTATCAAAATTTAGTCAAGTGACTCTTCATTCCACTTCCACCATTTCAGAGCCTAACAGTTACTATGAGGCTTGTAAACATGCAGGTTGGCAGAGGGCCATGCAAGATGAAATTGAAGCCTTGAAATCTAACCATACTTGGGATGCTGTCATTTTACCCAAAGGAAGTAAGGCTCTACCTTGTAAATGGGTTTATAAGGTAAAGCAACATGCAAATGGAAAAATTGAAAGATTAAAAGCAAGGCTGGTTGTAAGAGGGGATATACAAAAAGAAGGGATAAATTATAATAAGACTTTTTCTCCGGTGGTAAAGATGACCACAATTAGATGTCTATTAGCCATTGCCACTAAGAAAGCCTGGGATGTCTACCAATTTGATGTGAACAATGCCTTCTTGCAAGGAGATTTGCAAGAAGAAGTGTATGAAATTTCTAAATGGTTTGGATCCTCCTCATCCTAATATGGTCTGTAAATTAAGAAAATCACTCTATTGGCTTAAGCAAGCCTCTAGACAGTAGTATGCTCGATTAGCAGGAGCTTTGAGTTTCAAAGGATATGTGGCTTCGTTAAATGATTACTCACTGTTCTTTAAGCAATGTGGCAATTATATTTCAATTGTGGCTGTGTATGTTGATGATATCTTAATTAAAGGAAATGCTACAGATGAAATCCAGATTCTAAAAGCTTTTTTACACAAGGAATTCAAAATCAAAGATCTTGGACTTCTACATTATTTTTTGGGTATGAAAGTGCTAAGAGAAGAGCAAAGAATAATTATCACACAAAGGAAATATACCTTACAGCTCTTGGACGAGTTCGATGTCTCTCATATCTCTGCAGTATCTTCTCCTATGGATCCTTCTCTCAAGCTTTCTGCAGATTCAGGAACACCCCTGTCAGATGCAACAATCTATCGTCATCTAATCGGAAAGATCAATTATTTAACCCACACTAGACCTGATCTATCTTTTGCTGTATTAAATCTCAGCCAATTTATGCACAAACCAACATCTACTCATTATTCTGCTGGTTTACGAGTAATCCGTTACCTGAAGAGATTTCCAAACTATGGCCTTTTCTTTACGGCTTCCCCTGGTTTATCTTTGGCCACTTACTGCGATGCTGACTGGGCATCCTGTTGTGACTCCCACCGATCTGTTAGTGGTTTCTTTATCACCTTAGGTGGATCTCCCATTTCCTGGAAATCAAAGAAACAAAGTTCAGTGTCTTTGTCATCTGCAGAGGCAGAATATCGTTCAATGCGACGATTGGTTGCTGAATTAACTTGGCTTACTCGTCCACTTACCAATCTGTCGATTCCTCCTCCTTTGCCAGTGCCGATTCACTCTGATAGCCAGGCTGCAATCCACATCGCTCGAAACCCTGTGTTCCACGAGCGTACAAAACACGTCGATCTTGACTGCCATTTTGTTCGTCAGCAGTACCTTGCCGGGCTGATTTCCCTTTCCTTCGTCCCTTCCTGAGATCAACTAGCTGACATATTTACAAAGCCACTTACCAGACCTTCTCATCTTCACAATATGACCAAGTTGGGCCTCACTTTGTTCACCTCCAACTTGAGAGGGGATGTTGAAGATAAGAAGTTCATAAATGAAGATAAGAAAGATGAAGAGGAAGAAGATGAAGAGAAAGGTAAGAGTAATAGTCTCTTGGAAAATCGAAGGGGCTGGGGGGGAGAGAAGGTGGTAGGTGGATATTATAATTGAGGTGGGGGAAAGATTCCAATCATTCAAATTCACACGAGGGTCATTTCAAAGCACTTCAACTTCGCAATGATATTGGGCCTACCGCAAATAGTGGGCCTTAATTACCTCAGCACGATATTGGGTCTTCCGAAATTATTGGCTGAAACAGGAATGCAAAGTTGGGCCTGAGCTCAAAACGGAAATCCAGAAATAAAGGCCCCAACTAGATTCAAAGATATACATCTCTATCGTCGTCTTTCACATTTGTATATACCTAATTTTACACTACCGAGATCATTTTTTTAACCTTATTATCATATTTTGTAGAGAATAAAAGTTTGTTAGATTTTAAACAAATAGAATAGGACAGCTGTATATTTTGTTAGGATAAAGGTTCCTTGAATTTCATATACTTGTATATATACACTACAAGAAAGAAAGGAACACCATAAATTTTCCAAATATTTTCCTTTTACTGTTTCTTGGAATCTTACAAAATATTTTCAGACGCATATACGACTGAAGTTATTTCAAACAGTTTGATGATTAAAATTAATTATTTATAATACATAAAATTTATATTATTTCAAATTTAGAATTATATTTGAAAGTTGAAATTCAAAAGACATATTATTATTTTTTAACAAGAAAACTTGTGCATACAAATAAAGTTGTGTGTTTCTTTCGCGTATGATTGAAGTTTAAGCATATAGTACATAAAAAAAGTGTTAAATAAATTAATATTTATTATTTTTAATTACTTGTTTATTTTTAAATTGATGTACCTATCAAGAAAATAATTATTAAAATAATAAGTTTATCATTTTATCCCTATTAATGATGAAGTAAAAAAATTAAAAACTTAAAATTTTAAG
Source organism: Solanum habrochaites (assembly GCA_027704765.1). NCBI lineage: Eukaryota > Viridiplantae > Streptophyta > Magnoliopsida > Solanales > Solanaceae > Solanum > Solanum habrochaites. The sequence continues at coordinate 65,824,423 of JAKWJA010002497.1, read as the reverse complement.
AAGTCGTGCATTTTTCAAAGTAATTAATTGAGGGTACAATAGGTAAAGAAATTTTATTTTTTCTTGATTTGTCAAAATGGACAAGCAATTAAGTGTATTTATATAAAAAAAAAGTGAACAAATAATTAAGGACATAAAGAGTAATTAGTTAAAATTTGATAAATTAATAACTTGAATTCTTACATTAAACACAAAATTTTAATTTTAATCACGTACATACCAAATATTGGAATCAATGTTTTTGAAACGGAGACGTGAAGTGAGACATTTTATGTTATATGGTAAGACGTAAATCTCGAGAAAAGTGGTGTAAGTCCCATTAATCTTTGAGTGTACCTTGGTGTAAACAAAAAAATAATATTACTGAACTTTCAATGAATTTTTATTGTCCTTTTTTATAAATAATCTTAATATATATGAAAAAATATTTTATAATTTTATTTGAGATAAGTATCAATAATCAATAATAAGAACAAAAATTTTAAATAATGTATTATAATGACTTTAACTATTTATGAAATATTATTATACCAATAAAAATATAAAAAATTAAAAATGCCCGGAGCCTATATCTTTAAGCTCAAGACTTATATTTTTTACTCGGAGTTAACTTCTCAAATTTTAAAATTTATACTTATAAATTTAAGTTTTCAATTTACATCTCGAAGCATTTTTAATATGTTTATCTTAAAACTCGCTTTAAAAATATTTTTGAAAACACTAATCGAAACGGATAAGGTCATGTCAAACAAGATGAGTCATAATACACTTTTTTTTCAGAAATGAAGACAACTGTCCATACCCCACAAAACCTATTTTGTCTACATTCTAAGAGTAATGGGCCAAAACCTATATATAACCCACGTGATTAGCACGAAAAAAATGATCTCACTATCGAGGGTTGTAGTAGAGTCAAGAGTGGTGAATGTCTTTGTTGCCACTATTGAATTTTTTTTATATGAATTAAATTTTAATCGGATTCTAAAATGAATATTTAATATCAAATAAAAAAATTATCAATCTGAATAAGACAAAATCAATACTCGGTCACTTAGTAGGGGTATATAATTGGAAAAATTAGATGAATATACCATAAAACTCAAAATAATTATGTGTTCATATTTCAATTTAAAGTAATTAAAAATATTCATTCTTTAAAAATAACGTTAGATTGATAATTTTCTCTTACCTAATATTATTTTAGTATTATATATTATATTGATATCACTAATACTGAACAAATTTACTTAATTATACTAAATCAGTATATATATCATTAAAAATTTTTTTGTTCAGAATCAATGATACTATAAGAGTGTATATATATATATATATATATTGTTATGGTATCATTATGATTTCTTGTTCAGAAATTACTCATTAGAATTAATACTATATATATATATATATTGAGTATCAATTAAGCAAAAGTTATCAGTCTTAATGATATCAATACAATATATGACACTAATTTAGTACAAGTTATGCAAAATTAGCTTCTTTTTTTTTGGAGGGGGGGGGGGGGGGGGGGGGAGAAGTAGTGTACTTATTTAGCTGAGTAAATGTAAATGAGCATATATTTATATTTATTCTGCTTTTACGCGGTATTTACTTAGTTTTCCCTATAAAATTAGTGTTAAAATGTTGTATTGATAAAGTTTTTAATTATGTTAAGAAATTATTTCTTATGCATAGTTTGATTAGTATATTAAAAATAACATGCTAAATTAAAAAAATATTTATAAAAATACTCTCCATATATATCATGGAAAAGACGTGGAAAACTTTTTGAGGAAAAATCGTGTCTTTAGTCATATACTAATGCAAACATTATGATTATATGCATTACGAATATCATGAATTTTCATATATTAGTTAGTTATGTATACCTTAATATCAAATAGAGTGCATACATTGGTTATACATTGGTTATAAAGCTAATACATATATTTTTATTTTTTTCAATACGTTCTATAAAGCAACCCCTAAAGTTACAGATATTTGATTATTAAGTTATTATTTAAATCATATTTACAATGTGTAAAATATTTATAATTTTCACTTTTGAAATAATTTTAAATATACAATCTTTGATGTTCTATATGATTGAAGTTCAAACATAAAAACTTAAAAGACTTTTTAATAATTTTTGCTTGCACTTTGTTAGCTACATATAACTTAAGTTCAATAACTTTTATTTTAACTTGGATCAAACATGAAATTATGCTATATATGATAGCCATTTTTATTGGGTTTTAATCAAAACTACCTAAATTTTAGTCGCATAGAAATTTAAACATCATAGATTTAAATTTATTTCAACATGAAATAGTTTTTGAAAATCCAAATAAAGTGCCCCACCATGATTTTTTAGTTATAGAGTGTAGATCGTACAATCTACAACATGACAAAATAGATATGATGATGTAGGGTATGTTGGTAGGAGATATGACCAAAGGTGATGAATGTTTCCAGTATATGTGGCCCAAAGGATCAATTCACGATAGAAAATATGAGTTTTTGGTCAAAATTATCCTTTAATTATATTTAAAATTAAAAATACATTCTTAAAGTATTATTTGTAGCAGAAAACATTCTTTAACTATACTCTAAACTTAAAATACAATCCTTAAAGTATCATTTCTAGCAGAAAACATCCTTTAAGTATTTTTTGAATGAACAACTTTCATCCTTTTGTTAGATATTGTCAAAAAAATTAATAAATTTAATGAAAACATAAATAGTTAACGTGACTATCAAAATGATTGGAAGTTGTGCGCATACATAATTTGCTTCTAGCATTATAGATGCGCACAACTTCCAATTATTTTAATAATGTAGCAAATTATGTAGCAAAGCGGAAGTCTCCATCAAATGTCGCTTCTAGCATATTCAATTGAGAAGAAACATATTTAAACTAATAATCAAATTAAAAATCCTGCATAATTCTTAACTCAATTACGGAAAAGTTCACGATAATATTCTTGGCATATCTAAGAATAATAATTAAGAAGGAACGACTTAATTTTTGTTGGATATATCGGGTAGTTTTACGAGATATTCAAGTAGAAGGATGAAAATTGCTCACTTTAAAATACTTGAAGGATGTTTTATGGTAAGAATGATACTTTAAGAATGTAGTTTAAGTCTGAAGTATAGTTAAAGGATGTTTTCTGCCAGAAATGATACTTTTAAGGATGTAGTTTAAGTTTGGAGTATAGTTAAAGACTGTTTTTGGCCAAAAACTCTAGAAAATATTTACAAACTATTTTTTGCTGGGCTTTGATTCTATAATTTCATATCACCGATAGAGTCATGTAGAGCAACAAGTTTTAAGCAATATACCTCTTTTTTCTATATTTATAACTGCACTATATGTATTTTCCACTCTTGCTACTGACCCACAAACACAAGCAAATGAAGTTTCAGAGTACAATTGATCAAAATTAATTAAATATGCAGTGTGCACTTGTCTCTTCTCAATGTGTCAAGATCTTCTACTCTTGATGATGGTCCTAATCTCATACAATTGCACAAGTGAAATCTTATTGCATCCTCGAGTCTTGGCAGTATAACTCTATCCAACTTAGTAGACGAGGTATTCTTCCCCTCTCTAGTATGATATCAGTTAGAGCAACACCAACGCCAACATACCCAATATGATCCCCACACATGGAGTCTGGGGAAGATAGAGTATATGAGGGTCTATTTCCGATAGACCCTCAGCTCAAGGAGAGATGAAACAGAAACAGTAAGAACAGGCAGTAACAGCAGCAAGATAATAAGATAAGTGGGGTGAAACAAACAATCAGGGAGGTCTAAATTTTGACATATAAATGGGTCACAATGAAATTATTAAAGGCAATGAATTATTCTTTAGTCAACTAGTCGAATAAAAATCCTTTCCCCCCCCCGCCCGATTTCCGTTAGTTACAAAACATCATGTGATCAATGATAACATGTAGAGGTAGACAAGTTTACAATTGTCGCAGAAAAGCAAAAAAAACCAGCAGTATTCTAAGCTTCGGTAAGAAGAACAGAAAACTCAATCAAAGTAAAGTACTGTTATAAAAGTATCAATGAGAACAAGACAAAATAAATTGCATTTCAATAAAGTGGTCCATTAATAATGACGTGAAATAATGGATTAATATTAACATTTACTTAACAATGTAGCAGCCTCATCTTGTAAAACTTTCCAAGCTCCAACGATGTGCCTCTCTTCTGTCAGTGGAGCCCCTACTGCAAAGCGTAGTATGTATCTATCTGAAAGAAGCTGCATAATTCGTTGAAAGTAAGCTGTTTGTTAAATTACTGAAGCAATCGATTTAATCCCCAATTCTGAGTAAAAGACAAGTTTCTTGGGAAATTCGCTTAATTCAAACATACCGTGTGAGAAATAAACAGTTTCCCAGTTGAGTTGACAGAATCTAGCAGGTCATGGTTCAGTTTGTTGGCATAATCTTCATTACTCGGGGGTGGAAGTAGGCGAAAACAAACCAATGAGAACTTCCGAGGGGTGACAATCTGCAGTTAATAAACTTCTCAGAGGACAGATTTGTTAATTAGAAGAGATATTGGGAGCTTTTCATAGAAACAAGGGGATTTGAGCCTTTCTAAAAGGTAGATTTCGGCCAATGTCTGTAATGATCCTACTTGACTTGGTCAAGCATTCCACATAGGTTACTTTGATATGAAGTTTTTACCTCAAACCTCTTGTCTTGAGCAACAAGTTCCTCAAATAGCTTTGCTAGTTCTATATGGTTTCTTATGTAAGCTTGAAGCTTTTCCAGCCCATAGAGTCTCAATACCATCCACAGCTTCAGTGATCTACTTAATAAACCAAGTTAGATACAAGGAAACTGCACCAGAATGATGCAATAACTTCATCCGAACTTTCTAAAACAGAGTTCTTTGAGAATGCTACCAAAAAATATTGAAATGATGTTGAGTTTACGAAAATATTTTAAATCTTGAAGAAGTTTAGCTTGTGAATCATTAAGCTGTAACATGTTATTTTTAAGACCAAGATATTTCATAAACCTGCATGACAGGCTAGCTTTCATGTGTCGTCATAGTAGCTGAGTAGGAGTAATTCATTCAAACCTGGAGCAGTAACATTTAAGAGCTCACTAGATCATAGATGCTCTTTTTCACTATCCAGTGTTCTATATTTTTGTCATTTTGCTTTAAGATATTTATCACTTGAACAGTGTGTAGCACTGTTTCCAACCTAAAGTAATTAAATAAATGTGTCTCCTCTGTACAAATTTAAATTTTTATCTGGGACGGCCCACAATTCAACATGCAGCTAGCTAACTTTATATGACATTAATGGCATACCTGAACCTGCGTCCAAGAGGAATTTGCCAATCTTTGTAATCCACAACCAAGTTTTCTTGAGAGGCCTGGAGTATCAAGGGTATTACTATAGGGTGAGCAGAAATTTTTCTCAAGCAAATGGATGATCAAACTATTGATAATGTTAGTTCCAAATAGAAAATTCAACAAGCTATAAAGTTAACCTTAGAACTTTTGAAAATGCCTCCAAAAGGAAGACGTTACATATTGAAATTCAATAATTTATTTCATGCAATAGAAGCCATTTTCATCAGAAGTTTGGCTATCAGATGCTTTAGAACAGATAGAGTGGATGCCTCAAAAGCACAAGATAACTAGTTCACAAAACAAAATTAAGTTACAGAGCATGCAGATAATACTCTTTCAGTCAAGACAATGATATACACAGAAAAGACTGATCTAAAGAAAACGGAGATGAGAGTTTGAAGAATCTTCGCAAGGAAGGGTAAAAGGGAGTTGCTACTCAACTCCCACCAAACTACACAAGAAAGATCATTATCAGTAGGGGAAACTAAAAGTAACCTATGTGTGATTACATTTCATAAATTTAATAGTCATGTCATTTTCGGGATTTTATCTAGTGGTAGGAGCGCATCGTATGATGTGTGGTTATGCATGTGTCACGGATTCGAACCTTGTCGAAGACAAAAACCTGGTATTTAAGTGGATAGGGGTAAAGGACAGACCCATAATCCACCGAGTTCGAACCGTGCATCACTGACCCTCGGAGATTTCTCGATTATCAAGAAAAAATACAATTTCCATGTTCATATTTTGAAATAAACAAGAAATAAGCCCTAGTTTATCTGTATTAGAGTGTGGGATAATATTATGTTCCACGATAAGATAATTACTCCCTCCGTCCAGTTTTATGGGGCACCCCTTTTGAGTCCATCCCAAAGAGAATGTCGCCTTACTATAATTAGAAACAATTTAACTTTAAAATACCCCTTGTAACCTTGATGAAATGATTTTCAACCACACGAGTTCCAAAAGTCTTCCTTTTTTTCTTAAACACCGTGCCAAGTCAAAGGGTGCCATATAAAATGGGCGGAGAGAGTATTTATACTACTACCGAAAACTGAAAATGTCAAAGTACAAGCATTGAACCAAGGATACTTACTTTGTTTTTGAGATACTCAGGATTTGTTGACAGTGACTGGATGAGTGCACTCCGGTCCTGTTCAGATGCAAATGCCATAAATTCCAGTTTTCCAAACACTATAAATTCATGTCAGCTCTTGTGTCTGGTAAAGCAAGCGTCCAGTAAATGAACCAAGAAGATGAGTTATCAAAGCAGCAACTCTAAGAAAATCTGGCCATCTAGAGAAGCCGTTCCAGTATCACTTAAGATAACATGCACCGTGGTCCTCGTGTAGTAGTTGATTGCATGCAATTTTATCTATTTTATAGAATAACACCAGAAAATAACCCTGTACCTTGACCCAGAGAGCGGAACAGTCAAAGTTTGTCAGAAACCACTTATGTGCATTCATGTTGAACGAATCAGCTTCTTCGACACCATTCATATAGCCCCGGTATTCTGGACAGATACATGCACTTCCAGCATAGGCCGCATCCACATGAAACCATATGCTATTACTCTGTAAATAGGCATGTGACTTAGCCTTGTTCTATATGGACTTGACAGTGGATATATGGACTCATTAAACAAGGAAATCAAAGAAGATAACAAGGTATACTGCTAATGATAACAAGACATCTGATTAAAGAGGATTGATGCTTAAGGTACTGAGTTCCAGAACCGGAAGGTTCATTAAATGGCTTACAGGAGTGGGATATAGAGGAGTATAAGTCTATATGATGATTCTTCCATAATCTTAGTCCACAAAAAATTACAGGCTATAAGTCTTTATGTTGCTTTGGGCATCACTTTCATGGTTTGTGCTTGACATCAGTGAGGCTAAAACCCAGCTGTCTATGATTTATGGTTTTACCCAAGTGTTGGATCTTGAAGTGAAGATTGTGAATACTTGAGTTAGTGGTGAGCAATATATACAGGTTCATGAAGAAGTCTATCAATCACAATAAAGGGAAAGTAGCGATATTTAATTTCTTGGACACTTGGTATTGTTGTTTCATAGTTACAACTTAAAAGCAGTAATCTAGCTTCACTCTGGAGCATCAAAATATTCAGACCTGTAAAAATTTACGTTAATATTTGAACTAGAGGTGAGTTATATGCAGTCTAAACCAGGAAGACAAATTTAGGAGAGAGAGAAACTTCCCAGCCTTAAAACTTTAGTTTTTTTTCGATTCAAAGCAGAGAACAACAGTTATGATAAACAAAGTTATAATTATACATCTGGGAGTACGTAAGTTGAAATGTATATGTGAAATATGAAGAATGGTGCAATTAACAACTAAATGTATACTAAGGGATCTATTAGAATTCAATTATATATAAATTCTTTTGGTCCACAAAAGTATAATAAGAGTAGCAAAGGAAAAAATTTAAAGCTAAAGTGACAAAATTGCAACACTGAAAAACTAACAAAACAAACCAAATGAAAAAAATGAGTTTCTCAGTTTGCCATCTAAAAACTGAAAACTATGAACGAATAAAACCAAGCTGACTGAACAAACCAAGTGCCCAGCACTAAATTTAATTTTTAGCAATGGCCATACTTCCTTTCTTAGTCTATAAGTTTTAAAAAATCATCCCCCAACAGATACTCCCTGCATCATGTTCAAACACCTCACCAGGTTTTACCTTGGCAATCTTTCCCAGTTCGAGCAAAGGATCCACAGCAGTTGAAGATGTTGTACCAATCTGTGCATGAATTGCAAAAGATTGCTTAAGCAATTTAGAATGCACAGCAAGGAAATTACACGTCAAAAGTAAGCAAACGAGATGTGAGAAAAAATTGGAAGGTGGCATCCATTTCATTATATACCAAACTTACAACAAACACTGATTACCAACAATTTGCATCTAAATCTTTAAACTAATATACTGGAGCCCATTTTATACATGTGATGTCTCACATTTAAGCGATTCAGAGTGCTTACATTTACTGATACATTAACAAATCAAAAGAATACTTGTGCATGGAACACCTAGATAAGTTTTACTTTTTGTATACAATGGTGAAGGTCCTTATTAGATATTGTTAATAACTTAATACAACAAATCATTTATATGCCAACTAGACAAGCCAATATAAATATCTCATAGGAAAAAATGAATACAATGTATGCATTTAATGTAAAAGAAAAATACTAAAAGGTTAGGAGAACCTTAAAAAGTCTCAAACTTGGATTTTGTGTTCAAGACACTTGTATCCTAACAAGGTACAGTAATCACAATATGACATACTAAATTAATGATCTACTTAATCTTTCTAGAACAGGAATTAGCAGTAACTTATCTTGTCAATGAGAGAGACCTAAGGACTATGCAATATCTTACCCGAAATGAGAGAGACCTAAAAAGTAAAACCAAAAAATAGTTCTCTTGCTAATACATTGAAAGATACGGTTTGGCAAGATGAACATGGTGTCTTCTTTTTCTATTTCCCTTACAGTAGCACAAAAGAAGAAAGGTATTAAACCAGTGGCCATGTCATGTGATACAGCTTCTGAAAGTGTATCAGGAGAAAGAGCATAATCCCTGGATGGCTCTGCTTTCAGCACCCGAAAGTTCTCAGGATAAATTCCTCCGATCTGCCACAAGAAAGAAAGAGAACTATATCTCAGAGACGAATTCCATGGGTTAGAAAAGAAACTTCTTCTGCAGAAAAACCCCTTATTCATATGTTCGATGTAGCTAAATATTGGTGTACGGAACATGAATATCCTCTACTTTGGTTTTGTCACCGTTTTTGTCAAGTAAATCAACAATCACACACAACTTCAATCAATTTCGGCATATACCTGGCAAGCTTTCTGTAAAGAAGAATGAGTTTGATCAGAACAATAGACCACAAGTTTGCTGATTGCATCTTTTCCGACTCTTCTCAGAACCTTATCCCTAGCAGCTAAAATCACAACTAGAACAGCTTCACTTGCTGTTCCCTGTATCACTCCACCTCCTTGACCTGAAAGGCAATTTGTGGCCAATCAGCTCCCTGGTTGACCTTAGAAAAGATATCTCTTGGAAAGGATATACAGTGGACATATTTAAGTGATCTTCAATCTTTCAATCAGCTTATAAACATATGGTTCTTTCTCTCTCCCGAATTTTTGCTTAACTTGCACAATATTTAGTACACAACTTTTAACCAAAACTCAAGATTAAGTGAGCTTCAAGAGAACAAGTTGCCTCTAATTTCAAATTTTTACTTTGTCGCCATAAGAATTCGAACTGACAAATTTTTCGCAGAAATCTATGATTCAACCATTTTTGATTGCTGGATTGAAAGACAAAAGCCATGCAGCTTTTTAGAAGAAAAAGAAGCTAATGTCAAACCGTTATGTTACCTGTTGAAAGGAATTCATCAGGCAACTTAAGTGCTTTAGCAAGCCAATCCAGAACGATCATTTCAAGTTCTGTCGCTGCTGGAGAAGTTATCCAACTAAAGCCCACCATGCTAATCCCGGCACTGAGCATTTCCCCCAAAAATCCAGCCACACTACTATTTGAAGGAAAATATGCAAAGTAATCTGGGCTCTGCCAGTGGGTCACCCCTGGTAATATTTTTGTTTCAACATCTGGATCAAATGCATCAGGATCCAAATTACACGCATTAGCATCCTTCTCATCAATGTCTTATTCATTCATTGTTAAGATGATGCAAGAAGTCGAAGAAACAAATATTCTAAACGAAAATATCCAAAAGTTGAATATTTAACCAATATATACATTTTGACAGCACAAGGAGGTGAGGAAAGAAGAAAATTGTTGATAAATAAATTAAAACAAACAAAAAAAGGAAAAACAGAAAATAGAGTGAAAACTAGATATTTCACCTTCAAGAACGGCTTGCAATGTCTCAGAATGAGCAGGTGCGGTTTCAGGCAAAAGCTTACGGAGATAACCAGGCTGTGCAAAGACAAGGCGTGGAAACAATCAATAAATGAGGTCTAGTTACTAACAGCTAAACGAAGCTTTATGTTGAACATGGTCTTTCATCTGGTGACCAACTAGGATTAGTAGACATGCATGTGAAACAAGTAGACCCTCGTTTTGAGTTTTAACGATTCATTTCATATATTACACAGGTTTATGAAAGTGAATTTTCGATACGAATCTTCACCACTATTTAGTTGGGGCTCGTGATGATACCTTCTAGGTTCATGTTGACTCACACTACACTTCAGCACTGTGCATGCAGATACCAATCCAAGTACCCGTGCAGCACAAGAGGATGCCAAGGAAGTTGATCTCGAGATTTTATTTATTTTTTTATTTTGATAACCGTGGTGTCCGGTCCAGCATTCGCAAACCTCGACTTATTCCACCGTATACCTGCCACCAGCAACCAGTGGTTTTTCCTTGGAGACACTTTTATTCTTTCTCTGCTGTTTTTTTGTTCACACCAGGATGTACTTAAACTTTTGAGAAACAATTGTATTTATTGTTTATCAGTTCATAACTTGTATCACCAGATTTGGGGTTATTGCAATGAATTATGACTTGGACATGGCACCATTTATGTTATTTTCGGCATTTTAGCCGTCACGGCTTCAGTAAGCATACAAAAAGAGTGAGCTTAATCAATTTCATTTTGAATAGGTCTTCAAAACTATGTCTAGGTTAAAAGCCAGCAAAATTAAGTATTTAGGATTTCTGAGAAACCTGGACTTGACTGAGAACGGGGAAATTCTCAATGTTTTTGTAGTAATCAGCAATGAAATCTACCATCTTGTGACCATGCTCTCGCAGTTGCTCTGCATCCATCGGCTTCAATCCCCCTTCCCTAATCACCAAACAAACAAAGAAAACAACAAAAATTACATCCAAACTCAAGTCTTCATGTTAGCGGATAATTGGGACTTACATTTCACTCAATTGTGTGAAAGCTTTGTGGTGACGGAGAATGAAATACCAGTTTTTGATAGGCAGACGGCAGAGCAAAGGACAAGTGGAAGACGCCAATGTCCCACGTTACATTTACCAAATCTTCTTTTAGATGAACTAGTTTTTTGAGAATATAGTCTTGCGAATACTGAACTTACTCCAAAACTACAATGTACTGGCTTTTGTTTCCGTAAATAATTCAATATCGAATTTGAATTGCTTAGACCACCTTAATCTAGATTGTCATATATTTTAAGATAGTGAACTCCAACTCAAATTTTTATTTTCCTATATATTTTTCTCTCGCATTAATATATATTAAATTGTTTTTTTATTTTTTAGATTTTCTTTTTTACACATAATTACCTTCATACCTTTTTATTTGAATATAACTTTTATTTTTGATTTTTTTAATTTTTTTATATTAGATATCAAAACTAATATTTTTATTTTAAATTTTAAATAACAAAATTTCAAGAAACTAAACTACTATAGACAAATATGACCATTATAATAGAATTAAAATACCAATTTTATAAGCAAGGCATATCATATTTTGAAATATTACTATGCTTTTATAAATGCTCTATAATGCATACGGAGTTTAAAATAAGCTTCATCGTCCTTAAAACTTTTTTTTATGTATATCTAAACTGGTTCAAATAAGGAGATTTTCAAATCTACCAACATTATCAGTCGTACGAGTTGGACCTCTACGAAACATCTTGAATTGGCACATTATTTTAAGATCATAAATGTTCATCCTCAATTATCATGTTGCTGCATTATAAATACATGGTAGTGATTATTCATGTCATTTATTTCCCTAAAAACGTTACGATCCCTAATATACTATACTTGCACCATATGGAAAAAACTCTGAATATACAACGTTCACATCTTTTCGCATAGATTCTTGCTGGGCTTTCCTCTGGATTTAGTATATTATGTAATGTGATTGTAATTTTATCTTGTAATTTAAATATATATTTATGCTTGTATGGTTATGTTGTTATTTAATTATCATATTATATATTTTATTTTTAAAACTAAATTTTCATATTGTCCATTTTACTTGTATTTATTCTTTATAGTGCAAAATTAATAATAAATCAAATTAATCATTGATGAAGAAATACAAAATTAAACTACTATTAATTTCGGGAATAAAAGTAATATAATTAAATAATATATTTTAAAATATTTAGCTCCATTATAAAAAAGAATCCTGAATATTAAATTTTAATTAATGAATTATAGTAAAATATATTTTGATTGTAAAAGTAATGGACATAATAGAAAATAGTCAAAAAGTAAAAAGAGATTGTACAACTCATTTCCAGTTCCGTCGTCTGTTTGAGCACTGAGCACTAGATATTTCATTTGATAAAATAACGTTTTTCGATAGATTTTAAATTAGTGTTTTGGACATTCGTAAATTCTAATTGGGACTTAGTGGGATAATTTTTATAATTAAGTTAGTTGCATGGTTACAAAAATACTGAGTAATAATAAATAGTGGGTCCCTTTCCAGTATCCCACTCTTCATATAATCATATAATAAACATACTAAAAATTTCTGTAGGAATAATATTTGCTGTGTGAACATCTTACTTGCCATAGGAGTCGAGAAGGCAAGTTATCTTGATAGGTAATTCAAACGTAATTGGATGACATAGGTACCAACTATTGGTTTATATAATTATATTATAATGTTAAATCTAGAAAGGTATGCTATACAATAAATACTCGCAATTAAAGATGTATTGGATTGTATAACTCAGTTTTCCAATGAGAAGTATTATTATAATGGCTAATTAATTGTTTAAGGTACGGTATGAGATCAATAGTGTTATCACTGCTATGATAGACACATGGTCCATCGATGGAGGAAATCATGGTAGCGACTTGAGAGAATATGGTCATGCTTAGAGGGGGAATAATGCTTGCTACCCTAACGATGGACCTGTCACTGTCGATAAGGGAAGCAAGATGTTTGTCATCACATCAAAAATGTGGGAGATGATATGTTGATGTTTTTGATGATTTTGACAAAACTTTAGAGATGCTAAACTCCAGTACCCCACAGAGTTCTTTTGATAGGGGGAACTGAGGAATAAGTATGTCATCGATCAACAAGGAGGAAACATCTATTATTGAAGGATATTTTGAAATAGAGTTACAACTTTCGGATGATGCAACTCCAGTTACCCTAAAAAGAATCCTTTTGATAGGGGGAACTGGTGAATAAATGTTATCATCAAAAAGGTTGAAATAGTTCGTTCGAAGCTGAGTTAGATGATAGCATCAGAAAACTTGATTAACAAGTTTTGATGACTTTAACAAACTTATCGTCTACAAGGTCTAACTTCAAATCCTTGTTATTGGTAACATTCTAACAATAGTGAATATGATAAACTCATGTGAGGTATATTTGTGGTGCTGATCAAAATCAAAAAAAGGGGGAAATGTTATATTCTAATCTAAAGGTGTTTATGATCCGTACAAATTCGGGGACCTGGTTCGGCAAAGTGTGATTCTCGTCCAGATACAAATATGGTACGATCAAAACCTGTCATGGCAGGTGGTAGGTGAAAAGTGGCAGTAAGCTACACCAATAAGAAGAGCGGACGATGAGATTGTATGTTGCAGTAAATCTCACAAATGTAGGGACCTGGTACCAAGGCGTAATTTCCTCCATCGGAGAACAAAATTACATAATTTGTTGCAAAAGCTGTAAACAAAGAGCAGGATAGGAGGGGCAATCTGTCACGTCCAGAGGTGGGGTAAACGTCAGTTTACTACAAACCAACCAATCAGAATGAGGAGGGTGTTTTTGTCTCACGGATAATAACTCTTGTAGGTTTGATACTTTTAGCATGACAAAACACCATATTAGAATTCATTCAGCCAAAGAAAGAAGTCAAGCCAGCAAGCTTTTTCAAGAACTCATATAGAAGTTTTGCAAGAGAACCTGGTTCCCCCGCAAGCCAGGACCTGGTACCAAAACCCCCGGGCGCAAGACTGTGACGTGAAAAGGACGACAAGACAGCTGTCATAAAAAGCTGTCATCTCTTATGCTATGTTCCCAGCTTTCCAACAAGCAGCTTCAGCCAATAGGAACTCTACCCGGAAATTTATGGGAATTATACAATATTATCTCTTTCCAACAAACACAATAAATTCAGACTTGGCAAATTACCTTGATTGTCCTTTTCTCTAAAATCACAAGCTTGAAATTGAACAGAAGGCCATCTTCAAGGAAGAAAATTGGCTTCACTAACAAAATGAACCTGATAGAGTGAAAGAAGAATCTTTGTTTGTATTTTAAAGCCTTTTTGTCTATGTACGACATTTTAAATCTGTTCCTTCATAAAGGATTCAGATAGTTGGTTTGGGTTTGTAAAAGATCTAACAGTTAAGGTTAAAACTGATTTAGTGGGGAACCTTGTTTTGTTGCTTAGTCAAATCTAAGAATCATCTAAGTTAGGTGGTTTAGGGGGCGGTGTGGTAGATCCGCTTAGGCTCTTAGTAATAGGTAAGATTACTTGTATTCGGAGAATTAACTACACTATTTTCATCACATTGAATTGTAAACCTCACCACCCCGGGTTTCAACTTTTGCTTGAGAAGATTAGTGAAGACGGTTGTACTCCTGTATCCACAGGTAGCGTGGTTTTACTCCCCTTGAGCAAAGGAGGTTTCCACGTAAACTGCTTGTGTTGTGTTCTTCATATTGTTTAAATCTTATTGAACTGTTTTGCTGTGTCCAAGGAACCTTGTCGCATTGACTGGTAGTGGACGCCATATTCCAACAAGTGGTTCGAGAGCGGTGCTCTCTAAATGGTTTCAAACCAAGAGATGCCTTGGAAAAAAATGTTTGCTTCCACTCAACAAAAATCAAGAAGCATCAAAGAAGGAGTTGAGAAAGAGAAGTCCTCTAGCTATCAAATGGATTTGGTGAAACTTTTGATGAAGATAAGGGACATGACATGCCTCAACGAGAAGGTAATCAAAAATGTGGGAAAGCGAAACATAGATGCTTACACAGGCAGAAAACTCAACAGAGTTTGTAACTGCAAACTCAACCTGTGCGCACAAGTGCGGAAAGACATGCTTTCATCAGAGATTGCCCTAATGTCATAAGGTTGAAGTCAAAAATTACCAACACCTGGAGGAGAGAAAGTTATAATAGGGAAGCCGGTCCCCCGACAATAAAGTTATAAATTGCTGGCTGGCTACCCTCATGAGAAAGCTTGTGATGTATTGAGGGAGACTCCTCAGTTAGTCATGAATTATAATGTCATGTAGATGTCCCCTGCTTGCAGTCAAAGGATGATAAGATGTGGTTTTATGACACATTTGCTTTGAGGCAAATCTTGATGATTAGGAAGATGAAGAAGAGGTAACCCTTGCCGATCTTTACAAAAACTGCATGTGTTTAACGTGTGTTTCAGAATTTTAGATTCTAGCTCTTTTTTTGATTGACTCTATCATATTTAGTCAACACACCTGAAACAGATCTGATAAACAAAGCCTAGCTTATTCTTCATGAAGAAAAAGATACTTTGGTTGACCAAATTCTGTTGTGAAAGAAATGTGATATTCTGGAAGCTAAAAATCTAGAACTTAAGAAGAGATTGACGATGTTTAATTGATAATCTGCAAGGAAAAGAAGAGGATAGTAGAATGAGCTCTAAGCTCGTCTGACAATGCTTAAACAAACTTACTTGCTTGGCCATTAGGAGAGAATAATCAGTTGGAGAGGGAACCTGTCCCTGCCAAGAAGAATTGCACAATCTTCAATGGTACCACTATCTTCAAACTGCTTGCCAATCATCCAAGTCAAGTGTCAAAATGTATCGGAATGGTTGAGGAAATTCCAGCAAAGTCCTTGTTACAACATCTCCAAAACAACAATGTGGTCTATTCCTGACAATTGTTGTGCTTTCGATTAGTGGTCGGGTTAAAGAGGGACACTTGCAAACTTGAGAGGATTGTCCAACATTGTAAAAAGGATCAAGATAAACCTCGCAACTCCGTCTGAAAGAGAACAAGAAAAGGAATAACCTGGGTCAAACAAGTAACACGGTGACAAAAGCACGTAAGAGAGAGCTAAGAGATCGGGTAGGACAAGGCAGGGAAGGGGGGTGAAGGTGTGGGTGATGTGAAAATCGAGGGATAGTGGAGGCGAGAAGGAGTGGGGGTGGGTGCAGACAGAAGGGAGCGTGAAGGACGGTGGGGGCCCGAGATGGGAGTTAACTGGAAGAGGAGAGAGATGTTGTAAAGCGGGGGTGGGGGAAGGGATTTGGGGATTGTTGCTAGGGGGTTGGGTGGGGTTGATTAGGTTGTGTGGTTGGTAGACAGAGGTAAGTAAATGATGGAGCGGAACTGGGGGGGTTAAGGGGGGGTGTGGTTATTGGGGGGTGCGATGTTGTGGGGCAGGGGGTGTTTGCGGTTGTGGGGGGGTCGTAGAAGGGGGATGAGTTATGGGGCAGGGTAGGGAGTGGGGTTATCTGGGCACGGGGGAAATCGGTGTGGCTAGGTTGATGTTACGGCTAGTCAAGGATGCGGGGAGGATTAGCGTGGGTGGTTGGTTTGTGGGTGGGTTGGAGCGGGGACTTGTAGTGTGGAGGGGATAGTGGGGTATAGTTGTGTCGGTTGCAGAATAAGGTAACCTTGTCATCACAAGAAATTGCAGATAAGTTACCTTTGAAAACCAGAAGAACTTGCAGAAAGAATTACTGTTAAACGCAGAACTTGGTAGCAGAAGACGTGACCCTTGTGGTGCTTCTGTTCCTAAGATTGAAAAGATCCATTTGCCCTCACTGGACAAATAATTCTCTTATCACTACCTTTAAACACATGCTACTGGAGAACTCCAACTAAAGTGGGTTCCCAAGGCTAACACGTGATAGGACATCTTTTGTGAGAGTAAGGTGGCAACACACCATTTCGTTCCATGAATGTGGATGCTAAAAGCCCTGTATTATACCTCTCTCCTCAGCACTTCAAAGTGGGGTGTGTTTGTTTGTTGGTGATGGCAAAAAAGGTAGAAAGTTAAGGTATGACAGAAGATATGTTCTAATGTGTGGTGTTGCTTTGCTCGCACAACCTTATCGGGGAATGTCTCCATCTGCATAAAGGATATTTGCAGATGACAAAGGTTGTGCCTGATGTTATAGAAAATAAGCGATCCGACTATTCTTCATGTGAAACTGCATACTTTAATCTATCCAAGAACTTTCGAGTAATTGTAAAACTACAATGATGTGTGGTCGACAAATAGAATGCTATGAGAACAGTGATCTCAATATTGATGAAAGAATAACTGTGGTACACTCTTCCTCCCAGCCGGCTGTATCAGGGCTATCGAAAATGGTCATGTAGTTTAATGTGAATGTCTAGAGGATTTAGAAGTTGCAAAGAAAGCAGTTTTTATTTTGAGATAGAAGAGTTGCTATCAAAATCATAAGAGATGGTTTTAATATGAGTTTGCTGAGAACATCCTCTTCATGACTCCAACATCTCAAAGAAGATTATGCCATTGACATGAACCACGGATGAGGGACCTGGTTCTCTGGGACAGTGCTAGACAAAGATATGCAGTTTCAAACTGATACTGTGAATTTTTGAAGGTTGAATGAAGAAGCTCATCAAGCTCAGTTTGCAAGAAGCAAACTCGATAGATCGTATCCCCAACAAAAGCTGATACGGTTTGTCCAAGTGGGCTCCTCAACATTTATTCAAGAGAGGTAAAAATGTCAAACTCTTCTCTTGATTCAATATGCAAGGAACTGCTTGATGCATAATCAGTACATATTGATGATTCATTTTGAGGCAATCTTTTGAGGGTGTTTTGGTGAATAGAGCTTTGTTAAAGGCAAGATTTCAATGCTCTTTTCCATCTTATCATCAACTGAGGCAATAAATGTACAGCATATTAGTGGCAAGCTTGATGGGTTCAACTCTTGTGGATCAGGAAACATCTTGCAGCTCATAAATCTTGCATGAATAATCAAGATGGTGATGGAAATGCTAAAACCATCATTGAATGGATCCACTGAAGCAATCAAAACTCTTTTAATGACTTGAAAAGGGAGGCAGGTATCCTTAGCTTTTTCGGTATATTATATAGTTTTAAAGCAAATTCGTTTCATACCTTTTGTAGTAATAACAAACCAACAATGGAACAGGGGATGAAGAAAAAGGTATGTTGGGATAAGAATCTATGCAATGACATTAAGACTACAGAGAGGACCGGTTCTTCATACTCGAAGGTAGCGAATCTTAACATTGGCAGTTTGTTATGCATGAAACCATTGAATTGGCCACATGTCTGATCCTTCATCAGGAATTGCCTTTGTCGCATCTTTTGTTGCAAAATGAAACCTTATTTCTTGCTCTTTCTTCTTATAATATTCCATATTTCTTTCTATTCCCCCATCAAAAAAATATGAGTTGCTTTCCAATATCAAGGTGCTATCAAAAATTTTCCTTTTCTCTTCTTTGCAAACACCTTCACACACAATTGTTAAACCCTTATTCCTTGCTAGAGAATCCTTGTGAACAATGTTTCAACTATGAAGAGGGATCCTGGTCCTCCATGAAAAAATGCAAAAGGAAAAAGATATCGCTTCAAGAAAGGGAAGTTATATTCTAAGAAATCAAGGTTTTTGAAGAGGAAGGTGTAAAAAAAAATAATAATATATATTATCT
Organism: Solanum habrochaites; assembly: GCA_027704765.1. Classification (NCBI taxonomy): domain Eukaryota; kingdom Viridiplantae; phylum Streptophyta; class Magnoliopsida; order Solanales; family Solanaceae; genus Solanum; species Solanum habrochaites. Next base: position 65,805,360 of record JAKWJA010002497.1, on the reverse strand, counting down.
TCTTTGTTCCATACTTGTGATCCATTCATCTCACAATTCATCTCGGAGGCCTTGAGTTGTTTGTGTACCAAATCTTCCTCTGTTATGAGAAAACTCAGGCTGGTGTTGAAGCTATGACAGTTAGCCCGTGTTACCTGGATACTGAAATGGGTTTGTCTAAAAGTCTAGCTTCTGAAACAATACTATCCAGAAGGGACCAGGGTGCCAACAAAAAAAATTAAAAAAAAAAGAAAAAGATTTGGCAAGCCAACCTGAAGATTAAACATACAGGTTGGAAAAACGGCTATACACAACATGCTGAACTTAAGAGAAGATCAGATTCTAAAACTTCATGCTAAGGGATATACTCTCCTAATTCAATTCTTTCATTCCTTTCAATCCCCTTGCCTCTACATTCATCCCTTTCTCTTTTCCTACCTCTCTAATGTCGTCCTCATTATCTCTTGAGTATCAATTGTTTTGGTTTTTTCATCTGCATCTGTAATCATACATGCAATGCTTTGATGACTGATCTTTTGTTTTATGGTGTTAAATGTCTTGGTTTCTACTGACTTGTCTCATTACTTATCCTTTTTGCTCGTAAGCTCTGTGTTGCCCAAGTGACCATGATTTGCAAGAACTTATATTTCTGTCAATTTTGTTTACCCATTAACCCTTTTTATGATTGTCAAAATGGGGAAAGTTGTTAAGGTAGTGGTGAGATCAATAGTAGTTAAACTGCTTGAAGAAGACATTGTCCCATACGAATAGGAGGAATCAATGGTAGCACTTGAAAGAGATATGGTCCTGCTGATAGGGGAATAAATGCTTGCTACCTAACGAGAGGACCTGGTCCGTGTCGATAATGGAAGAAGAATGTTGTCCTCATCAAAAGGGGAAGATTATATGTTGATGTTTTGAATTATTTGACCAACTTTAGAGATGATTAAAAACTCCAGTTACTCAAACCAGAGTTCTTTTTGATATGGGGAACTGTGAAAAGTATGTCATCATCAAAAGGAGAAAATGCTATTTTGATATTTGATGATTGACAACTTCGAGATGATGAAACTCCAGTTACCCTACAAGAATTCTTTTTGAAGAGGGGAACTGGTGAAAAAATAGTTATGTTATCATCAAAAAGGGGGAAAATGTTAGTCGAACTGAGTTTAGATGAAGCTCTCGAACTTGATATAAGTTTTGTATGATTTAACAACTTATCGACTCACAAGGAACCAAATCCTTGTTATTGACTAACTTAAACTGCTACAATAAGATGAATGATAAACTCAGTGTGAGTTCTTTGTGTGCTATCATGCAAAAAGGAGTGGTCAAATGTTTATATCTAGGTGTTTTGACACTGATCCTCACAAATGCGGGGCCTTGTTTCCTTGCATATTGATCTCGTCCAGATACAAATAGGGTACAGCATAAAAGCTTTCATGTGGTGTAGCGTGACAGTGACGTATCCTTACAACCCAATAAGAAGAAGCGGATAAGATGTAATGTTTCAGTATCTCACAAATGCAGGGACCTGGTACCATGCAGAGTTTCCTCCCATCGGATACATAATTGGTTGACACACCTCTGTAAAGCTGTCACGTCGACGGTTGGTAGGGAGGCGTCCGTGTACTACAACCAAATCAGAATGGAGGAGGGTGTTTTGTCCAAGGGATAATAATCTTTAGTTTTGAAATACTTTAGCATACAAAACCCAGATTATATTCATTCTCAAGAAAAAAGTCAGTCCAGCAAGCCTTTTTCAAGAACTCCATCGGAAGTTTGCAAAGGACCTGGTTCCCGCAAGCACGACCTGGTAACCACGCCAGAGACTGTGACTGACAGGACGACAAGAAGCTGTCAGAACAGCTGTCATCCATCATGGTCGTAGGTGACAAAAAAAAAAGACTTTCCACCAGCAGGCTAATCAGCCATAGGATACTTCACGAATTTTTGTGGGAATTATATTTCTCTTTCCAACAACACAAATTCAAGACTTGCAATTAAACTTGGATTTTCTCATCCTAAAATGTAACACAAACTTGAACAGAGGCCACACACGACACAGAACTTGCTCAACTCAACAGAAGGACCTGCTAGAGTAAAGACGAATCTTTAGTTGTATTTTGACGCTTTGTGGTCTATGTACTTACTTGTAATCTGTTCCTAAATCTATAAAGGATTCAGATATTTGTTTTGGGTTTGAAAAGTCTAAATCAGTAAGGTTAACTGATTTAGGTGGGCAACATTTGTTTGTGTCTTAGGTCATTCTAGTCATCTAGATTAGGTGGTTCGGGGGCGGTGGTGGTATCCGCTTAGCTTCTCTCATTAATAGGTAGATTACCTTATCGTATGATTAATAACATTTTATTTTCTCACATTGATTGTAACCGGGTTTCACACTTTTGCGCTTGAGAGATAGTGAGACGGTTGTAATCCTGTACAACAGGTCCGTGTTTTATTACTAAATCAGCCCTTGATCAGGGGTTTTTACCACGTAAACTAAGCTGTGGTTGTGTCTCTTCTATTGTTTAATCTTTTGACTGTATTTGCTGTGTCACGGGAACCTGGTCCATGACTGGTAGTGGACGCACATATTCCAAACATTTCTAATCTCTTGTTGAATTCTCTCTTTAGCATGTGTCCTTATATGTCGTACATCGATCATCTAATTTACTTTTTCTTAATTTATAATTTTCTCGACCTTGTATTTGGATATTAATGTCATCTGTGTGATACTTTCCAGGTTAGAAAATATCAAAGCGGCTATAGTGTTGGAGCTTCCTCATAAATTTTATTTTTCATAGTTGAATTATTGGTATATGTTAGGGTTTGGATTTCTTGGTTCGCCCACCTAGGTAGTTAAGTGTGGGTGTCACTCACAACTCGTTTTGGATCGTGACAAGAGTGTGAATAGTAGTTCTCCAAATTTGGAGAACTACTATTTACCTCTCTAAATTTGAAGAATAGAGAGTGATATAGAGATGGGTTTGAGTGTCCATTCTCTATTTTACTCTCAAAATATAGAGAATGGAGCGTAAAATAGTGGTGGGTTGGAGATGGTCTTAGACATGTTATGCGTTGTGACACAAAAAGTTTAATTCACATTGTGATGAAAGGGTGAGATCAAATAGTTCATTATTTTCTTTTTCTTTTCAATTTTTTTTTTAGAAAATCCTTTAACAAAGTCTTTCTCTTTCCTCTCTTTCAATACCACATTTTCTCAAGTCTGCAACTATATCTTTACAACACTTTACCATTTTTTTAAAACAAATATCCGTCATTTCTTTTCTTCTTTTTCTTTTTTAATATTTTTATTATTGTATTATTAATTTTGCAGTACTACATTTATCAACGTTTTCTTTGTCGAAATGTAATGGAGAGCACCATCCATATCTTATTCACCTCGCCCCCACCCACTGCCCCCACCCACGCCCCTGCTTCCCCACAAATTAAAGCAGAAACGAAAAATTTCAAAATCCAAATCAACAAAGGAAGAACTTGTCTTTTAAAAAATACTATTAAATTAAATGAAAATAAGAAAAAATAATGGTCAATAGTCACGGTTAGGAATTTTCCCCTAACACTTCTAAAGTTCCGATAAATAACAATAGTGGACAGTAGTTAGTGTCAGGAAAAGAGAAGAAAGGAAGATGTTTGGGGTGGAGATGCGGCCATGCGGGGTGGGGTGAGAGATGTATGATTTTTCTTTTATACTTTAGTAAATGTCTTTATTCAAAATTAAACTTTATAATTATTTAAATTAAAATGTCACGTGGCTTTATTTGATTTGCTCGTTTGTCACATGATGTGCATGTGTATACATGCAACTTTTATTGTGACTAGGTGTGAGAAAAATATGTAATAAATTAGAGTGTCTAATAGGAAACAAGATCAGTTAAAGTGTCTAAACGAAATATGCGGACAACTTTAAGGAGTTGTAGATGACTTAAGCTTTAATACTATTGTTTATTTAAGCAAAGATTTGAATTATAAATTTTGTATAAAATAATATTGCAGACTTTTTTTGTGCATGTTCAATGTGAATTATCTTTTATATATATATACATATATATATGTATGTATGTATGTATGTATGTATCATATTCACTCGAACATATGAAGATGGTCAACGAAAATTTTTATGTTTATTTAAGCAAAGATTTGAATAATAATTTTAGTATAAAATAATATTACAGATTCTTTTTGGGGATGTTCAATGTGAATTATCATATATATATCTCTTATTCACGCGAACCTATGAATAAGGTCAATGAAAAATTTTATTAGTTTAACGTAATAATGTTTATATTTATTTTAATTTGATGAGGTTCAATCATGAAATTAGTTGTATCTCACTAATATTACCATGTAGACGGTACTTTTTGTGTATATAAAAATTAAACTAATACAAAGTTCAACTGACATTACAAGTTATACGAATTTTTCTTCGTCTAAAATACTTAAATATTATGAAACACTAAATAAATAAAACAAAAAGGCAATGTTTATATAATAGTAACTTTTTTGAAGAAAACTTTCTGATAATCTGAATCACATAAGTAGCATTAAAAAAAAAGTCATTTTTTTGTCTTGAGCATTGAAAAAACAAATCGTGCAATCTCTAAATTTTGAAGAAAAAAAAAACTTAGAGGCATATATCTATATGTGAATTTAGACTACATCATGTTAACTTTATATATTGAAACATTACACACTAATGTATATATTAAGAAAAAAATAATTATGAGAGATTTTGTTAACAAAAACATATGAATTTAGACTACATCATGTTAACTTCATATATTGGAACATTACATTCTAATGTATATATTAAGAAAAAAATAATTATGATATCATCAAAATATTTTTCTAAAATACTTGATGTTCTAGAATATACCCTCTTAGGATAAAACGATTTACTTCATCAAAATAGTTGTACCTCATATTTCACTAAATTTGTAGATCACTCAACAACAATAAATCACACAAAAATTTTAAAAAATACAAGAAGAAGAAGAGTAACAGAATAAAAATAATTGTGGTTGAAAAATGAGAGGAAATCCCTCTATTTATAGTAAACAAAGGATAGTATGAACAAATGCTTCCGTATTTTATCAGAAAAGTTATGACTTTTCCAAGAATTCACAACCCTTTGAAAAAGTCACAACTTATTGAAAAAATCACAGTTCTTTGGAAATGTCACAACTCATCGAAATATCACAACCCTTTGAGAAAAGTCACAATTTACCGAAAAAAAGTTACAAACTCATAGAACAAAGTTGTGTATCTTATCTTAAAAGTATGACTTTCTGTGAGAAATCATAACCCTTGAAAGTCACAACTTCTGAAAAAGTCACCAACTATGATCGAAAAATCAAAAACCTTTGAAAAAAAGTCAGACTGATCGGAGAAAAATCAAAACTCATTAAAAAATTACAACCTAAGTTAGGGATATTATAGTAATTTAACATTTAAGTAAGATGTTCATACTTTAAAGTAATATAGATATAGATATATATATATAGATGATGAGTTTTTGAGATCCTCACCGGCCATTGCATTTTTTTTTCTTTTCTTTGTTTCATCCATTCGCATCTAATGAATATATAATTCAAATAAATATTAAATAAGTATTTTTTTAACATTATTATTTGATTAAAAATGCAACACACATACTTGTTACTTGTTGGTGATGATGAATTTAGTTTGTAATGGTGATGGTGATGGTGATGATGATAGTAACAATTATTGTTAGTGACTAGTAATAATTATATAATTGCGATGATAAAGGTGGTTGGTGTTGTGCGACTATCATAATCATGGCGATTGGGAGTGTTGTTGGTGGTTGTAATGATGAAGTTGGTTGATGTTAGTAGTTGGTGGTGGCTTAAGAATGTATGGTAATTTGTGATGTGTTTGTGATAGTACGCGACACGATGATGCTAGTTATGATGATGTAGGTGATTGATAGTAGAAATTGACGTACAATAGTGATGATAGTAGCTGATAATATTGATCAAGGTGGTAATTGAGAAATGTATAATGATAGTTTTTGACTTTGTTAGTTGTCATGGCGTAGTTTATGGATAGGTTGATAGTGAGGCAGCAGCTACACAGACAGTTGTGGTGATGACAATGAATATATTATCATAATGATGAAAGAGGTAAGTCTAACGGCAATTGACAGTAATAATTAACAACGATGGTGGTTGGTGGTATACAATAGTAATGGTGGTTGACAACGACTAGTGGTGCATGGTTGTGGGATGTTAGAGGTGGTCTGGTTAGTGATGGTGGCTATAATGATTGTGGATATATAATGAATATTATCCATAAACAAATACCTCTTAATGATATTAAGACTTTGTTTTAGATTTTAATGATTAAAACATATTAAGACTTATTAAGTACTTAATTCCAATTGAAAACAAATGTACATAATGATAGCCTAGAATAGTTTCTTATCTTTGGATTTATTTTCAAAACCATCCTCATTTCAGTTTCACATTGTAGCATCTAAAGTTTTTTATGTTGATATTGTGGTGCTTGTATTTTAATTTGCCTCCTCAATTTTTGATATTGGAAAGGCTCATCATATTGATTTTACGTATAACAATACAAATTATTTTTTCTTACAATTTGTGGATAATAAATTGACAAAGTTCATGAAGAAAAGATAGATTTGTATTTTGGCGATAATGATGTTTGTATTAAATTATGAGAAATGTTTTTCTCACATTTTTTTCCATGAGTTATTATTTTTACTAAACATAGAGGAAGACGATTAAACATTTCATATACTAAATTGTGGATGAAATCAACGTTAAAAAAAAGGTGAAATTTTAGGAAAAATCAAAAGTATATTAGTATTACAAACATGAGAAATTATTAGTGTTTTATATATAAAAAAAATAAGAACAATTTTAAGTCTTAGCCCAAAAATAAAGAATTATTGTATATGTTTATACATTACTCTACTACAGAATAAGATGAGTAAAGCTAGCAAAATGAGTAAGGTGTTATTTTTTTAGAGTGCCATCATCGTAAATGGATAGATGCAATTTTAGATTTAATTTAGTTAATATGAACAACGAACGTCGAATGAAAAAAAAAAACTAAAGGGGCCAATATGTCAGCTTTGGTATTATGAGGATATTTAATCTTGTCTCGTTGTCATTTGTAACATATGGACGGGCATTGAAGCTAGATATATTGAAAATTTTGATTTTCGAATTAAAGAAATTCATAAAAAACTTGGATTGAATTCTTTAAGTTTAATTTTGGATCAATTAATTTGAATATTTTGAAATTTCAATTTAATATGAGCCTTTAGTAGACCAATAATAATCAACAGTGTAATTTATAATAATTAATTCTTTAAAATGTATACTTTTTGATAAACAAGGATTCAAGGACATCCACGGCCCATGTGTTGTATAAGCATTATGATCATGGGTGGTGATGTGAGAGTGAGACTCCAGGAAGAAGAACACACGACTGACTCAATAAGTTTGGAGCTTAAAGTCAAATTTGAGAGAGGGGTCCTAATATTGTTTAATTTTTTTTTAAAAAAGTAGATCATTATATATACTTTTATATAAAATCTTCTTTTCTAACCTTTTTGGAAGCGAAGTCATTAATTATTTTTTTTATAATTGATTTGTATTAATAATTTATTTTTAATTGATAATATAGCTAATCCATTCAATCAATCTTGAGACACTGTTGACTTTAGATTAGGTTATATCAATTTTAATTTCAAAAAACTTTTTTCGGTTGGGACAACCGTTACATGAATAATTTTACATTATTCTATAAGCATAATATGCATTAGGAAAAGAATCAAGTCTTCTATGTTTGGATATTTCATTTGATGCATTATCTTAATGGTAATATGTTCCTTCTGTTGTATGATTATAATATATATATATATATAGATAAAGTATACTATCTAGATTATTATCTATATATATATCTATACTACAACACACTTAAGAACTAAGAATATCACAATAACAAATTTCAGAAACTGTATAATAAAGTTAAAATAATAAAACATGGCTCATGAAGTTGATAACAATATCGAAATAGTGTTTAGTTCCTTCAATATAATGATTGTTTGTTGCACTTCTTGAGATTTTGAAGAAGATGCCCAAAAACAAAATTTGTTCTTTTGTAACTTGAGAGAAACTATAAATCAAAATTTTGTAGGAGAGAGATCAATATTGAAAAAGAAATAGAGGATAAAAAATATGAGTACTAGCAAATAATAACATATGATCAAATTTTTAAGAGATAAATAAGGAACACAATTTCCCACTTAAGGAAATTATTCCCAAAAAAAATTTTGTTCCCTTAAAAAAGTAAGAAAACTAACTGTCGTTATTTATTTTATTTTATACTTACATGTATTGTTTTTAAAAAAATGTAAAATTACATTTAATTTTTTAAAATAATATGTATAAGTAAGTTTTTTTAAAAATAAAATTGGGGCCCCTAAAAAATATTACGCCTCAAGCAATGACTTTAGCGGCCTAGTGGTTAAGAAGACTCTGAAAGATGTCCATGTATATATTTGATTTAGTAGAAAATTTCATTTGGACTTAATGCTTTAATGGGTTAGGACTTAGGTTATGTGGTACAAATTTGTTAGACCTTTGAAAATTGGATTTGCTAGTATTAGACACATGTGATATGGGTAGAGCTGTCAAAAAAGGTAGGCCTAGCTCTACCCAATCCAAGTTTCGCGTGCCGAGAAATTTGAAGGGTTAGGGCCGCCTGTCCCTGTCACGCCCCGAGTCTACCCTAGGCGGGACTGACAATCAAAAACTATTGCTGACCCCAAGCGAATCCTTACATGGACTTACTTACTCAGGGGAAGACTTAGACATAAGAAAGAGAATCCAAATACAAGATAAGTCAACAAAGATAAATCTATGAAATAAACTGGAATGTTATAAATGAACATTCAACTGGCCATTAAGGCAAACTCAACTCCTAACATAAGATAGTGATAATAAAACGACTAAAGAAATAATGTATATAAAGCATCTAAACAATTGAGATGAATGTCGAGACAAGACTTACAACATCCTAAAGAACTAATAATAAAAGTGAAATCAATAAAGGGGATCCTCTGGAAGTAAGGAGGCTCACCACAAGACTCTGAGTGCTCAACTGGATCAATGATGCGCTGGATGTTGATCCTGGTTACCTGTGTCTGTATTATAAATAAGATGCATGCCAAATGACATCAGTACATTGAATGTAAAAGTATGCGAGAGGATTCTAAAATAAGACATAAGCTTGAAAGGAACTGAAGAACTTACCTGGCTCAACTCAACATAATTGAACTCATTTCAATATAAAGCAGTTTAAAACAAGCACAACATAAAAAAAAAAACTATTAAAACATGATGTCAACTCTGTGTGTATGCAAAGATATATATAACTCTGAAATGTATGTAAAAATACAAATAAACTACGTATATAAGAATACAATTACTTCTATGGGAGTTTCTCTAACCAGCAACCATCACGTAAGATCTATTGTGATGATACAACGTTTTGCCTCACGTTGTCAAGGTCGTCCTACACCATTCCAAGGGTATTGAACCCAAACTACTAAGTAGATTCACCAGTCTATGCTAAAAAGCACTAAAAGAATCATCTAAAAAATATGACCCTTTTCTACCCATGATGACTATATGGTTTATGGGGGTTGTAAGTTATTTGAACCTTCACCCATATCGGTGCTCAATACTACTCCCAAAAATATGATACTAGCTCTTAAGTTTAAAAACGTACTTCTTTCAATGATTTGAGATAATTTTTCAAAAACTTAGCTCAAAGGCTATCTTGGAAATCAAAGTTTGCTCTCTTCCTTAATTGTGAAAGTGATCATTTTTTTCTGAAAACTAGCTTAAAAGTTCTTTCGAAAGTAAGGTTTCTTTTCTTGTTTAAAAGTGAAAATATTTTTAACTCTGTGGGAATACATAGTCCCCATATACTTATTTGAAGAAACAAACTTCAATATTTTACTCTTTACTCTTTACTCAACTTGAACTCTAAGTCTTAAAACAAAGTTAAAAGCATTTGCAAAAAGACTTTTTGAAGGGACTCTGAGAACTTCATAGACTTGGCTCTTAACCTTTCTTGACTTGACTCTTAATTGATCTTTGAATTGAATTATGAATTCAAGGATTGTGATTTGTGATAAGAAAGATCTCATGATGTTTAAGAGTGTTTTTAGATAGTTAAACATGAGAAATGATCAAGAAATCATTGTCTAGAAGCATATAAGCAACGTAGAGATGAATTTAATTACTTGGTCATGAAATAAATTTTGAGATAGAATTGATTGATCCGCAATGCGAAAAGACTTTTCCAAAATTTGAGTACCGCGAACTTGGTACTTGTTCCTTGTCCGACTTTTTCCTTCTTCGCTCCCCCCCCCCCCCAGTTCACCTAAACTCAACTATTTTTCTCAAATTCTCTTAAATTTATGTACCCATAACATATACACAAGAATCTAACTGAAACAACTCTAATAATCGACTTTATACTCTCAAGAAACTCCTCAATCTCATCCCAATTCAAGAACGATAGTAATTCAAGCACAACCATAAGACATTCAAACTTCGGACCTTTTAGGATAATTAAGCACTGAATTAAAATGCTTGTGACATGGATGAATGAACCCACTGTTGTTTGAACTCACATACTTCGTTGGGATCACCTCTTGATGAAATCCACAACCGATTATTTACAAAAACGTTGAATCTTGAGCTTTCTTTTCCTTTCTCCTCTTTTCTTTTTTCTCCAAGCCCTAGAGTTAACTTCAAATTTTCTAAAACTGACTAAAATATAAAAAATAATATAAAATAATTGAGTAAGGAAAAGACAAAACACCTTTTAAAATTCGGACTGGACATTTTCTTATTTGAATAACTCAACTTCCAATAGGCATATCTCGCTCATACGAATTTGAAATAGGCAAACTCAGCGACGTTAGAAAGATTATTTCAAGATATTTCCTATTAAATCTATAAACACACTAAACTCATCATGAGTTAGGAGTTACGGTCGTTTAAAGTTGACCAAAACTCAACATTAACACGTAACAAGTTTCCAGATTTTAATATTCCTTCTAAAAAATGACACTTTCCAATTTTTAACTTCTTTCTAGTTTTTTTTTAGTTACGGGGTGTTGAAGTCCCTTAATTGGAAGGATTTTAAAATGCTCAACCCAACCCAACCCTAGAAGAGTCGAGGGTTGGGGCGGGCTAGCCCTTCATTTTTTCTTTTTCTCACTTTTTTCTTTTGGAACTTATTATTCTATAACATCAAGAAAATGAAAAAATTTCAAATCAAATATGACAAATGATGGTGTTTTTAATAACACTAACAAAAAGTCTAGTGTAATTAACATGCATGTCGCATACTAGATACACGAGCGATATAAGAGAGTGACAAGCAAGATTGGAGGGAGGCGAGGGCACAATATTTGTCTATGAATCCAAGATACATGTAATATAATTGGATAGAGTGTATTGAGAAAATACTAACCTAATTTTGAGTTTATATATTTCGAGATATGTCTATCTATATGTTACGTCCAATAAGTGCATGCAAGTGCACGTGGTCACTTAAGTAATAAAGAGACTCTTTCGAGACAAATGTTCGTACCCAAAGGACTTCATGCAATGACTACCTAAATTTACTCAAGTGTCAATCAAATAAAGAGAAGTGTTTAAACTACTACTTTAACACTAGTAGGACTTAGTTACTTTAAGTAAATGATTTTTACAAGGAAAATTCACAATTTAGAGAGATATACCAGGGTTGTAGCATAAATCAATTTTTGATTTAATGTTGTTTTATCCCAAGGTTCAAGGGTGAACTCACTTTCGGGGTCTGGGGACAAGGTTTCATTTTATTGGATAACGATCTAGTTGACCTCTAATCGTTTCACATCATTGACAACCTAACCCATCGTTGAGCGGGATTAGATTAACCCAACAAAAGAACATCTAAAGCATTCATCTTACATTTCAACCAAAGTGGTGTATAGGTTTATAATGTTTATACTACCACAAACATCTAAGAACTCACCCTAGATTAAGCGCTCACCTCTAACATCTCAGTCTATCCCTCTATAGCTTTCACGAGTTCAGGGTGGTCACTAAATTTATCCTAATTATTGAAAAATCACATTAAAATAGTAAACTAAGAATTCAAGCTACAAAGTAATAAATAAACCTTCTACACATGAAAACAAAACTTCCATAAACCATCAAATCCACAGCTACAACCCTAGGGTAGGGGTTTTTAGCTACTCATAACACAAAATAGCAAGATCAAATGTATTAGAATCGTAGAAGACTTTACCAAGATGAAGATGAAGGAAGAAAAATCCTAGAAAATGACACAAAATAGTCTTTTTTGTTAGCTCCCATCTTTTTGGAAAAATGAGTGTGCAATAATATGACACTTAAATTATTTATAGTCTAAAATAACACGTGAGCCCATTTTTGTGTCCAGATCCGCGACGCGGACCTGTTCCCTCTTATAAATCTGCACATGGCAAGGACGACTCTGCGATACGCTTTCATTGCGAACTCCTATGTTATAGAGAATTCTTTCACTGCATGGATGAACTGATCCCGCGACGCAGATATGCTTTATTGTAGTGCATTTTTAGCTTCTTGGCCGTTCTTTTCCACCACTTTTTCTTCTTCCGCCCTTTGTTCCAGTGCCCAAATTTAGCTCGTCTTCCAATTATTTTCAATCTGAAACATCTAATCATATTTGTTAGAAGATGCAAAATTAAAACAAATCTCAATGCTTGACTTCGACATCGAAAATGTCCTCAACTCGGCAATATATATGGGATAAAATGGTTAATTTTGTTTGTCGACTAACACTTCCATACATATAGACATACGATGACTCTACGACTACACCTAATAGCATCTAATTTTCAGCCACAACAACTACAACAACTAAATAATAATATGTTATTACTATTGCGTTCTTAAGGATCGCTCTAGCAAAACGATTTAACCTCAAGAATATACTCCTTTACACAACAAATTCGTGCACAACTATTGAAACCACAAATATACCAGCTTTCAGATCTCATTGAACATGTGCCCTTACTACAAGTAAACACCCAAATTTACTTCACGATGATACTTTTCCACAAAACGAGTGTGGGATACAAGTTACGCTCATACTCTTAAAAGAATTCACCTGCTACAACCAATGAACCATAGGCTTGCCCTTACTGTACTGCTCCATTAATTTTGAGGATATGGAAGCTCAAGATCAATTATGTATTTTAAGGGTTGTAATGACAGTTAGGAAACATTTTTAGAATATGAGTAGTGTCTGTCTTCCCAAGCGTCTTAGTGCATATAAACTTCACTTTTGAATCTTCTTCTAATAACCCCATTTTATGCTATTTTTTGGAACCATTTGGTCCCTTTTTGCAAGTTCACCTTTTTTACCTATTTTCATTCTTAAATCAACCATCTGGCCCCACCATTTTTATTTTCTTTTCATCTTAGACATCAATACATATTTAAAACTTTTTTTTCATATTCTTTTTTTTTCTTTTTTTTTTGTACACGAGCCAAAACTTCTATTGGGGTGTGTCGCTTAACTTTCGTTTCCTTCTTTATTGTTCGCATAAAACGCTTAGGATCTTTTGCATCAAATTTACATGCTAAAGAAAAAACAGTATAAGTTTCACAATAGGCTATCAAAGAATAAGTTCAAGGCTCGAAGGGGCTAACTAGGGATCTACATTAAGGTGGGTAAAGGAAGGCACAATCAGGGATACCAAAGAATTGCCTATATCACTTTCCAAATTCCTTATCCCTTTTTTCTTTGTTAGCAAACACATCGGGCAAGTTCTAGACCCTAATCAATAGCAAGGAATGCACAAATTCTACACACTTGGCACATATTCAACTCGAAACTAATTACAGTATGCTATTTTCAAATTACTAATACAACTTTATTTTAAGCACATACACAACAAAAGAGTCATATAAATAAGCCTAGACGTCTTAGCACATAGTTAACCAATGTCGCAGTTGTTAGTCTTATCCACAATAATTGTGTCGCCTCAGCCAAAAAGAAACAATCCTAAAGACTTAATTTATAAAACTAGCCTTAAGAGGATCGTCATCCATTTATCATAGGGCGGTTTGACTCAACTATGAAACTAACTTGATCCTAAGAAACAAAATCTTTTCTTTTCTTTTTGTACGGTGCGAGATTGTCCTTGGCTAAAGAACCGAAAACAACTACCAGGGAACCCAAACAAAAACATTACGCACAACAAAAACAATAGAGCATGCAAAATAATAACTATGTACAAAGGTATTATCCCCCCCCCCCACACACACACATACACACTTAAAATTTGAACATTGTCCCTAGTGAGACGTGATTCAAAAAGAAAAAAAAAGCACGGTGAGGTAGGCTTCCCTGATGAGACATCCATATCAGTGTGTTTCCTCGAGGTTTAACAAGTCGCCCTCCTCCTCAGCAAAATTGGATTCTTTATTCGATGTGGTTCACCTCTTGTCCTCATCTAGTTGGACGTCATCCCAAACCGGCTCAAAAAATTCATGTCCCAGTTCCAGTATAGCCTTCGCATGTTCATCCAAGTGGTATTTTTTCACTACCTCTCTAACTTCTCCTGAGAGGAAGATCGACATCTATTTGTATGACGCATCATTCTAAACTATACATACGCGTTGTGATCATGTCACCACTCCTATTGCGCTCCGCTGTAGTGAGTGTGGGTCCATGCACAGTTTTCGGCCCCTTTGTCTTAGTGACATAGAGAGGTGTGATGAATAGGAGTGCCATGTAAACCACGTTCTCCTCTGGGATGCCATCCTACCTGCATAATTTAGTGATGTCCACCAAAAACATACTTCTCCCTTGGTGGAATCTTATCTTGCGCATTGTCGATTTGAGTGATCTTCTATGTCTAAGTAGTCGATGATTGCCCATATTTTAGAGTTTTTCAAAGGTGATCTTTAGTTATTAGCTTGATTTTGTGATTGATTGTTTGTTAATTGAGCTCTCACACATATGATTGACAAGTTCAGGAATTTTCGGAGATAATGGTTCTAGAGCAAAGAAAAACAAGAAAAAGGGAAGGATGTGCAAATCAAAGAAAAATGACTAAGTGTGGAAGTACCTAAGCGAGGCGTACTGGTAGGCGCTCTGCGCCAAGGCTTGTCGCTCAAAGACAGTGCTCAGGCGCGCTGCAGGGTGCGCCATGCCAAAGGGTTGAGGATTGAGGTGTTGCTGTGGCGCGACTAAGGTGTGTTGCGCCAAGAATGAGCAATGTCCCAGATGTTGCTAGGCGCGCTGCCCCAAGCAAAAACCGACTTTTCCAAGTTTTAAATATTAATTAGGAGTTCTAATTCAACTAAGATTTGTACTAAATTTTTTCTATTATTATAAATAGATCTTTAAGCTGCTATTTTGAGGGTCCGATCTTTGTTGAGTGTGCAAGGGCAGAAATGAAGTTTGTAATCATCTTAACTCTTCTATTTTTACGGATTTGTTTATGAGCAATTACTTTTTCTTGATAAATATGAGCATAAGTAGCTAAGCACCCTAATTTTGGGGCTGCAACTACGAATTGATTGTTGATTATGTGAAGCTTTGTGAATTAATCTTTGGTTGTCAATTCAAATTACTTTTATATTCTTGCTTTACTATTTCTTGACTAGCCATCTAGGAATAAATATAGTGTCTAAACTCAAATTGACCATAGAAAAGGTTAGATAGACCGGAGAATATAGAGAACTCAGTCAGCCCATTCATTTGAGGCGATTAGTATTCAGGAGTGACACCCAAAAAAGGAACACCTTGCTTGGTTCGAAATCGGATGAAATATAAATGCTCGCCAATTAGTTTATTTATCCCCGCTTAACGATGTAGTTGAATAGCTAAGTGGGGTAGGCAATGAGAGGTGGTTAAGCCAGATCATACCATTAACCCTATAAACCAGTAATTTGACAATTAAAGTTAGTTCTACGACGATCGTATGATACGTGATATTCATTATATGTTGTAGCTCTAGAATTGCTTTTAATCTTGTTTTAAACATCTCATCAAAGTCGTATATTATTATTTAGTTTTAATTCAATACATAATAGTTAGTTAGTCATAAAATATTCAACCAGCAAAATAGTTACTTTTCTTGATTAATTGTGGAATTAAGTGCAGATATAAGTTGATCATAAGTCTCTTAGGAACGATAACTCATTTTAAAATAAACTATATTTTTTACGCGACCACGTACACTTGCGTGTGCGATTGGAAGTAATAAGTTTTTGGCGCCGCTACCGGGGACTTAGAAATTAATTTATATTCAATTCTTTTAAGTCTACAATTTGCATATTCAGTTATTAAATACTTGATCTTAGTGTGTTTTATTTCAGGTATTTGACTTTAAGGTTTGGCTTAAAAGGGAGATCTTGTTGAGCCTTACGACAAACCTGAAAGAGCTCTGCGTATGCTAAGAAAGATGAATCGTGGAGAATTAGGATTAGGACATCTGGGGAATCATGGTGATGATCAGCACGACCCTCCGGAAGATGTGAATAACCCAAGGGTTCCGAACAATCCAAAATATTTTGATAACCAAGAAATACCTCCTTATGTCCCTATTCTTCCAGCACAACCGGTGCGAGATCTGGCAGTCCCACTCACCGCTAATTTGGCGTCAAGTATTAGGAAACCTCCACCAGGGGGAAGATTTGAGTCAAAAAAGAATATGATGCATATGCTCCACATTAATGGACAGTTCACTGGTCTCCCCCATGATGATTCTCAACTTTACATTAGGAACTTTATGGAGGTTACTGATACTTACATTCCACTTGGAGTCTCACCGAACTATGTGAGACTAACATTATTCCCGTACTCGCTGTTAGGAGATGCAAGAAAATGGTTAGATCTGAACCACCGAACTACATCACTACTTGGGATGGTCTCACAAAGAAGTTCTTGAGTCGATTTTACCCATCCAAGAAAATTGCCAAGCTAAGAGGGAAATAACGAACTTTGTCTAAAAGAATGGGGAAGATATATTCCAAGCTTGGGCACGTTTCAAACAAATGCTGAAAGCTTGCCACACCACATGAATACTAATGAGGTATTAGCTCATGCTTTCTTTGAGGGTTTAGAGTCTAATGCACGTTCTCTTCTTAATAGTGCAGTTGGTGGACAAACTCTATCCATAACAAGTGAAGCATTCTTCGACTTGCTTAATAAACTGTCGGAAGGGAACCAAGGGTATGAATGAGATACTTCTCTAACCACAACCCAAAGGGTTGTTGGGATCTTAGACGTAGACCAAGCAACTGCCTTAAATGCCAAAATAGATGTTATGCAACATAGCATGACCGCATAGTTTAAGCAGTTAGCACTTAATCAAGCATCGATAAATGTGGTGCAACAAGCAGTAAATTGGTGTGGGTTGTGTGGCAATGGAACCCATGAAACCGAGCAATGTAAGGAGAATCTGGATTCGGTGAAACTATGTAGGTAATGTGCAAAGAGGACAAGGCCAACAAAATTATGGCAATAGTCACAATCCTAGTTGGAGAAACTATCCTAACTTCTCTTGGGGAGAAAATCAAAAGTAGAATCAGGAACAAGATGTAAATCTATACCGGAACAAAGGGGCTGGAAAACAATATCAAAACTCCAACCAAAGTGTAAACCCAAGTGCTTCAAAAGGTGGGATGACTAATAAGGAACTGTTCCAAAAGCTCATGTCGGAAATGGGGAACAAGTTAAGTGCTAGAATAGATAAGCAGGATGAGAACATTAGAAACATCCAAATGTCCCAATTGAGTTTAGAAAAGCAAGTTGCGCAAGTGGAAAATTCTTTGAACTTACGTCCCCAAGGTGGGCTACCCGGTGATACTAAGCCCAACCCAAGGCAACTGCATGTTGTGAGTACTAGAAGTGGACTTAAATTAGAGGAATTAGCTCCAAGAAATATAGACAATGGGGTAAATCCAAGGAAAAGAAAGTGGAAGAGGTTGTAAAAAGCTCAAATGTTGAGACACACGTTCCTCAAAAGAAGTTACCACCTCTGTTTCCACAAACATTAGAGAAGAAAAATGAAGATAAATGTTTCGGTTAGTTTCTCTCTCTCCTTAAACAAGTTCACATTAACCTACCTTTGGTTGACATCTTACATGGTATCCCGAAGTATGCTAAATACGTGAAGGACATCGTAACAAGTAAGAGGAGGCTCAAAGAAAATGAAATTGTAGCACTTATTGAGAAGTGCAACTTAAGGATCTAAAATAGGCTGCCCAAAAAGTTAAAAGATCCGGGTAGTTTCACTGTGCAAATCCCTATTGGGAAAAGTGTTCATGCTCGGGGGTTGGGTGATCTAGAGGCTAGTATAAATCTAATGCCATTATCTTTATATCAAAAGATTGGGTTGGGTAGTTGAATAAGAACCACCGTCATTCTCCAACTCGCAGATAGATCCATTGCTAAGCGGGAGGGAATAGTAAAAGATGTCTTAGTGCAAGTAGGGTCATTGATCTTCCATGTAGATTTTGAACCCAATTCTAAAGTCCCATTCATCTTGGGACGACTCTTCTTGGCCACAGGTAGAGCATTGATTGATGTATCGACTGACCAACAGACCATGAGGTCATATGATAAGGTTGATGTATTTGAGGTATAACGCGCTTTAAAATTGCCTTCTGTTTATGAAGAGTTGTCGGCCATTACGGTGGTTGATCACACACTAGATTCACAAGAACTTATGCCTAAAGATCTATTAGAGAAAGTGCTACGGAGTCATGAGTTAGAGGAAGACATCGAAGCTCAAGAGATGGAATCAAGCCTAAATCTCGTTGGAATAGAAACTCGCAGAACTCAATTGGAGCCCTTAGCTCGCGATTTGGGTCCTCTATCAAAACCATCGACGGAGGAATCCCCTAAGCTGGAAATGAAAATCCTGCCGGCACTAAGATATGCATATCTGGGTACTAATGAAACTTTTCTTTTTATACTTTCTGCTGAATTATCTGAAGAACAGGTTGAGGCTCTATTGCGGATACTAAAGCGGCGGAAGAAAGAAATTGGTTGGCAGATGGTTGATATCTATGGGATCAGTACGACGTTGTGTATGCATATAATTTATATGAAAGAAGATCACAAACCCACTGCACAACATCAACGCTGTCTAAACCCTGTGATGAAAGAAGTGGTAAGAAAAAAAGTTATAAAGTAGTTATATGCCGAAATTGTACCCCATCTCTGACAGCAAGTGGGTAAGTCCGATGCATTGTATTCCCAAGAAAGGTGGTATGACTGTGGTGAGGAATGAAAATAATGAGTTGATTCCCACTAGAATAGTGATCGGGTGGCTTATTTGCATGGATTACCCGAACTTAAATGATGCCACCAAGAAAGATCATTACCCCATTCCATTCATTGATCAAATGCTTGACCGCCTATCAGGGCAAGAGTACTATTGTTTTCTATATGGATATTTCAGGTACAACCAGATTCTAATTGCACCCGATTACCAAGAAAAGACCACATTCACGTGTCCATACAGCATATATGCGTTTAAACGCATGCCCTTTGGACTTTGTAATGCACCAACAACATTTCAAAGGTGTATAATGGTCATTTTCCTTGATATGGTAGAAGACTTTATGGAGGTCTTCATGGATGATTTTTCAGTATTTGAGAAGTCCTTTAAGGTATGTCTCGGTAATCTTGATAAGGTACTTGCTAGATGTGAAGACCAATCTTGTGTTAAACTGGGAGAAGTGTCATTTCTTGGTTAGAGAGGGGATAGAGTTAGGACACAAGGTGTCTAAATCTGGGTTAGAAGTAGATAAATCCAAAGTTTAAGTCATTGAGAAATTGCACCCTCCTATTTCTGTGAAAGGGGTGCTTAGTTTTCTTGGCCATGCAGGTTTTTACCGGCGATTCATCAAGGATTTTTTCAAAATTGCAAGACCCAAGTGCAATCTTTGGGAGAAAGAGGTGAAGTTTGATTTCGATGCATTGTGCATAAGAGCTTTTAATTTATTGAAGAGGAACTTGGTAGAGGCTCCTATTCTAATTATCCAGATTTTGGGGATATCATTCGAACTCATGTGTGATGCTAGTGATCTGGCATGGGTGCAGTGTTGGGTCAAAGAAAGAATAGAGTCTTTCACTTTATTTATTATGCAAGCAAAACCCTTGACTCCACACAAGCAACTACACAGTGACTAAGAAGGAGATTCTAGCTCTAGTGTTTGCCTTCGACAAGTTCAGATCGTATTTGGTGGGTACCAAATTAATTATGTTCACTGATCATGCAGTCATTCGGTACCTATTTAATAAGAAGAATGCAAAAACAAGGTTGATTCGTTGGATATTTCTTCTCCAAGAATGCCACCTTGAAATCAAGGATAGGAAAGGTACATAAAATTAAATAACTGATCATTTATCTAGGTTGGAGGACTTCACACATGTGAATGAAGGTGAACAAATTCGGGAAGAGTTTCCGGATGAGCAATTGATGGCTTTGGACATCTCTCAGGTGCCATGGTATGTGGACATTGTGAACTTAATAGTGAGTGGAGATTATCCTCCGGGTGCAACCACTCAACAAAAGAAAAAACTAAGTCATGATGCTAGGTTCTACTTCTGGGATAAGCCCTTCTTGTTCAATTAAGGTATTGACAAGGTAGTGAGAAGATGCATTTCGATAATCGAGGTTCACCAAGTTCCGAAGAGTTGTCATGCAATTCAATTTGGAGGTCATCACGGAGGAGAGCGCACTGCCCATAAGGTACTACAATCTGGTTTTTTTGGCCCACTTTATTTAAAGATTCTATGGCTTTTGTGAAGGGTCGTGATAGGTGTCAAAGAGTGAGTACCATCTCAATAAGACATGAAATGACCCTCAACAATATTTTGGAGTTGGGAATTTTTTATGTTAGGGGTATTGACTTTATGGGTCCTTTCCCACCATCAAATGACAATATCTATATACTTGTAGCGGTTGATTATGTGAGCAAATGGGTTGAAACAGTCTCTCTTTCGTCTAACGACTCAAGGGTGGTGATCAAGTTTATCAAGAAACATATTTTCACTCGTTTTGCACTTCAAGAGCTATCATAAGCGATGGATGTAAGAATTTTATTAACAATCTTGTGAAGAACCTCCTTGCTAAGTATGGTGTTCGTCACAAGGTTGCTACAACTTATAACCCTCAAAGTAGTGGCCAAGTGGAAGTATCGAATAGGAAAGTTAAGCAAATTTTGCAGAAAACGGTGAATGCACAAAGGAAAGATTGGTTTGAGAAGTTGGATGATGCATTGTGGGCAGGTCCGCATATAAGACGCCTATACGGACTTCTCCCTACCACATTGTATTGGAAAAGCATGTCACCTACCGATTTAATTAGAGCATCAAGCTTATTGGGCTATAAAGAAGTTGAACTTAGAACTAGAGCTAGCCGGTAAAAAGAGAGTTAATCAACTGCATGAACTTGAAGAGTTTAGGGTGCACACCTATGAAAATGCCAAGAATTAAAAAAAGAAAACAAAAAGGTGGCATGACAAGCACATAGTAGCTCGTAGCTTTAACCCTAGCGATAATGCAACATGGTGCCGTTGAATTACAGGGTGAAACCGGCCCCTCGTTCTCAGTTAATGGGCAAATAGTGAAGCACTACTTTGGTGATGATTCAGATCTTGATCGGGAGTCTCTTAATCTAAATGATGAATGATCCAAGCCTGTGTCGTGCCGCGACGTTAAATCAAGCGCTACATGGGAGGCAACCCATGACTACTATGTAATAGTTAGGTAGTCATTTTCAATTTTATTTTTTAGTATAGGTTAGCTTAAGTAACGTAGAATCTTTCTATCGTGACAAGCCTGGTGCACTGGCAAGCGTGCCGCACCAAGGCATGGCGGACTGAGGCACTTTTCAGGAGCGACGTGCATCTATCGCGCCAAGCCTGGCACACTAGCAAGCGCACAACGCCAAGTCATGGCGGAACGAGGCACTTCTCAGGCGCGTTGACTGGCGACCGCGCCTCTAACGCGCCTACTCACAGTTTTTCGAAATTATGGATTTGACCAGGGATTTACCTGACCCATCCTTCCTAAAAAAACACACCTACTGCATTCATCCCTTATACATATGACCCCAACTCCCCATAACCTCCCAATTCCCTTCTTATTCTTCCCCAAAATCTTTCCTTTCCCTATTAACAACCTCTACCACCCCCATTAATCACCCACTATCTCCCAAACCCTCCATCTCCCTCACTCCCTAGAAATTCCTTTCTCACCATTTTATTTTTCTCATCTTCTCATTTTTTTCTCCTCTTCCTTCTCAAATCCCATTTTTCTCTTACCCCCCAAAACCCCATCCCCCCCCCTCTCACTTTTCACTTTTCTTCTTCTTTTTCTATGATTTGTAAGTTGAGATGGCTTTGAAAATGAAGAATATGACTGGTTCAAAGCAAAGTCAAAAAAATGAAGTATCCATTTCCGGCAATATATCGCATTGTCAATGAATTGGGTCTAAGATATATTTATGACAACCCCAGAGATTGTAATTTGACTTTGTGCGTGAATTTTATGCTAATGGTTGGACTGAAGGATAAGTAAAACTTGTTTTTTTTTTTTTTTTGGGGGGGGGTGTACCGGGGAGGGGAAGGATCTATCGTTTCTACCCGGATTTTGAATGAAGTGTTAGAGACCCCACATTGTAATGCTTATTTGTTTAACGAATTGAAGGATAAACCCCCATATAGGGATATCCATCACACTCTATGTGGGGTTGAGTCTAGCGCTAAGTGGGAGAAAAGTAAAGATACATGGAGGTATAACACCCTCCACTTTGTGAATTTTAATCAAGTTGCTCGTGTCTGGTCGAAAATAGTATGTAGCGTCTTACTTCCATCTAAACACTTGACTGACGTAATCCGGGATAGGCTGGTGTTAGTATATATGCTGATGAAGAGATGCCAATTAATGTAGGGTGATTTTGCGCCAAAATATGATGAATTTTAGGAATAACTTGCAGTGACGATTTATTTATGGGGGGTGGGGGTCAATCACCTGGTTTTTGTGGAGTCATGACATAGAAGAAGAAGAGTTAGACGACTGTTGAGAGGCACCTGAATCTGACGGGTAAGTTAGTGGATGTCGCGCATACAAAGGCGTTTGACATCTCTCATGGGCCTGTTTTGTCTGCTCCAAATAGGCAACTCCGGGATGATAGTGTGATGGCCCGCAATTCTGGGATGGCCGCGTTGCAGCTAAACATTGGGGGCCGCACAGTTATTGATGATGAGATGGAGACTCTGACAAAACGCTATCTCTTGATCGATACTGTTGCATATCTGTGTAATAATGGCCCAAAATTTTCCGAGACGGTGGATGATGATGAGCCTACTGCTGATGAGGACATGGATGACGATGAGGATGATGCCGATGGTGATGAGGTGAATGTCTTAATGGTGTTCAATCGAGGCGACGACGAGGCCTAGAGGCTTCAGGGAGTACTCCTACCTTTTAATTTTCTTTACTTGTACACTGAGGACAATGTTTATTTTTAAGTGTGGGGTGGGGAAGATGTATATAGATGTTTACCGCTTTATCGAGTCGATTTAAGCACTGCTTCTATGTTGATATAAGCCTGTCATCAGCGCATACACAAAGAAAATTAGTCCCGTGTCACCTTAAGAAAGTGCAGCCCTAGTATCAATCAATTCATGACAATCTTCAACTACACCCGGGCCTCTCTATTCATGTGGGCATAAGGGTAGGACCGATGATAGTCACAATGCCTATGCCGAATCCATTTGGCTGTGCATTGAGACCCACACAAAGTATGCCAAATTTCCTGATACAGAGGACTAATGTTGATCCCCGTGAGAACATTGGAAGGGGCATCAGCGGTCCCTAATAGTTGGTTCAACACTGTCGGATTGAAAGGAACCTCCACACCTCGCACTGTGACATAATGAAAATGGGCATCAGTCTTCCACTTGGTATTGAATTCCCGAACTATGCTGACATTGCACTCAGAAGTCTCTTGAAAGATGAAATCTATGTGCATCTCGAGGAGGCGACGCCTAATGTGTGGAAATTCCCTGTCCAAATTTTCATCCGCAAGGACCACATAGAGAAATCGCGAACACCACTAGTTGCCCATCAATTCCTGCTAAAGAAAATACACACACACACAAATATATATTATGAAAAGTGAAATAACCCATAACTATCAGTAGACTAAACTACCCTATTAAAACAAAACACAATGCAAAAAGTTTATGAAACACCACGCCTCGGGTTGCCACCCAAATAACGCCTGATTTAACATCGCAACTTTTTCTCTTTCGTTGCTTTACTCCATATTTTCTACTTCATGATTAAAGTCTTGGCCAAAATAATGTTTCACCCTTTGCCCATTCATAATGAACATGGATTGTTTCCCTTCATTCCGTAACTCCACAGCGCCATGGTCGGTCATACGAACCACCTCAAACGATCCACTCCATTTCGAATTCAACTTACCTGGAAACAACCTTAACCGAAAGTTGAATAATAATACCTCTTTCCTGGGCTCGAAAAGTCGAGACATAATGTGCTTGTCATGCCATTGTTTGATCTTCTCCTTGTAGAGCTTGGCATTTTCATAGGCATAGAGTCAGAATTCTTTCAACTAATGTAAGTGATCCATCCTTTTCTTGCTGGCAAGTTAAGGATCCAGGTTTAACTTCTTCACTACCTAGTAAGCCCGATGTTCTAGTTCAACTAGAAGATGACACGCTTTACCAATGCTAAGTGACAGGGAAAAGTACTGATTGGTGTCTTGTAAGCGGTCATATAAGCCCATAATGCATCATCAAGCTTCATTGCCCAATCTTCTGTCTGGGCATTCAAAGTTTTTTGTAGAATCTGCTTCACTTCCCGATTTGACACTTCTACCTAACCACTGGCTTGAGAGTGGTATGTCACAACTACCTTGTGCCTGACTCCATATTTAGCTAAAATGATCTTCACCAATTCATTTATGAAATGCATCCCTCCGTTACTAATTATTGCTCTTGGAGTTCCAAAACGAGTGAAGATGTGCCTCTTGGGAACTTCAATACCACCTTCGCATCATTCGTTGGCAATGACACTGCGTCGACCCACTTTGACACATAATCCATAGCCACAAGTATGTACTAATTTCCATTAGATGGCGGGAATGGCCCCATAAAGTCGATGCCCCAAACGTCATCTAGAAATAGACCCCATCCTTTGTCATTGATCACAACTTTTTACATAACATACAACGTCCCTAAACAAGGTTGGCCAGAAAAATCCCGATTGCAACACCTTATGTGCGGTGCGCGCACCTCCGTGATCACCTTCATATGCAGACGAGTGGCAACCATCCATCACTTGTCTCATCTCATAATCAGGCGCACAACTCCTCATCATTTTGTCTGGTCCTTGCGTGAATAAATACGACTCATCTCATATGTAGAACCGAGCATCGTGGATAAGATTCTTCCTTTGATGTGAGGTTGCATCTGGTGGAAGCAAACCTCTAACCAAATAATTTACGATGTTAGTATACCATGGTAGTTCAATCGCCTCTAGCACCAATAGTTGCTCATTGGGGAATTACACCCTAGTATTCCCTTGCTCTCCCACATGTGATAAACTCTCAAACCTGGTTAAGGATCCACAATCAATTGTCAAGGAACCACGTTCATCTGTGAGCGCAATGTCGAACTCGGGCAACAAGAGAAGCCACCTGAGTAGGAACCAGGTTTTACATCCGTTCGTTGGGAAAACAAGGACCGGAGGGTGGGGGGGGGGGGGGGGGGGGGCGTCTTTTTTTTTTTTTTTTTTTTTTTTTTTTTTTTTTTTTTTTTTTTTTTTTTTTTTTTTTTTTTTAGTTGCACATGATCAATCTTAAACAAACACTTTAGTTACTACCAAGTAGGATATGAACTTGTCAAAAACATAGACCAAGGCTAGCATTTCTTTTTTGGTTACAGTGTAATTAGCTTGGTTGCATCCAGCATTTTTCTTGCAAAATATATTGAGTGGAACACCTTCTCTTTTCTTTGCCCCAAACCGCTCCCACATCCACATAACTAGCATCACACGTTAGCTCAAAAGGAAGCTCCCAATTTGGAGAAGTTAATATTGGAGCTTCTATAAGATTGTTCTTCATAACCGCGAAAGCTTGCATACAATTCTCATGAAATACAAATTTCATCTCGTTCTCCAGGAGACTGCACATGGGCTTTGCAATCTTGGAAAAATCTTTGATTGTAGAACCCGACATGACCTAAAAAATTCTGCACCCCTTTCACAGAAATGGGAGGGGAAAGCTTTTCAGTTACTTTAATTTTGACACGATCAACTTCCAACCCTCTCTTGGACACCTTATGGCCCAACACAATCCCTTCCTTCACTAGAAAATGACATTTTTCCCAGTTTAGCACAAGATTAGCTTATTCCATCTAGCTAACACCCTGTCCAAATTCTCCAAGCACCTGTTAATGTGAGGTAAAAATACATATTTTTAATCATTATTTGTCTCACATTTATTATTAACATGTTCTTTTTTAGCATGAATTTTATGAATTGTGCTAAATAGTATATTTTATTTGTAGGACTAAACTGGTGTGAAGATGAAGAAAATTGAAGCTAAAATGAATTAAATATAGAAGATTGAAGAAGAAAATTAAGTTGATAGATTAATGGATTAAATTCAATATAATATTGAATACATATGAAAGTGCAGTAACAATAAGTTGAATTGAAATTGGCACATCTGCCACTTGTCACAAAGTTAATGCACCAACCAATTATGCGAGGCGGCGCGCAGTTCGCAGGAATTCAATTTCGTCTGGTTTTGAACTCCTAATTTAATTTGGACTCAATTATTTTATTTAGGGTTTTCTATATCTATAAATAGTCTATAACAATAATTATGAAGGGGGACGATACAATGTAAAAAAGTAGCTTTTGATTTAGGGTTTCTTCTTTTCTTTAGTTTACATCTTTTCTTTGAATGATGGGTTGTAATTGCTCTATATCTATGTGGAGTTAAACTTTTCGTTGTTGGATAATATTTACTTACAAGTTAAACTTTTCATTCTTGGATAATATTTACTTACAATATGATTATTTAGTGATTTTAATTTGGCATGATTTGTTTATCATATTAGTTATTCTTTATTCTTGTGATTACTATTTTGATGCTTAATCACCATTGGAATAAACATATTGTCCAAATTGAACTCGAGAGAGGAATGAGAGGATAGAACGTGAAATATAAGGAGCTTGTTTAACTCTAAATAGCTAGGGTTGATTCATTTCTAGGATAGAGATATACCTAGAAACCTTGCTTGGGTCACCATACAAGAAGATAACTTAATGCTCGGTATTTAATCATTGTATCCCCGCTCAACGATGTAATTAGTGTGTTATTTATCGTAGGCGATTAGAGGTTGAGAGACCATGATCATACATCGAACCCTGTGATTCAATAACTAGATAATCAAATGAGTTGATGAAATTGATGTCAAACAGGATTGTTAGTAAATTATAATCCTATTTCGATTCATTTATTGATTGTGTAAACATTTATCTTTTCTTAGTGGATTTTTAGTTATTTTTAGTTTTAGTTTATTTTATATATTCATCTTTTGAAATCCTCCCCTTAAATAAATAACTAGAATTAGTATAATTTAGTAAATAGTTAATAGACAAGTCCTTTGGGTTCGATAATCTGGTTCTGTTACGAGCCACTATATTACTTGCGCGACCAGATACACTTGCTTGTGCAATTGAAAGCAACACCTGTCAAAAGACTCCCCAAATGCTTAGAAACCATCCATGAATATCTCCACAAAATCTTCAACCATATCATGAAAAATAGCCATCATGCATCTTTGAAAGGTGGTCGAGGCATTGCATAACCCAAATGGCATTCTTTTGAATGCATATGTGCCATACGCGCAAGTGAAAGTGGTTTTTTCTCCTGGTCCTCTGATGCAATCACAATTTGGTTGTATCCTGAATATCCATCCAAAAAATAATAGTATTCTTGTCCAGCCAACCGGTCCAAAATCTAATCAATAAAAGGAATCGGGTAATGATCCTTTCTGGTGGCTTCATTCAATTTCCTGTAATCCATGCATATTCACTATCCTGTGATTGTCCTGGTTGGAATCAACTCATTTTCTCATTATCAATCACCGTTATGTATCCCTTCCTAGGTACACGTTGCACTAGACTAACCCACTTGCTATCTGAAATAGGGTAGACAATACCCGCATCTAGCCATTTGATCACCTCCTTGCGCACCCCATATTTCATCACTAGGTTCAGACTGCGCTGCGGTTGCATAATTGACTTGTGCCCTTCCTCCATGAATATCTTGTGCCTGCATAAGGCTGGGCTGATGCCATGTATATCATCCATCTGCTAGACTATCGCCTTCTTCCTCTTCCTTAATATTTTCAATGATGCTTTCACCTGCATTTCAGACAAAGCTGAATAAAGTATTACATGTAACCTTTCATTGGCACCTAAAAATGCATACCTAAGGTGAGAAGGGAGAGAATTTAGTTCAAGTTTTGGTGCTTCCTCAATCGAAGGTTTAGGAGGCAGTCGCAAGACTCTATTCAATGGTTCCACAAACTTGCGAAACATACTCATATTCAGGCATTTAGGATGTTAGCCATCTCTTGAGCTTCAACATCTCCCTCAATATATTGCCCAATCAACACTTTTTCTAGAGGGTCCTTGGCTTCAACAGATTTGGTTGTCACTTGCTCTTCAATGCTGTGATTACAGAAAACTCCTTATATATAGCCGGAAACTTCATTGCTTTGTAAACATCAAACACCTTAACCTTGTCATGAGCTCTCATTGTGAGTCTAATGGCTGCCACATTGATTAATGCGCCTCCCGTTGCTAGGAATAGTCGTCCCATAATAAATGGAACCTGGGGATTAGGCTCAAAATTCAAAATGACAAAGTCCACGGGGAAAATCAGAGTTCCCACTTGAACTAAGACATCTTCGATAACACCCTATGGACTTGACACCGAACGATAAGCTAATTGTAACATAATGGTCGTGGGTTTGGTCCTTTCTAGTCCCAATTTGAGAAACATGGAAGTAGGCATAAAATTGATACTTGTTCCCAAACCGCACAAGCCTCTTGCCTCCACACATTTGCCAATTTATATCTGGACAATGAAACTCCCTGAATCTTTTAACTTGGTTAGGAGTTTGTTCTAGATTCTAGAACTGCACTCTTCACTGAGTGTCACTGTTGCATACTCAGCCAATCGACTCTTGTTGGCTACCACATCTTTCACATATTTGGTATACTTGGGAATTCCCTGCAACACATCAATCAAAGGCAAGTTAACATGTACTTGCTTGAGTAATTAGATGAACTTACTGAAACATTCCTCATTCTTTTGCTTTTTGAATTTCTGTGGAAAGGAGGAGGTGGTTTTGCTTTTGGTTCCTTATTCACCCTTTGTTCACTTAATTTTGCTTCCTCTACATGTTTTCCTCTTTCTTCAACGATTTTTGCCTTTGATGCCAACTCCTCCAATGGACGTCCACTCTCAGTGCTCATAATATTTACTTGTTTCGGATTTGAGTCGGTATTTTCCGGCAAACCTCCTTGTGGTTGGGAGTTTTGGGCATTAGCAAACTGCCCAAACTATTTCTCTAAATTTTTAATTACCAATTGATTGTTTTGAACATCTGCCGCCAATTTAGCTTGACCCTCCATGATTTGTTTGAGCATGTCTTCCACACTCATATCCCTTTGCTTGGTGGCCTGCTAATTGCCAGGATTTCATTGTTTTCTAAGGTTTTACTGATGGTACTATTGTCCACTATGTGTGATATGTATTGATTCTGACCTTGATGTTGGTTCTGATTACAACCCCAAGAAAAATTTGGGTGATTTCGCCAGCTTGAGTTGTAGGTATTTTCATAGCTTTAGTGACTTCCTCCTCGCTAAGCATTACCTACAAAATAAACAAATTTTGGTTTGCTCCACATACCTCGGCATTGTGATCTCCACCTCCACATACTTCACACCAAACTTGTGGTTGATAAACCATATTAATTTGGTCTTGTCGTTGTCCTAGTGATATGTTGCTGAACTGAGTGTCATCATGTTCTGCATTGATGCAATCTGAGCGGACAAAGTTATTACTACATCCATCTCCAAAATTCCGATAGTCTTCTGTACGACCGGTTTCATTCTGCCATCACTCCGCTCAAGGTTACATTGTGAAATTCGATTAAGCAATGTAAACAACTCAACATATGTCTTCTCCAAAGCTTGTCTACCTGTAGCATAATCAAGTAAAATTTTTGTGTTGGGTTCCAACCTCTAAATGAAGGTGTGGACCAACACGTCGTTAACTTGATAATGATGTGGGAAACTTAACATTAGGGACTTAAGCCCATCCCAAGCTTGGTACAAATTTTCCGTTCCTTTTTGTCGGAATCTTAATATGTCACTTCTTAGCTTTGCTGTTTTACCGGATGGAAAAAACCTTATCAAAAATTTCTGGGCAAAATCATCCCAAGTTGTTATGGAATTTATGGGCTCAAAGATTAACCATCTTTTTGCTTCCCCAAGCAGAAAAAAAGGGAAATAATGTGAGCCACACATAATAAGGATTCACTTTCGCTAGAGTGTATGTGTTATTGATCTCGAGAAAATTCTGTATATGCACTCGTGGATCTTCATGAGATAGACAAGTGAACTGCTCATTTGTGTGCAATAATTGTACCATGTTCTGCTTCAATTCAAACATCCCACTCGGCGCGGTCTTTTGAATTCTTGAAGTAACATTGGTGGTATGTGAGATTGCCACATCCCTCACTTTCATTTATGCCATCACCACCGGTGGTTCTTGGCCTTCCATCTCTTGTGGTTTTTCAATTTCCCTGACCACACGAGGACTGGGACGGTTTAGTCTTCTTCGGTAATGAACAAATCTCTCCGATTTAGATAGAGGCTTTACCAAATCCTGATCGTTTTCCAGTGCAAAAACCTAACACTACCTGCAAAAATGAGGAGTCAAGATCAAGTTGTCAACACTTGTAGAAATAATTTAAACACACAGAAAATAGATATCTGCCAATTTAGAAGTCTCCGACAGCAATGTCAAAAACTTGTTGCGTCCAAAAAGCGCATGCAAGTGCACGTGGTCACTCAAGTAGTAAAGATCGACTCTTTCGAGCCAAGTGTTCGTACCTAAAGGACTTCAAATCAACGAATAACAATTTGCAATGACTACATAAATTTACTCAACTGTCAATTAAATTAAGAAATTTGTTTAAACTACTACTTTAACACTAGCAGGATTTTGTTAGTTTAAGTGGAAAAAAAAGGACATCGAGCCAAGAATTACCCAACTACTAATAAAAAGAAAGAGAAAAATATAGAAATAGAAGAAGATGTTAAGAATAAATTATATTCCATTCTAGTAGAAGATGAAAGCAACTCCTCCCTGTGTAAAAATTTAGCGATGACAATATGCTAAATATATCCTATAGTTATGATATTTGCAAATGATCAAATCCTTGTGGATGCGAGTGCAATTTGTACATGCAAAAATCATACCATAAATATTATTACTAGTAGTAATAAAGAAACGTTCTTTGATATGATAGATCATATTGAAAATTTTGATTTTAAGAAAAAATATTTAATTGAATTAGATATGTAATTCTTGATAAACAATCTAATAACGAAACTATTAAATTTTTCAATTTGATATATCTATTAAATACATTTAAAAAACGAAAATCTGCAACAACACTACAAAATATTCAAACAAAATTATTACATGTAAAAGATGAAATAAACGATATTAGACAAAAATTTAAAATTTCAGAAGTCAAATTAATTACTATAAAATATTAAATAGTCTACCATCTAATCAAGAACCAAAATTCTATAAAACGTCTAAAAATATATCAAAAGAAGCAAAATCTCTTGAAGAACTTCTATCTAAAATAGGAATTAGTACATATATGATCGTAAAAGCAAAGTTACCACATATTTACCACATTAATTATAAATAGAAAAGAATGTCATCCATAAAATTATATTATTTGATACTGGTGCAGCCAAATTTAATTATTAGAAATTAATTCCTAATAAGTATCTAGATGTTTGTCCAACCTATGCCTAGCCCTACAAATATAGGCATCTTGGTAGAGTGATACAATTGACATGTATGCTTATGTGAAACATACTTTTCTTTTCGTTTTTTTTTTCTGTGTTGTATATTAATGGTCTGGTAAAGTAATAAAATTTCTGTAAAAGGATAAAATAATTATATAATATATATATATATATATATAGATATATATAATATATTATAATATATATAAATGAAAAAAATGTTACAGGAAATCAAAATTGGAAAGTAAATGTAATATTGTGATAAGTAAAATGTTAGTGTTGATGAGAGACAAAAAAACAAAACCTATAGACAGTTTTGAAATTATTTCTTTTAATTTATTTTTAATTAGACCAGTTTAATATACATGTTTTTGTTTGTCTTCCGTCGATCAATATGTAATATTTATATAACAAAATTATTAAAAAGTAACAATCGACATTAAAATAAATATTATACTCATCTAAATTAAGAATTACACATAGAAAGGTTACAAAGCTATTTAACTAATTAAATGTGAACCTCTTTCTTTAATATTTTTAAATAATTAATTGGTTTATTTATTTACCATGGTTTAAGTAATTTCATTTTACAGTCTTAAATATTAGATATTCTAATATAGTTTAAATAAGGAAAGATGTAAGAAATAAAATTTTAGTCAATTTACAGTACTAAATATTAAGATAATAATTAAATAACAATTATTAGAGAAGAATAGTAAATGCTTATTTTGTCTATTGCAGAATCTTTTATAAATATATTCATATTTTTAAAATAATACTAATTAAGTGTATATGTTTTGCACATATATGCCGCGTAAACAAAAAAAAAATAAAATACAATAAATAAATAAAATTATTTAAGAATAGCAATTGACATTAACATAAATATTATATCTATCTAAAATATAATGAATTCATATAGAAAGATTACAAAGTTATTTTTAAAAAAATAAAACCTCTTACTTTAATACTTTTTCTAAAAATAATTGTTTACTGTAATTTAAATGATATTTATATAAAGAAAACATATTGATTTTGAAGTTGGAAGAATTAAAGACCTTTGATATAGTTTAAATAAAGAAGGATTTACTAAGTAGATTTAGTCAATTTAAAGTAATAAATATTATGAGCATACATATCATAAACGAACAGAGATTTAACATTACAGCTTTAATTAATTTTAAAGCTTAAATATTAAGAAAATAATTATTTATAAAAAAAATAAACAGATAATAATTTTGTCTATTAATTTTTTTTAATGAATGACAAAAATTCAATCACATTTCTAAAGAATCTTTATGATTTCAAGTTGTTTGTGTGTATAATATAAATTAAAAAGTATATAGAATTAATTAAAATAATAATTACATTAGGATAAAAATAATATATTTCTTAAAAATGACGAACCAATCAGATGAAGACTCTTATGATTTTTTCTTTTTTAAAACTATTTTTTAATATTTTTTTCAAATATGTTTTTTATATTTTTTCTTGTGACTCGGATAAAAAGTCTGAACCTTCTAACGTCAGCGGTACGACGTCAAAATAATAAATAACGTTAAAATTTGTGGAGAAATTTCCCATATGGGTCCCACCATGATTTAAATAAATGATAGTAAAGTACAAGTACTTTCGCCAATAAATAATATTCCACCCATTTTCATTTGTTTAGGTATCCTTTAAAATTAAAAAATAGTGTAAAATATTTTACATTTTTATGATTGTAAATCATTTAATTAAAAATAAAAGAGGAATTTAAAAATTAAATTATTTTTAATTATAAAGATAATATTCTTTGGAACGATTAAAAAAAAAATACCACTTTAAATAAATAGGACGGTGAAAGTGGACTCTTTCTTTTGTGGTCTGTTTTAGTTGTCCATAAATTAAAAAAAAAACATATAGTTTTAATTACAAATAATTAAAAAATAAATTTATTGCATTGACAAAAAATATTATTTTATTTAGATAGAATTATTAAGAAAACTCATAAACTTGACTCTAATTATTAATTTTTCCCTCAAATTATTGATAGCCTTAAAATTGACACATTTAACCTACCACATTACATAGTAAGTAGTTTCAAGCTTTTACAGAAGCATGGAACTCTTACATCTTGTTTGGATGTTTGTTACCATTCTATTGTATTATATCGTTCGTTCGAATAAAATACTTGTTTTGATTGTTACTTAAATTATATTGTGTTGTATTATTTAAATCTATCGTTAGGTAACAACAGAAAGTCTCATTTTACGTAATGATTGATTCTGCGTGATCATATCGTCACCTTAATATATTATTCGCATTTTATGTTTATAGTATATTTTCATAGTAGCTCGGCCTCATACATTATTTTTCTTACAATTTTATTATTTAAGTTGTTGAAATATTACATTATATAACGACAAAAAATGATACAGTCATCACATTTAATATACAATATAATAAGACACATTAAAAAGCAATACGTAACAATCACGTGAACAAGACTTGGAAAATTATAAATATAATTTATTGTATTAAAAAATTAAAAATATATTTAAGGTTATTTTGAGTGCTTTTTTTTTCTCTGTGATTGTGGTTGTGGCGAAAGAATCGGTAAGAGCATATCGTAATTTACCTGGTTTGTGACTCAACCAACCAACCAAAAAGACTCAACGCAGAAAAACTATAGAGAGACTAGAAAGGAGTGAGAATGAGCAAAAAGTTCCATAATTCAATTTCTCATTCTCTTCCAATTTTCTGTATATTAGGGTTTCAATCACTTTTAATTTTCAATTTATCATCATTATTCATCCATCTCCTTGTTCACCTCTGACACCCAATTTTTTCTGTTCAACAAACCCTAGTGTTGTGGTTTTTTTTTAAAACAATTTTGGTCGAAGAAAAGTATGTAAATTTTGGGGGATTATAAGAAATTGTGAGAATTTGGGTTACGAATGCAATGATGGATGATTCGGAAAGAGTGGTATTTGATATAAGTTCAGATGAAGAAGTGGGTTTTGTGAAAAACAGAGGTGGCGATGGTGGCGGCGGCGGTGGGGGAAGAGGGAGCGATGACTATGACTGGATAACGGAACTTTTGGGTGAAGGAGGGGATGGACGCAGCAAAGATGATTCTGATGATGTTGTAGTGGTGGGGGAAGTTATTGTGAATCCAAAACAAAATTTGAAGTTGATAACCAATGCTGACGATGATGATGATGATTGTGTGGTTTTGGAGGAAGACCCTGATAAGCCTGTTGAAGTTGAGAATGATAGAGGTGATGATTCCGATGAATTGCTTGTTGTAAGCGAAAAGGGTCAGGTACTGAGTTTTGCAAGATCACACCTTTATTATTTTTTTTATTGTTAGAGATAACACCTTCTTTTAATATTTACCCAATTGATCATTTGATCTAGTGTCTGTTTTGTTTGCTTCAATAAGTGTCTTGATTTGTGCTCGAAAGCTTTAAGTTAGTAGTGTAAAAAGACCTAACAAAATGGCAAAGGGAATGAATATACAAAAGAATAGAGGAAAGATTATGAACATGTGGAGTTCTGGAGAGATGATAGTCTCTGCTCATTTCTCTTCAAATAGTTTATGAATTCACTATTAGATTTCTTGGCAGGATCTTCTAACATTTGCTGGTATCTTGTTATGGTGATATCAAACAATCATCTGTTATTTTAATTCTGTGAATTACAGGAAAAAAAATTCTTCATCTAAAACCCCATTGAAGCTCCCTAGGTTTTATACACATAAAGATCTTAGGGTAGTTAGTTGGGAACAAGTTATCCTGCGATCATTTATCCCATGATTGCTATCCCACCTTCAATGTGGGATAAAAGTAACACAACAATCCCGAGTAAGTTATCTCACGAGTTTATCCCAACCAGAATAGGATAAACTCATCCTAAATCTAATCTTGGGATATGTTAATACTTATCCCTCCTGCCAAACAAGCCCTTAATCTAGAAATTACCAATAATAAAATAAGAAGGATTTTAAACAAGAAACCTCCTTCTACATGTCATCAAAAAGTACTATCGAAGGTGGAAAGGTGGAAATTTGGTAATCTGAAACACTACTTGTGCTTTCCACTCATTTCTTCGGTATCATACATCTGTGTGGTTTTTTCTCTCACAAAGACGGTAAAGTGAGAAGCATAAGGGACCTGAGTGGCATGTCTGCGTACTGTGTGGGTGGTGGTGGTGATTTGTAGAGAGTGTGGCATGAGAAGTTGAGTCTTAAGTTTGGAGAACAAAGCAAAACTATAAAGGTCCAATGGAGAGTGCCATGCTGGGTAGGAAGAGAGACCCTTCACTGTGTTAGTTATCACATGGCTTATCTCCTTAGCTACACCTACAATTGAATTTCTTTTTTAGTACAAATTCGAAAGGTCCTTTGGTTGTTCGTTTAGGTCTTCACATCCTCCAGCCAAGTGTATCTTATAATAGTCCTTTTTTATAAGAGTGATGACTGGACCACTTTGTAGTTTGTGCGCACCTCAACTAATTCCACTGTGTAACTGTTACCTTTCACTAGCATAGATACTCTGTTCACCAAGCTTGGATAGACGGGAAGATATCACCTAGTGTTTTTTGCCGTAAACTTGAGACCTTGTTGTCTTTTTTTTCCCTTTTACGTATAGGGAAACAAAAAAATGGTGGAACTTTGGTAATCTGAAGTCTACCTGTGCGTTCCACCAATTTCTTCTGTATGATACATCTGTGTCATTCTTTCTCTATGTTTTAGTTGGGCTCAATGTCAAAATGGAAAATTGCTTTTGCACCGCTATTCACTTTTTTTCAAGAATAATATTTATTTGCATGAAACCCGACATGTCAAACTAGTATGCATTCTGGAGTTATAAACAATTAGTGGCGAAAAAGATCTTCCCGTCTAGATTTTTGTATTTCAAATTCAGTCACACTGGGTATGGGCTTTCCACACTTCCCCTCTTTTATGGAAGTGTCAGGCTGTCTTTATGATTATCTATATTAGCTAACTAGTGGTATCATATTAATAGGCGTAGAGGTGTTCTTTATGTGTCTCCTTAATCTTATTCTTTGTTGCTTCAGTGGGTTTGTGTTGATTCAGACTCAAAATATGTATCTTCATGGTCATTAGGCACTGGTCATTCTCTAGCTTGTTACACTACTAGATTCTCTCTCTCTTGAACCTTTTCTCAAGTCAGAGCATGCCCTTCATGTTGGGGTAAGTTTCTTTTTTCTTAGTCACTGTCACACCACCTCTACTTGATTTGTTAGACGCACTATCTTATTAGGCATAGCTCAAGTGAGATGCATCTTTTATTTATTTTGGTTAAGGCTTTTCCCTCAAAATCCATATCTTTACAATTGTGGCAATAGGGTTATGGTTAAATGATTAGCCAACATGAATCTTTCTAGTTGGTCTCTTTTGTATTCTTACAAGCAATCAGGGATTAGTATGGTTGCTAATTTGATTTTTTTTCTTGAATTTTCTGGTCGTAGTTTTGTTGTAAATAGACAAGAGGATTTGGAGGTTGTAGAGTAGATTAGCCGCTAGCTGAGTGTTCTCTTGCTTTTCTGAGGGATAGGCTTGGTGGTAGTACTTGTACCTTCTTTCTTACATTTAGTACTAGCACTATCCTATGCAGGGGCCATCCTGAGCATTGCTCGCTTGCGTGAGTTTGCTTTTATGTATTCCCTTTTACGTAAGAACCTATATTTGCCCCGGTGTGGGACTGTTGCTTTATGCATTTTCCTTTCCCTAAATGTGCCCCCTAATTCATTTCGCTTTGTATACTCCTTGAAGGAGCGTTTTGATTCGATATATGAAGATTATATTTTTGGGGAAATGGATGGTCTAAATATGATGCATACGTCTTTCAAACCCCTAGGCTGGAGCCTCCCCTTGACAAAAAAAGATGTCACATTACCTGCTTAGGACGCGCTATGTAACTATTTATGTGCTACGTGTTATAACTGCTTTGTGTGATTGTGTTGCTTTGTTCAGGAAGGGCTAATCCATTCCTTTTCAAAAATATCAAGTCACTATTAAATCGGTGTCCAATTACTCTCCGAATCTTGAGTTTCCCAAGAAAAATCCAAACCTTTCACTCTTCAAATTCTAAATCATATTCTCTCATCTCAGAATACGATGAACTTGCCACCCTCAAATATGGTAAGAGCTTTGAGCTTACAAAATACAACTGCTCCTGTGGAAAATGACATTTGTACTCTTTTTGAAGTCCAGAATACCAAAGGAAAACATGTTTAATTGATCTAGCAATGAGTTTATCCTTCTCTGGCTCATATCATAAAAACATGTATCTGGACTCTAGGATGAAGGAGAGAAAAAGGGAACCTAATCCTGTATGGCTAAAGAAGACATTCGGTTGATTATTGCTGTAAGAACCTTATTTACCTGAAATTAGAACATTTGATGAAATAGTAGAGTGCTGTTGTTACTATCAAGTGATCGTTTGTGTGCTCTGCTATCTATTTTGTTGTGGATTATGGCGGAAGTTGGAATTAAGCATTTCTCAAGAAGTACTTTATTTTAACAAAAGTAGACATTGGTAAAGGTTACAATGTTCTGAAAGTTTATACTGCTAGTAACCTGACCAGAACTCATTCATTTATATGGTCAAGTTCAAATGGATACACATGATTATTAACTCAACTCGGAGAGGATGTATTTTTTTCAGCTTCTAGTAGAGACGGGTCGAAAGAAGAGAAGGGATCATCCCCTGAAGTTTGAAAGATCTACATGTTTACGATTATCGGATCAGTGGAGAAGTGGATGTGTTTTCTTCACCTTCAAGTAGACACGACTCAAAAGAAGAGAAGGGGTCATCTACCGAAGTTTGAAAGGTCCACATGTTCTTGATTAT
This sequence comes from Solanum habrochaites, assembly GCA_027704765.1. NCBI lineage: Eukaryota > Viridiplantae > Streptophyta > Magnoliopsida > Solanales > Solanaceae > Solanum > Solanum habrochaites. The sequence goes on along the minus strand of JAKWJA010002497.1, from coordinate 65,766,229 downwards.
AAGATCAGTGGAGGAGTGAGTATCAGTGGGCAGTGCATGTATTTAAAGATGAACTAGCAGAAAGATAGTAGTGACCTTGTCACTCACGCCTTCATGTCATATCTCGTTTCTATGCAAGAGCATATTTACTGCCAAGTCGAACAATAAAAGCCTTGTATAAGTTTATTGATTTTTTAGGGTTATAGGCTTCTGAATCAAAAATCTAGTAGGCATGAGTGGAAGAGTTGGTGAGGCAGGATACAAGAGTTGATCTGATTGTGCCATATAGATGATAGATGACTCCTTAGGAGCTTATTATAATCAACACTAGAAATCATGACGATCTGATCCCTTAAAAGGATTTTGATTCCGTTCAGATTACTGTTGCAGCATCAGTTGGCTGCAGTTAAATGGATTCCCTTGAGGGCGAGGTCCTCTATCTCGACAAGAAATTTCTATCATTTATCTTGGAAGCCAGGTCAGAGGACTCCAGAATGGGGTAGATCAAGCCTCAGTGACTGTGAGCTTTATTTTTCAGAGAGACAAGATAAGAGTGGACTGATAAAGTAATATATCACCATGAAAAGTATATCATGTTGCTTCTTCCATTTATATGTTTGCCAATGACTGCCTAAACGACATAGATGAATTAAACTGCACCCTTACATGATCATTATGCTTTTGTGTGTGTGAACATGTCATAATCTTTCTGTTTGAACCCTAGTACACCTGGATTTTACTACAGAGTCTTGCAATATTCCACCCTTAGTAATGAGGAAATTGATAGTTAACTTACATCATTTAGGGTAATGCCCACTCTTGCCTAACTTCACTTTTCTCTCTCTGCATGTCCATGTTGTAAACTATGTTTGTTACAGAAGGTCAAACATTGATGTTTGGTTGACTTTAACTGCACCAATTCCATGTAATGTTCTCTTAGGAGGTGAAACTGACTGAGTGATAGTAGTCTGCCTATCACATTAGCTAGATGGCTGTATGTCAGAGCATTCCATGGAGTTGTGTTATTTGATGGAAAGTTCCGCCGCCACTACGCAAGTTTTTTTTTTTTTTTTTTTATGTGGAGTGTGTGTGTGTGTATATATATATATATATATTTTATTTTTATTTTTCCTTGGTTCTCATTAGCCCTTGTACTACAGAGGACATTTCCGACAATTTAGTAGTGAATTTGTGAAGGTAAGTTTACACCCCTTCCTCCGGTGGGCAATTTATCAATTCTGGAGATGAGATCATTCTGGAGATGAGATCACCTGCACTTTTATCGTAGTAAGATGACCCATATAATTAAGGGAACGGTGCATATAGGTAGTATTTATATGTTTATAGACAATAAAGACGGCATATGTTAGAAGGGAAAGAAAGATGGGATCCTTACAGTCAAATCATGCTACACCCTTCTGCTCAATCCACACAATGCAACATCAGTTTTGGCCTTGGAGAAAAGTTTGGAAAAGCCATGCCCCTTACAAAGTTCAAATCTTTATTTGTTTAGTACGCAAAAATGTATGTCTTGCACAGTGGAATTTGCAAAGAAGAGAAATGCACATTTCTGTAGATGTGCATTATGTGAAGAGCAACCAGAGGACACTAACAATCTATTTCTGCATTGCAACATAAGTGCTCAATTGTGGGACTCAATTTTTTATCACCTTGGGCCTAAAGTGGAAAATGCCTAGAGATGCATAGGATCTTCTACAAATTTGGCACAAGAGGGAGCTGAGTGGGCATAAATTCAAGACTCTGGAATGCATACCTGCAACAATTTGGTGGGTTATCTGGAGAGAGAGAAACTCAAGATTTTTTTTTTGACGACAAGGGAAATCCGCAGCTGCTATCCTTTTTGGGTGCGCACAGGGTAAAACCCTGCTCCTATGCAATAGCTCGCAAACCACATAGGAGAGGTAACCCGCACTAGGCAAGCTTGGCGCGACGAGCTCGATCCAGAAGGCAAACCCCTTGCTTTCGCTGGCAAGGGGTTTCGAACTTGATACCTCCAACATGGAAGTCCCAAGGTCAAACCACTAGGCCACCCCGAAGGGTGAGAGAAACTCAAGAATTGATTGAAGACAAAAAGGAGAATGTAAAATTAGTCTCAAGTCTCGTTGTATTTCCTTCTTATCTTTTTGGAGCAAAACAAATTTACATGATTCTCTGAATCGGCCATGATTGACTTGATTAGTTCTCTAGACAACCTGTGAGAACTCTTTTGATGTATAGTATACTCTTGATGCTGATACTTGTATAAAATTTTACCTTGCAAAAAAATACACAAGTCATTTGTTACCTAGTCCTATGTCAAGCTTGCTTAATTTGTGGTTGGTAGTGAAATAGCTGCTTTGCAATAGTTCTCCTGCATGATCTTTGCACGTGATGGGGGCTAGATTGGTCCACTATGAGCCATGCTCAAAGAAACTTTGATGAGTTTTTAATGGTGAATGCACTTAATATCAATGGCATTGCAATTTTTGTGGAGCAAGAAGTGTAGAATGGAGAATTCCCCTAGTCTGTTATTGTACATTTTCTCACACTAATTTATTATTACAATGATTATAATTGTCTGGTGTATTTTACGAATCTCACTTGGGAGTTTGAAGGTGGTCTTTTGATGTTGATTTCTTCTGCTTGTCTTCCTTTTTGCAGATTGCCTGCAGAGATTATCCTCATTCACGCATCTTTGTGCTAAATTTCCCTTTGGTTCTACTCCTCATGAACAGCACTGCGATCAGGTAATTTTATCCTTCATTTGAATTCCTTTTAATTTGAGCGAAAATTTGTTAGTCTTGATCACTGTTCTCTTAATTTCAGTGCCATTGTTATGTTTGTGACACAATTGCTCCATGTGTCTACTGGGGCACTGGCATTTCCAGCACAGCCCATTGTCATGCCACTGACAAGGACAAGTTTTGGAAAGCACAGAGACAAAACACAAGGAAAAGTGATAAAGTGCTTCCACTGGTCACTCCATGCCGTGGTACTTTAGTATCTGTCCCCCCACCTGTAGCTAACCAAGCTCCAGGTTTTATTCAGAGAGTACCCAATTATCCTCCACATACCCAAATGTTTAGACAAGCCCCGATTCGTCCTTGTTCCATGTCAAGCCGTCCTGGGTTACCAAATTCAACTACACAGCAGTCCACTGCTCTTAGAGACAAATTTCATAGCCATGTTGTCTCTCAACAGTTGCGCAATGCAAGCATTAATGTTACTCCAGGGGACAAAAGGCACAGTGTTGGTCACATGGGTCCCCAGTTTTTTACTCCCCGGACAGCATTCAAAAGGGCAGGGTCATCTGGACAGGTGTTTGTAACTGATAGATCTGGATACAATTCACCGAACACTTGTTCTGTGCCTCAATTTGGTAGAACGCATTCTTCATCGGCTAGGTGGCAGGTGCCTTCTGCCTCACGGCCTGTAGGCTCCAATAAGTATATTGCTTCCTCCCAGCACAATGCTAGCATACTTGGTGCTAGGGCTGTTCCTTACCAACCTCCACTACAGAGGCAGCCTGGTTTTGTGGGTGTGCCTGCAAATTATGCTCCAATGGGACCTCAGATACCCGCTCAGCCCCATGCTGGGATACGTGGTGTTAATGCTGTTTCTTCGCAACATCAACTACCTCGGCAGCCTGCTCTTCTGGGTGCACCTGCAAATTATGCACCAATGGAGCCTGAGATCCCTTCCCAGCCCAGTGCTGGCGTAGTTGGTGCTCATGCTGTTTCGTTCCAACCTCAGTTACCTAGGGAGCCTAGGTTTTTGGGTGCATCTACAAATTATGCACCAATGGAACCTCAGATTCCTTCTCAGCCACAGGTCAGTGTTTGTGCAAATTCGGTGTCTTCGGAAGCTCCAGCATTCCTTCTACCATATGCTAATTTATCACCTTCTCAACCTCACTTGTCTACACTTCCTAGTGTTCTAAGTGAATTTGAAAGTCTTGTTTCCTGTGAAAATTCAGTATCCTCCCAGTCACAGGTGGGTAATATGTATAACAAGCCACTGTCATCTGAAGCCCAGATGTTCTCTCAACAGTATGCAGACGGAAACTCTGGTAACAGTTTGCCTCAGCAAACTTCAGTAGCCTACCTTCCTGAAGGAGGGAACACTTCTGTAAATACCACTGCTTCTCAGTATCTACTGGCCTGCCCGACAAATGCTGGCACTGCTCTTGGAAATTCAACTACCCCGGTCTCCCAGTTGTCCAATCAGCCAGATCGGGGAACCTCACCAAACATTTCAGTTCCCTGCAGTGGTGATTTGCCTTGCCCTGCTACAATGGAGAACACTTTTGGAAGTAGGTGTGAGAGCACTTTCTCTTGCCAACCTGAACTATGTAGACAGCATATTTCATCATCATCACCTGATAGCAAAAATATTTCCCAGCATGGGTATCAAGGTGAAAATTCTTTAATTCCAAATTTTGAAGATTTTGACTTTGGTTGGGAGACACATGTTAGCCAAACTAACAGTTCGGGTAATGCATATAATCCTAAACCTGCAGAGACACTGGAGGTAAGTAGACATCCTCAGTTAATGGAAAATATAGCCGATTTGGACATTCAGTATGGTGATTGGTTAGTTTCTGCACCTTCAGACGCCCCAGTTTCAACAGGATTTAACATATTGTCCCCTGAAGCTTCTCCCATAGATTCTGGATATTTTGTTGACTTCTGAATGTTGGTGGCGTCCTTGACGAAACATGGCCTTCTGGTTTCTTCAAAGTTTTTTCTTTTAAAAACAAAATTAGGAATGCTTCTCCCATTTAAAGGGTAGCAAGGTACATAGGGTTAAAGAGTTAGGGTTAACAGGTTAAGTTTTCTTCTGGTGTAAACTGCTTTTGTTTCTGAAACACAAACAAATCCATTCACCTGTAAATGGTACTAATCTCTTATGTTTATGCTATCTAAATGACAGCTTTTTTTCTCAAAAACTGATTCTAGTTAAGAGATGTGATATACAATTGTCAATTTTTATGAATATCTGTGGCCTGGAACTCATTGGTTTTGTGGGTTTTAACCAGTTTTGCAACAGTTGAAAAAATTCATCTGTACTTGGTGCTAATTTCTTATGTAAAGCTAACTTGATAGCAGCTGTTTTCACTTGAAAATGGACTAGTCAAGATATGATTTACAATTTTTTTAAAAATGGATATCTGTGCTTTGCCTGGACCTCAATGGCTTTATTGATGACTAGTTTTGTAACAGTTGAGGAATTAACCTTGTATCTGCTGGGCAACAACGGCCTGGACCTCAATGGCTTTATTGATGACTAGTTTTGTAACAGTTGAGGAATTAACCTTGTATCTGCTGGGCAACAACACTGGTGGTTAGGTGATTCATGCCTGCTGTCTAAGTCTTGCTGGACAAAATTATGCTGTGATTGTGCTGATGGGAGATTGTGCTCATGGGAGATAACAGGTACCAGCAAGTTGACTGATACTATAGTTAATAAAGAAAGAGAAGTAGAGAAACAATGCTTGGTTGGTTAGAGGTTGTACTTTGGAAATAAAAGGCTCTTGGTAGCATGATTTATCAATGTTGGATTATGGAAGGTTATATATCTTCATGGAACAAAAAGAGGTGGGGAAGGAAAGGATAAAGTAGTTAGTTTAGATTTTGGTGAAGGGGTGAGATGGCCTTCCACATATAATTTTCTAGTTAAACGATTGATAAACATCTTCGGTGAAAAATGTCATATAAAATAATATTTTTATTAGACTATAAGATAAAATCTTCCATCAGAGAATCAGATAAATCAAGCTTACACAAGAAAGAACAAAATTTAGCATTTACTTATTTTATATATTATTTGTCAAACATGTGCGCGTCGAGCCATGTAGTACCTTTTTATGTAAAATAATATTTATATTAGTCGAAAACTGATTTTGAATATTACAATTACACAAATGAAACAATAAATTACAAGTTTATATGAATGATCAATGTAAATCTTTGTATGTGGATTTGATTGTTAAGGTCATAGTCAATGCATATCATCTCAATCGATAAAACTGAATAATTAAAGATTAATTTGAAACATTTGAATTTTCTTATTTATTTTGATTCATGCGGGAGATAGTAGTGGGATATTTTTCGCAATGAGCGAAAGCCTGAACAATACTCCGTAAAGGTAATGGCTAATGAAACTTAAATATAGTAAAAATTAGGCAAATTACATAGTATAAGAAAGAAATTTGAAATTCAAAAGAATCTTATCTCTATTCATCCGGATTAGAGTCCAAAACAGGTATATCATCTTCTCCATTATGATTTCTTCCTCTCTTTTTTTCTCCTTTTTTGCATTTTCACTGTTTTTCCTTTTCTAAAAGATCTGTGGTTTTTTTTTTTTTTTTCAAAATTTGAAACCTTCGAAAATTTAATTTGTGAAATCGTTTGCAGTGACCCATATTCATGACAAATCAAGTTGTCTAGCAGAGAACTTCTCAAAGAGCAAATGCATCTGCATCTCTTCCAAAGATTCAAAAATCCCAAAGAAAAGGGGTAGAAAGGCGGCACTTACGACTATTCAACCAACACTACCTACAGTATGTACATTTGTATCCCTATCCATCCTGATTTTTATATTTTTTTCATTAGTTTGATGATTGTTTTTTTTCATTTAAGTACCGTTTATTTCAATTTTTCATTTTATTCATGGAACACATAGTTTTTTTTGATACTTTTATGTCTTAAACATAAATACTAATGTTTCGTAGATAATATTTTAAGTATCAGTTTGATACTTTTTGATATGTTATTTTATTATGTCTATTTATATAACAACTAATGAAATATTTAGGTATTTGTGTATCTTTTATGTGTTGCACACGAACATTAACGTATCTAATCTGTTTAAGTTTGATGTTTTGTTGTTATTTAGTTTCCCTACTCTTTCACTAATTATCAAAAATCTCTTTTTAAATATTATTTCGGATACATAATATTGCAGATCGATACTTTAATTAAAATGGACGGATACTTAAAATTTTAAATTGTTGTTATCAGTTTACTGCATAAAAAAAGGGATCAAAAAGGAAATTATGATTAACCCTACGAATCACGCGGATGTTTAACAATTCTACCAATCAGCCTTTATAAACCTCTAACTGAATTAGGCATTTTTGAATTTCAAATTGTGAAATCTTCTCATTTTTCTTTAAAAAAATAGTAAAAGTTTAATTCTTTTTTATGGCTATTTTTTCTTTTTATTTTCTTTTGGTTTGGGATGTTGTTTTGGCTTCTTGAACCTTTGGTGTCAAAAGAGATTATTATTTTATATTTGGTACAATTGCATCTATGTATTAATCTCATAGTGTGTTATGCAGTTCCAATGAAATCAATGTCGGACAGAAGTGAGTGATCAATTTTGAATTGTGTTTTGAAAGAAGTTGTCTTGCCAACAAGATACAAAAGAATGTCCAGTAGTCCAGAAAAAAAGGGAAGAAAATCGAGATGAAAACAACATCAAACATAAACTGTTATGGGCGATGTAGACAGAAGACCAAATCGAAGAACTTTACTTCTTTCCAAAGAATCTTGATCAATAACTTTTTTGGAGTACTTTATACTTTATTTTTTTAGATCTAATAATCTTCAAATTAGAACATTTCTTTCCACTATTAAATATTACATTAAAAGTTACTTTATCTTATTCTTTCTGATCCTTAATTATAATATTACGTTTTTCAGTTCGGTTATTTTTTATTGTTAATTTTGAAAAAGTTAATTTTGTCTACAATTGTGTATTGTGTTTGTTTTGATTAAAGTTCCTTTTAAATAGATGTCGTTTGGGTAAGTATTACTGTATATGTAATTGCTAATAAATACTGAAATTACTCTTACAATTGCATTGATTTGTTAACATAATGAATTTTGGTTTCTTAATTCCTTTTGAAATTTTTTTATATTGGATGATTCAGTATCAAGTGTTTGTAATGTACCGTATAAGAGGTTGTAATATGTAGAGATAAGAGACATAATGTTTAAAAGATACTAAACATATTGGCAAATTTAGCGGATTGAAACAATTTTATAATATAGTCTCAGGTTTAATATTGTGAGACCCATTAATTTGTGTTTGAAAAGAATGACAAATAATAACTTGTGTATCATAATCCTAATATACTTTTTTGGCTTAATTTGATTTTTTACTTCTACCGATCACTTGTGTAATTGAAGCATGATAACTAATAATGTGTGTCATCATAGACATAATATATTATTTGACAATTTTGTGTTAACTTAATAATATAGTATCAACTATACTCATGTTATTTGTACCAATTTATAAAACAAATGTTAAAAGGTACTAATATGATTGAAAATTAACTGATTTGTAATCAAGTATAGAAAATTAGTATCACGTGTTTGGGATACATCCAAATGTGGTTATATCAAAAATAATCGTGTATCATATAAATAACAAAGTATTGAAAATCTTGTATCTGCTAATAATATAGTTCAATTATATATTATGGTAATTATACTTTATTTACAATCATATAGATATAAAATATATGATATATAAAATCTTATAATGACAAAATGTAATAATTTATTACACTATCAAATCTTAGATTCAAAATAAATAATTTTGGTTACAAAAAAACTGTACCAATTTTGAGCAAAAACGTATCTTGAAAATAACAATCCCTCCAAGTAGTTAATGTATCTTAAAAACAAATAAACTAAAAATTTTATGTAAATTGCTACATAATCACTAATCTATATGAACCAAGTTCGTCTTGTTGTTGTGATTATAGCTCTTCAGCTTTGTGGATCATCGCTAACTCGCTTAACATATCCCACCCCCTTTGAACCTGTCGAGATCCGTACTTCCTTAATAGTGTTTTGATATCTTGGGCGAAGGTAGTCAACTCAGAAACCATTGGGATGTTACGTCATCGCTAAAGAATTCACAAATGCAACTAGAACATCTAATCGTCACTATAGCATTCTGGGCGGAAATTTAAAAATGAACTAATTTTTGAACTAAAAAATTAATTATTATACGTTATAGTAACCTACCAAAAATCCTTATTTGTTTCGTTGATCATAATGATAATAATAGTAACTGATACCTCATACCAACTTGAATGATTTGTTTCGATACTAAAATGAAAGATCATATATTCATTATATTTCTTTAAGTATTGTGGTTAACTATTTGGATAATATGATACATTAATTCTGCAAATTCATCTCATCAAAATAATTTCTTAACTTATAGTTTTGATAGAATTAGTAGACACTATATCGAAAATTAAAAAAAAAAAAAACGGGGGAAAAAAAAAAAAATCCCCCACAAAAATTAGGATTTTATATAATTCATCAGATTGAAAGCAAAGTGCCACAATAATATGATTATGTATCATTGGTTGTCAACATATCTAATTTTTTACAAATAACTCAGCATGGATGAATCTTCTACATTTGCTTTTAAAAGATAAATTTCATCCTTCTTCGACTTCGTCTTCTAAATATTATGATTCGTCATTGTTAAGAGAATCTACAATACTTTGGATTCTATTTCAGCTCAATATCATCATCGGAATCATAAAAAATGAGTTGATACATCTATTTTCATGAAAGTTTTTTGTTATCAAAATCAAATACATAAGGCACCATACTAAAAAGAAGGAGCAGAATTTATATGTATAAGAAAATTATAAATAAAAACATTATTTTTTTTTAATTACAAAAATGAAATCTGAAGAATTGGAAATAAAAAATTAATGAAAAAATAGTCTCACTCTTTAGGAACTTAAAATTGATGAACTTGAGAGAGAATAGATTCAAAATTAAAAAATTGAGTGATCGATGTAACTGTTGATATATGAAGTGATTTAGGTGTAAAATAGGAACAAAATTCGGTGGATTGGAAGGTGCTTTGACTCGGAGATAAATGTTATCTCCTTTTTTTTTTATTTGTCACTGATAACAATCAAACTACTACCTGAAAGTATCGGTCGGCTCTAATTTAGTATCTTTTTATCATATTAAGTATCCGAATTAATATAAAAAAGAATTTTTTGATAAATAGTGAAACAGTAGGGATATAAAGTAATTTGTCCCTTAGACTATGTGATTTGCCTAATTTTTACTTCATTTATTACTAAAAAATTCCTTTCTTTTAGTGTTTTTTCGGATACATAATACTGTAGGCAGACACTTTAATTAATAATGGTTGACACTTAAATTATTAAGTTGTTGTTATCAGTTTACGCGTTAAATAAGGGATTAAAAATAGAAATTAATTGATTCCCATAAATCACGCGTACGTTTCTTCCTTCAACCAATCAATCATAAACCCTCTAACTCAATTATAATTTTTGATTTTCAAATTGTGAAAAAACATTAAAAGTTTGATTCAAACTATTTTGGAACGCAATTTTGTAAAGATTCGAAGTGAATATTTTGATATTGTTAAGACATTCTGGATCATGCAAAAGTGATGCTAGATACGAGGGATACAAAATTGATGTGATGCTAGTTGGCGAAAATATTTTGTTTGTAAATCTTATTTCAGCAATTGCAGCTGTATCGGGTATTGATGAATTGAAAAAAAAAATATATTGAGATCAGATACATTGTTAAATGTAATTTGTCTCCATTGTGTATTCAGAATGATATAGGGGTGAAATTGTACATAGAAATGAAGAAACATGAGGTGAGATTCGGTATGTATTCACTATGCATTGATAACATCGGATAAAAGTGATGAAGCTAACAAAATTTTTGATGCAACAACCACGTTAAATGTGTGTGTGTTGAAGGTGAAAAAAAGGGACTCAAACATTTATCTTTAATTTATTTCTTCCCGAAAGATTCTTGATGCTTGCTTTTTAGAAGTACTTTTATCTTTCATGTCTAATAATTCTCAAATTATATATTGAAGCACTTTTAGGTTACTATTTTATAATGCAATAAATGAAAAATGTTATGTTCTCAATTCTGGTTACATTTTTTTATTCTAAATTTTTGATAAAGTTAGTTTGGTATACATTGTTATGTGTCTAATACTTAATTGTTTGTAATTTTTGTATGGATAGAATTTTAGTATCAATAGTTGTCATGTGTGCCAAAGTTAAAAGAGACGACATGTAAAAAAAGTATCATTTGAAATCATGATATATTATATACATAATATCTTTTTTCTAAATTTTGTATCTACTAATAATAAAATTGGATATTGTCTTTTTTATCAATAATATATATATCATATAAATACAATTTTGATATTTAAGGACACAATTGTGTTTCATATACATAATAATTTTCTGGAAATTTAATAGCAGCTTAAAAAAGTAAGAGTAAATTTTGGCATCAAAATTGTGTCTTTAATACTTAATATCTTTGTAAGTTTAGCATGAGTTTACTAAATCGTATCAATTTGAGATGTTTGAAGCACCTAAATACATATACATAATATTAATTTAGTATCATCTGTTGTGATTTGTATCAATCTTATAAGATATAATTTGTACCATGTTGTGTGAAAAATAAAATTTTGTTATTTGTGAAAACAATATTGTATCATATACTTAATAAGTTTGTAGAAATTTTGTATCATTTTCACTGTAGCATAAACTGAAGTGATATGTATAATACTTATAATATGCAAAAATTAATAACGAAATAAAATGCATTGAAAACGAATTTAAAAGCAACATAAAAATTATGGACATAAAAACTCTTCAAATTTAGAAGTATGAATTACTTAGAAATATAATGTTGACCTGTGAAGGAATACTCTAAAACACTTAAGGTATCTTTAAACAATAAAACTTATCTTGTAAGTCAGTAAATAAACTACTATTATAGATTAATCAGTTCATCATCTGTCAATGAAATGAAGACATTCTTTAGCTATGTAGGATCATCATTCTAACTAAAGTATTTTCCTTGGTCTTTGTGGTGTCATATTTTCATAACAGTGTTGCATATTTTGAGCGAAGATAGTCACTTCGGAAAGGGTTCGATAAGACCTCATTTCGTCTCTAAAACATTCAGCGAAAGCAACTACATATGTTCCGCAATCACTACAAACAGAAAGAAGATACATACATAACTAAAAGGGAAAGGCCAGACATTGATTCAAAATATTATGTTTCAGATCATTTTATACTACATAATAATAATACATGACTGATACACAAAATCAACAAAACATAAAAGGTACACACATTCCATTATTTCTTATATAAAGTGACAAAAACTACAAATCTAATTATTTATGAAATAGTCAATACTTAATACAAAGTAAATGTGATTTGAGTATTAAGTACCATATAGAAAATTATCATGGAATATGATGCACAGTACCAAACCAACCAACGGGCCAAAATGAGCCTTAAACAAGTATCTTAGATACATTAATGTTCATGTTATTTGATACTAATAACAACAAAACATAAAAGGTACACATATTTCATTATTTCTTATATAGAGTGATGGCAACACAAATCTAATTATAATAACTAGTCAATACTTTAATGACAAAGTACATTGAATTTGAAGTACTTCACTTATATACAGTTCTCTTCCTTTTGATACAATACACAGTGTATAACAAATTCGCAAAGAATTATTATAGATTAAAATAACTGTAAAATTTAAAGAGGGACTTACTTGAAAATAAGAATACCCACCAGATTATAAATAATTAAGTGCATTCTATAAAAACTTGCATATCATGGGTAGTGTTGGTCGAAATGGGAGGGACAACCTTTCTATCCCTTTTCTTTGGGATTTTCGGATCTTTTAAAATAGATGCATATACTCTTTTTATCGATTTTTTCTTTCTAGAACATTGATTTGTCATAACTATCGGGCGATGCAAACTTTTTAGAACTCAATTCTTTGTTGTTAGAATCATTTGAAACAAAAATTATAGATTTGGTAGATGTTAGATGCATAATGCAAGCCAAAAATGATTGATACACAGTAAAAGAAAAAAAGGGCGAAAATCACAATGGAGAAAATGAGAAAACTAATTTGAACTCTGAATCTGGCTGAATAGTCATAGGATTCTTTTGAAATTCAAAATTATTTGAATTTGATAACTAAAATCTTAGTGGGATAGATTGAGGGCAAAAATTAGGAATTGAAAAGGTTTGATTTTGCTTTAAAATAATAAAGTATTCAGTTAAGTATCTTTGGGAGAAAATAAGGAATTTTTGTATTTTAATAAAAGAGTAGGAAATATTTAAAATAGGTAAAGTAATATTATGTACTTAAGTAATTTATCTTTAAATATATAGTGGGATATTTTTACATTGGGTGAATATGCGGGAGAGTGCTGATGCGGGGATGAAGCGAGATCGAAAGAAGCAGAGGAGTACAAAAAAAAGGGGAAAGGGTAGTTGGTAGGAGAAGTGTTAATTGGGATAGAAGTAATTGAAGTGGAGACCTAGAATCCTCTTTCCCTCTCGCCTGCTCCTCTGCCTTGGATGGCCCATGAGACATAAATATATACAATGATACGTGTATTTCACTTCTTTATAAATGATACTCCCAACACATATTTCTTTCATTTTAAGTAAACTTTTAGCAGGTCAATTGGTCACTAATCAATGTCGCATCGATGGCTCAAGGATCTCCCCTTATTTTCTAGAACTAATTCTAGGAACTGCACTATCATTACTGCCGTCAAAATGAGCCCATATTTTGGTGGTTTGCCCAAATTGTCCGTATTTTAATGGGTTGGATGAATGATTTTTCGCATGGGAAAAATACGAGTTGATATTCATATTTGATCCATAAAAATATGGATAAACTATGGGTAAAATATCAATTAGCCAAATAGGTTAAACTTCTAAATTTTATTCACTCAAAATTCATGATATCACTAAAAATAGTGTAATTTCTCTTTGTTTTTATGTTTTCTATAGAACTAACTATTCTTCTCTAAAATTGAAAAGGTGAAGTATTTGACCCTCCATAAATATATAATTCAAATGTACATTTTTTTTATAATTATAATTACATGTTATTTATTTATTTAATTTTATATTGAATAATCAATAATAGTGCAAAATAAGCAAATCATGCATTAGTACTGATATTGCTTAAAGTGCATTAAACATGTTTTAAACCTAAAATGTAAATATTCATTTACTTTGAAATTAAAAATATTTTCATCTTGTTATTACATAAATTTATTTTATGTTGAAAAGTTATAGATTTTTTTTTTTTTTTATGATATAATAAAACTAAATGAAGCATGTTCAACATTTTTTTAATCTAAAAAAAGACTAAAAATATCTTCTCCGTATTGAATTCTTAAGTAAAATACTATTTATTCATGAAAATATGGATAAAATATGTGTAAACTAGTATTTTACCCAACCCATTTATTACCCAATCAATTTTTACTCATATCAAATATGGGCGGGTTAAATTACTACCCATATTATAGTTATCCACTTTCAACTGTCCAATGTTTGACCCAACCCGCCCATTTGCCACCACTAACTACCATTATTAACACTTAACAAGTTCAAAGCTAACTCTGAGCAGAAATAACAAATCTGAAGTCCTCTTCGCGCTAAAAATTTACGTATGTAGATTTTGCCTTTGAGAGTACTTAGAAGTGCAATCTTGCCATCCATAAATTTTTGGTTGAATTGTACATTGTTATTATACCGTTGTACAGAGGAACAAGTCAAGAAGATAAATTGTTGAAAAGATTTACTAAGTGGACTTGAATCTCCTTAAAGAAAGCGAAATATTCGCGCTTCAACTATTTCAATTTCTTCATTTTTTTTAATTTTAATTTGTAGTTTCACCAACAATTTTAAGGTGATCTCTGAAAACAATTGAAAAATTCGCGAATGTTAAGATAGGAGTTCTTAACTAGCCATTTTGATTCAATACTACTTATTTTGAGAGATGAAAGAGTATAACACTTTTCTACTCAAGTCTTTTCAATGTTACTTATTTGCTACTTGAGTAAAATCCTAAAATGGTAGAAAACAACTCTATAAATAATGATGAACTTATTTCTCTTCAAGAGAGGTGAAAATATTATTTTTAATTGTCTATTGTTATAAAATCAAGCTCATAAGAATATCATCATAAAGAGAAGAAGACAAGAGAAGTAGATAGAAGAAGGGGAATTTTCTTCTATTCAGTGTATATTACAATGGTGAATGAATATTTCTATTGTAGGTAGAGAATCACCAAAGGGTTCACCATTTTTAAATGTCACAATTAGGTAGAAATTACATTTCTAATCCCCCAAAAAGATTCATCACCTTTGGGAATACATAATCAGTGATAAGGATAAGTTTTATGATACAGCTTAGTGGACAATCCTTAATTCAATGTATTATAACACTCCCCCCTTAAATGTCCGAGAGTAATGTGCCTCGTTAAAATCTTACTAGGAAACACCATGGGACCACAATCTAGTTAAGAAAAAAAGAGTCATACATATCTTTTTGATACGCACTAGTTGGTGCTCATTAAAACCTTGCCAGGAAAATCCAGGTGGGAAAGACCTCGTTAAAGGGAAAAAGAGAGTGCAACGCGTAATTATACTCACCCCCCTAATTAAAATATCTCTAATTTCTTGTTATGATGTCTCCAATCTTCGTACATTGTGGTTGTTATTCTTCAGCAAAACCACACATTTCTTGAATATTGTATGTCCTTTACTCAATCAGACGCAGACCACTTTTCGACTTTCTCATGGAGGACTTTTATTCTCTGCATACAACTTTGCTTCATTGATAAGCCAGAATATATTGTGTCTCTACATGAAAAACACATAGCGTGCTTGAATAGAGCTTTATTCGTATCACCTAAAATCTTCTGCATCTGCGTAACCAATCAATTTTGTCTGGATTCCTCAAATATCATAAACCCAACTAGGGTCCTTCGGGATATTCAACATGTGTTCAACACCATTTCAATGTCCTTTATCGTGGAAAACTGAATCTTGCCAGTAATTTACTGCAAAATAAATCTCTGGTCAAATATTGTTAGTAAGAATAATGCACATTGCCTGATTGCACCAAGATAGAGTTTCATCATCCCAATATTAACTCTTCATCCTTCTTTTGATATCAAACTGAATCATCATTTTATGTCAATTGATCTCATAATTATTGGGTATTTCAATGAATGCTATTTATGTCCATATAAATTGCATCAAAACTTTTCAATGTAGTGCACTTTCGACAAAATTTCATTGTGTCAAATTACACATCTGTAGGTCAGATAAAATTTGTCTTACTCCCAGGACCTTTTCATAAAATACAAGGACAATTAGGGCCATTCTTTTTGGACCCTTTTTCTTCCTTGGCTATTGTCAATTCCTCTAGGATTCTTGAAGCTTTATTGTAAAGTTTTCTTTTCAACTCTTATAGGCTTCAGACACCTCGATTTTTTCAAGAATTTTTCTAGTAATCTTCATTGTCTAGATATACATTACATATTCATTACATGCATTCAAGTTTTTCATATGTTGCCATATCACAACAAACCCTCATTGCATCCACCAAAGGAGAAAACATCTCCAATACGTCAGGATTTTGCGGATAACCCTGTATGCCCCCATGCACAAACCTGTTTTATATGCTTACGGTTATACTAATCGCATAATATTTATTTTACCCCCCTGACATTAGAAACTCTTGATTTATGGAACTAACTAGCCAAAATGTCAATTTTCTAGTGAAACAAAATATACTTGAATTGGTCATTTACTGGCCAACATTTATCTGTCCACCCTATATGATAGATTTGAATTCAAGATCCTCGTTACATAATTTATATCATTGAGCGCTACCCTATAAAGATATCGTCGACGTTATTTTGATATCGATTTTCCAACAAGACCATAACTAATCAAGATCTCTTTCATTTTTTTATTTCAGGTACCTGAACATTTTTCAAGATTTGTGAAGTGTTTATGTCAATGTGCTTCTTTATGCACTGGGCCGCTCATTATCATGACCATATTGAATCATTTGCTCCTTCCTTCTTTCAATGAATTTTATATTTGGAATCGATGTCCTATTACGCTTCCGGCGTATCATAGACCTCCTGTCTTTAAGGACTTCACATTGAGCATTTGCAAGCTGAATTATATCATAAGGTCAGTGCATTCATCTGGCAACTGATTTGCATATTATGCACATGAATATCCCTTAGAACTTAAGTTCACATATTTATTTAACGAGAATTAGATAATTCATAATTAAACCTCACACATAATTTTCAGTTTTCAATCATCCTCCACCTAATGTTAGAATCTAACATTCATTCCCACCGTATTAGAAGTTCATTTTTGTGGCTTGGTGAGCAATTACAATCATAAAACGCACATTCAACCTTTTAGATGAAAATGATATGGTTCCTGCCTGGCCCATGAACCAATTTTAATGGGGGAACCTTGTTGGTTTGAATGCATACATATGTTGCTACACTGTTAAATAACATTACTCAGTACCAAATCTATTTGGAGTTTTGTTCTCATAACCATGATTTAGCTATAATTGGATGCATACAATTGCCTACTAAATGAACCAGCATTATCATATCATTTCATAGTTTGAAACTGTGCTCTAAATTTTAACATTCCCGAGCAAACAACGTACAAAAATATTTGTAAGTTGACAAACAAAATACATGTGACTCATATCGCTAGATTCTCAATCATATAGTTGCAAATGATCCACAGGACAATGAAACGGATTACTCCTTTTATATGTTCCATCCAAAAAAATTTTAGTGAATACAATCCCCACCTTAGCCGGTACAAATGATCATTTTATCAAGAGAACAAGCAACACAAGAGAATTCTTGAAGGACTTTATTTTCTTCATCATATAAATCACCTAATTTCAATCACTTTTGAATCACATTTATCGGAATGGTCAACAAGTCATGGCCAACTGATCTTTATTTAGTAGCACTTTAATTTACTTTACATGTGATTAATCAGCATGTACATTTTGTATTGGAACAACAATAGGAAAGTGGGGTAATCTTTCCTAACATTTATAACCCTCTTCTGTTGTAGTGATTACAATAGTCTCAATATTTATTTTTCAATTCTCCAAAACTTAAAAGTTTCGTTGGAGACTGACTACAACCCCATATATTTCCTTGATAATAGTAACACACTGTTAGAGCTTGCCATTAATTTTGTGTCTTCACATATTGTATGACACCATCCCTAGTGAGCATTCCTTCAAGGAGGAAATTATATTTTATTGTCATGGTCAAAATCAATTACGAGCAAGACGTCTTTCTTGCTTACTTTTGGTACCATACGTACACAATCAATGACCAATTTGTAATTGCCACCAATAAGGACCATAACCCTTTAGGGCAAGAACTTTTTTTTTGCCTTTCGGTAGTTCACACTAAACATACATAGAATGACGTATAAACGTACAATACAGCCATTTCGTGCCAAAATAAAATTTATTCCTCTCACTCTCCCGTAGAGATTAAAGTGACATATATCATTTTTTCTCAAACCTTCATAAAGGTAGTTTTGTGGCATATATCCAACCTATAATGATTTTATCACATCTGGACCATTCTCTTCTTAGAATGGTCGGCATTTCACGAACTCATCACAAGTCACATTCTCTTCAAGAATGGACTAATTATTATATGTACTCTTCATAAATGTGCATTATAAGCACATTGGTCCATGGCTTTAAAATTCATCATATTTCCCTGACAGACACCTGCAACATCACTTTGAAAGATCAAGTGTACCATCACTTTATCTTCTTGTATCTGATAGAGGATTTATAATAACTTGTCAAATTATTGGATTGACAACATTCACAGTTTAATGATCTTTCATAGACCAATTTGATGAAAAAATAAATTGCCTTCACATTTTGGAAGGACTATTTGAAGACCTCATAGTGTTCTTCCTTTTATCATTACACACAATGAGACTATTATAATTTTTGTCCTCCTCCACGCCCTTATTCATATCTTAATTAATTTTCATCTTTCCAGACTACTCATTCAACTGCTACCACTCATATGATTTAATGGAAGGCAAGTCCAACAGGCGGATTTCAGAGTTAATCAATGTTGCCTACACATTCTTTCAGGAATGGAGCAAATTCAATTGATGAAATTTCAGAATTTCAATCAAATATATTACTTTTCTTATGTCATAATCATTTTAATAATCCTAATGGTTCTTGGGGCTCATACTCATTCTTACCCAATATAAGACGTGTTCCGACCATAATTCTATGGGACTTGAACCATCTCTCGGTGCATCAAAACTCTAATTGATGTCTTATCTTTTTTGGTGCGATAGAACTTGAATCTATCGTCTTATTATCCTCAAATCATTTTTCATTAGGGTGCAGTCGGACTTTAAACTGATGTCTTACACCCTTTGGTGCGATGAAACTTTGAATCCATGTCTTACAAACCGTTTAACCAACGGTACTCATAAACCTAAGTACAACATATTTATTCTTTGAGTTTTTTCAAAACAATCAAAATAATATTCAAACTCATGCTATTAAAATTTTATACCCTCTTCTTCTTCCATTTAGAAGTTTTGAATAGCATTCATATTCAACCACTAGTAGTATATTTTCGGTTCCTGATAATTGTTAGTGACTGAATAACTATTTTTATCTACATCATAAATATTTTTGAATCATTACCTGATTTTATGCATCTAAATACTTGAGTCTTCATAACGAGATCAATCAAAATATGAGCTAAAGAAACATAAGACTCACTCTCATTGATAGAGACTCGTGCTGATAACGTTGTTATAAAATCAAGCATCCATAAGAAATATATCACAGAGCGAATTCCAAGATAAGTATATAAAGAAGGGGAATGTTTTTTCTTATTCAAGTGTATATTCAATGGTGAATGATATCTCTATTATTTAGAGAAACAACCAAAAGGTCACCATGTTTGAATTCCACATTAATTAGATACATTTGTATCCCAAAAAAATTTACACCTTGGGAATACATATCAAGATCAAGATAAGTTATGATAGCTGACTGGAATCCACTAATTCATGTATTTATAACATCTATAGGAATCTTCTTATAAGTTTCAATATTATTTTTAAATTGTATTATGAATAATTTTTTATATATTGTGATGAAAGACTCTAGTCCAAAGAAAACTTGAAAAGGATTGCTGAGTAAGGCTATTTAGAAGTGAATTCAAGAAAGTAGAACTCCCAATATCAAACTTGGCGTGAAAGAGTTAGTTTAGAACGTGAAGCATCGAAGGTATATTGTAAAATGAGGACTTTCAAGAAGACACGAGTTTTTGTCTCTATGCAAGTTTTATGACAATTGGGGTATGCTATAACAAGGTAAGTAGCGAATTTGGGAAGAGAAAAGGGCAATCTGGGTCGTTTTCTTTAGTTTTTCATTAAATTCTTCTATAATGGTAAGTTAATTACTTTTCCTTTTGTAGTAATTTGATTTTTGGACCTTAAAATCAATGGTGGTTATCCTAGGGAAGAGTTTTGACTTGAATTAATGGTGGGAAAACTCTGATTCGGGCGTGGTGATCATGGGAATGTCTTGCAGTTTAAAATTTGAGTATAATTTGAGTATTTTTAGGTCATTTTTTAGATCAAGGGACAACTTAGTTTCTTTACGAGACTTTTCAATTGTGACATCGCCGCCATCCATCCAGGCTGAACGTCACCCCAGTGCCTGCCAGCAGCAGGCGAGGGGAGCAGAACGCCCAAGCCAGTCAGCAGCACCACAGGGGGAGTCAGCAGCATTTAAGATCAGCCGTTACAAACAGTTATGGCAGTTAACAGCCGTTACAATCTTTACACAAAACAAAAACCCTGTAGTGGAGGCGGCAGTTTTCAGCAGTTTTCAAGGCCCTTTGTGAGGCTTGTGCACACATGGGCCGACTAGGATCATCTAGGAGTCTTTTTTGGAAGACTTGAAGCTTGTCCCTTTGTAGTCATCGTCTCTTAGGAACTTGTATCGTTTATTTTACTTAGCTCTTAGGCTTAGAGTAGTATAAATAGTAGTCATTCTTACTTGTAAAGGCCTCAATAATTTCAAGTAATCAGAAGTCCTTCTTGCCAAAGTTCTGTCTACCTTCTTATTTCTTAGCGTCCGATAGGTGAGGCTTTACTGAGTTTGCAGATTGTTATTAAACCGTAAGTGCCGCCACGAAAACAATTTGTCAAGATGAAAAAGTCCGTGACAGTTGGATCAGATCAGTTTCATCGTAAGATCAATGACGAACGAAGGAGACGTAAGCGGCGCTGATCGCACACCCCAACGTGCGTTCTGAGGGAGGAAAGAAGAACAAGAAAGGGAAAACAAAGCCGAAGGGTAATGACCCATCTGCCCGACCTCCCCTAGGCGATCCTCCCCTAGGCGATCTCCACCGGCGATCTTTCACCAGGAGATCTTGCCTCAGGCGATCTGCCACCAGTGATCCTACACCAGCGAGGCAGACATCCTTCCATACCACTCTTGTCGACGAAAGTGACGACGGCGATGGAGACTTAGACATTTCTGTCGACATGACTGGAATCGCCATCGTGAAGTAGCTAGGCAGGCTTTGGAGATCTTGTCAAGCGCTTAATGGGTTTGGAGACTGATGTCAAAGACCTTGAGGAACCATTCCCTTGAGGAAGCAGACACCAATACGGAAGTAGTTGGAGTTACCAGCGGACAGATTAGCAATGAAGGAACCTTACTTCCTTTGAGTTTCAGTCGTCTTGGACGCCCTTTGGGTGGACGATTGAGACGCTGAAGAACAAGGTTGAAGCTCTCGCAGAGGAGAGGAGGTGTTGCATCAACGTCACTTGGGCCAGGAAAGGGAGCCCATAGTTGAAGTTCCCAAGCCCACCGACATTCAAGGGGTCCGCGACGCCCTGATGTAGGAAAGTCCTATTGCACCTTGGAAAATTATTTCAGGTGTAAAAACGGGTCAAGAGCGTGCAAACAAGATCAACACTGCCGTTTGTCTCCTTCCGACGTATCCATGTTATGGTGGAAACGCAAGGATGCCGAGATCAAGAGAGTGCACACGCACCATCACACATGGAACAGTTTCTTGAGGTAGTTCAAGAAAGTCTCTTCCCCAACAATGTCTGTCTATGAGATGAAGCGCAAACTTCCGGTAGTTTGAAGCAGACGGGAAGCATTCGGGCATAACCGTGAAGGAAGTTCACAATTTTGACCCTCCAACTTCCCCACTCAACGGAAGATGACATGCTGTTTCACCTTCATGGACGGGCTCAGATTGGGCGATGACCGCGTTTGGAGCGGGGCAGGTAAAAACCATTGATGGGCCATCACTCAAGCCGAACCTTGACAGATTTTCACAGAACGTTTGGACACGGCGAAGGCAAGGAGGCAGGGGCCGTCAGGTCTAAGGGAGGGGGGATCGAGGAAATCTAGCCGAGGCAGAGAACAGTCGGCACACCAGCAACGTGACAACGTCCAATCCGATGGTGATACTTGACGGTTCGAACGCCAGAAAAATTTTGAGAAGGGCGGACGCAAGTCCAGCGCGGAGACCTGTGCTATATATGTGCGACCCATGGTTACGCCAGGTGCCCAGAGTGAAGAAGCCTTGGTGCATTGTCCGGCAAGAACGGAAGGACAAGGAGGCACAAGAGAAGGCGAAACCGGCAGACACCACACAGTTGGGCATGGTTGGTAAATCTGCGGAGCCATTGCCAAGCAGGCCGACAACCCAGGGGATTTTCAGTCCGCATTATGTGGATCTCTCCATCAATGTCAACAAGTTCGGGCCATGGTAGACCCGGGTCTGAGGCCAACATTTGACCAAAGTGCGCGAAAAATTGGGACCTGAAAATTGTTTCCAAGCAAAACATGCCTCAAGACGGTCAATGCCCCCACCAACTCCCGTGTGTGTAAGTGCTCATGGGGTCAGCAATCACTTTAGGACGGTGGGAAAGTTAAGACAAATTTTATACAGTGGCTCCTTGGACATATCCGATGTTTTCTCAGGGCAGGAATTCTTCATTCAATCGTTGCCACAACGATGATTGATCCCTACCTTCAACAACTCATGGTGATGGAAGGGGAAGGGCTTTGTATGGTGGCTCTTGTTAGGGGTACCAAAGAAAGACGGATATGCCCAATTGTCGGGCTGCAGATGTGAATGCCTGAGAAAGGAGCACAACTTCTTATCCACCATCTGCAATTTCGGGTGAAGACCATGGTGGCTAATGGAGCCACTCCGCCTATTTATTTGGAGTCTGTTTTTGCAGGAAAACAGTGATGTGATGCCGAGGAGCTGCCGAAAACTCTACCTCCAGGCGTGAGGTAGACCACTGATCGAGTTGGCAAGGCAGGAGCCAAGCCACCGGCGCTTGCAACCTTAATCGCATTGGCCCTCCTCTGAGTTAGACAGAACTGAGGAAGCAGTTGAAAGAGCTCCTCGACGCATGTCCACATCGTCCATCCATGCACCTTAACTTTATGGAGCCCGGTGCTGTTTCACAAGAAGAAAGATGGGTCGATCGTTTATGCCTTGATTACCACCGGGCGCGTAACAAGATCACAATTCGGAACAAGTATCCAATGCCGCTGATCGCGATTTTGGTTGATCGTCTTGGAGAAGCCAAGTACTTTACTAAAGGATCTCGAAAGGCTACTATCAAGTGCGCATTGCAGAGGGGGATGAGCCAACTACAGCTCGTGACCACAGGTAGGAGTCATTCGAAGGTTGGTGATGCCCTTCGCTTACCAACGCAAACCTGCCACATTTTGCACGCTTGTACCGAGATTTACATCCCGACTTGGACCAGTTCGTAGTAGTGTACTTAGATGACATAGTCTTCTATAGTATCACTTTGCAAGGAACAGTGGAACACTTGAAAAGGTCTTCAAGGGTTCTTCGGGCGAATCAGCTCTATGTTTAAGCGGGAGAAGTGCGAATATATCGTCCCCACCAATATAACATTTTCTTGGGGGCCCATGTGATCATCCAAGTGAGCTTCGCATGGACGAGGCAGGTACAGCCATCACGATTGGGAGGGCGCCTACAAAAGTGACCGAGTTACGTTCTTTTCTTGTACTTTGGCTAATTTTATCGCAGGTTCATTAGCGGGTACTCCGCTATTGCCTTGCCCACCTACTGATCTGTCTGCAGAAGAACATGCCTTGCTTGTGGAGCGAGGAGTGCATGAAGCATTTGATGGTCCTTAATCTGGCAGTTACCGAAGAGCCGGTTTTCCTTGATGCTGGCCACGTGATTTCATCCAAGACTTCGAATCCATAGATTCTTTCTGATTTTGCCATTGGGGGAGTCTTGACAGGAGAAGCACCCGCATAGCATTTGAAAGCCGAAGTTGAATGAAGCTGAACGACTTTAAACACTGTGCAGGAGAGGAGATGACCGCCGATTGTGCATTGGTCCTACGCACATGTAGACATTAGTTACAACTAGGCTCCAATTTTGTAGTAAAAAAAACTGACAAATGTTTCCACTAGCTATTTCAGTCTCAGAAGAAGATCACTACCAAAGCAAGCTCGTTGGCAGGATTTCTTAGCGGAGTTTTGACTACACTTTGGAGTAAACCCAGGAAAGGGCAATGTGGTTATCCGATGCATAAGCAGAAAGACTGAATTAGCGGCCATCTCCTCAGCCGTAGTGAGTTCCAGGCCGCACTCAAAGATTGTGTATTCACGTTATACGGGGCCAGAGATTATGCATCGGCTGCTCAAGGCCAAACAAAACGGTTTTGGGTAGAAGAAGATTCTTGGCTTACCCACTCACAGGCTAGATTTTAGTACGCAAAGTTCGTGTTCTCAGGCGGCCGTATTATCAAAGAAAGCCACGACACTCCGTGGGCTTGACATCGGGACAGAAGAGAACGAGGGCATTAGTGGAGGCCTTCGATTTTGGCCGACGAATGCGGGAAGAGATCGAGCATTACGTGCAGACTGTCTTGTGTGCCAGCAAGACAAGGTAGAGCAAAGGCAAACCAGGAGGGCTGTTGGGAGCCATTAACCCATCTCTGATCGTCCATGGGGAGAGTCTATCATGATTTCATCACTACTTCTTTGCCGAAGTCCAAACGGGTTTTGGCACTATCATGGTCCCGTAGTGGATCGCTTTTCCAAGTACGCTACATTTATTGCCTGCCACAGCGGTTGTACTGCTAAGAAGCTGCACAATTGTTCTTTAAAAAATGTTTTGTTAATATTGGGGCTGCCGATGTTCATCATCATCCGATCGGATCCTCGTTGTTACAAGGGAACTTTTGGAGTGAACTTTTTGGATTCTTGGTTTCTAAACTTCACTTCTCCCCCTTTTTCCACCCCAAACTGATGGCCAAACTGAACGGTCACTCCTTGTTTGGAATGCTATCTAGGCACTATGTTAGTGTCTCATCAGAAAGATTGGGCTAAGCTCCTAGATTGGTCCAGTTTTCCTCAACTTTTGCAAGGAGTGAATCTACGGGGCACACACCGTTCGAGTTAGTAACGTGTCCACACACCTCAACTCCCCACTCTCATTGCCAACTTATTTTAGGGAAGCGTTTGGGTGCTTTACAAACAACAACCTTGCCAAGGTTGGGAAGAGCAACTCGACCTTGCAAATCTTATTTTGAGCAAGGCGGCATCAATGGGAGTAAAGGATGAAGACGTTCGCCGAGCCCGCAAGCGTCGTCCCACCACTATAAAGAAGTGATATGGTTTTGGTAAGTTTAATCCAGGCAGGTTAATGGGCTTGAGGTATGCATCACAACTTGGCGGAAATATGAGGGTCCGTTCAGATTGTTCCAAGGTTGGGTAGATTCATACAGGTTGGAGTTACCCGCACACTTCAAGATCCACCCGGTCTTTTCAGCAAGCTCCTTAAGCCTTATCATTAGGACATGACGATCCATCCGGAACAATTCACAACGGGCCCAATCACAGTTACGCCTCGCATGATTCTTGAATTGAAGCTATCATAGATTACCAATCAAGCTAAACGAGTACAGCAGGCCATGCCATGTTCTCGTACATTGGAAGGGACAAACGGTCTCGGAGGAAGCCACTTTGGAAGGTACAGATTGGTGGCATTTCAAAGTAAATGCCAGGAGTTCTTGCAGGAATGCGTCCGTCGGTCGTCGCATCATTGGTGGGGGAGATTGTGGACGTCCGCCATCCATCCAGGGGCGAACGTCCCCCAACGGGGGCCGGCGCATCAGGCGCAGGGTAGCAAACGCCCAAGCGTCAGCACCAAGGGGAGTCAGCAGCATTGAAGACAGCCGTTACAAACAGTTTGGCCGTTACAGAGCTGTACAACAGCTGTTACAACGGCAACTGAGTGGAGGCGGCAGTTTTCAGCATTTTCAAGGCCTTTGGGAGGCTTTTGTGCAGCACATGGGGCACTAGGAGCATCTAGGAGTCCTTTTTGGAAGACTTAGAGCTTTGTCTTGTAGGCATAGCCTTAGAACTTGTATAGTTTACTTTTCTAACTCTTAGGCATTAGAGTAGTATAACTAGTATCATTCTACTGTAAGAGGCATCCAAATATTTCAAGTAGATAGAAGTTCCTTCTTCCAAAGTTCTGTCTATACTTCTTATTTTCTTAGCGATCCTATAGTGATGCTTACTTGAGTTTGCAGAATTGTTATTAACCGTCAAGTGCCGCACGGAACATTGTCAAGATTGAAAAAGTCCGTGACACAAGGCTTAATTCGACTTAAAGGATTATTGCTTATTTTTCAAGTTATGTAATGTGTTCATGATAGTTGATTCTATAGTATTCCTTGTACAATGCATGTCGGAGAAACATAAAGAGATGAAATATAAGATGTTATCATGTTGTTAATTTCGTGCAATGAGCTTCTTTAAATTGTTTGTGTCTTACAATTGTGTGTTTGTGTGCGATCATTGATTAGCGCGGATATCACGTAGGTACAAATAACTATTGATTGGGTTGGTACCATACATGGTGTGGAATATCATATTAGTTGGCTCATATACCACATTAGTACATGTTAGTAATGGTTGGTGTTAAAGTCTCGTTGTTTTGAAGTATGACAAAGTTAAGGAGTTGTAGCAGTAACATGGCAAAAGGGTGAAGATGGGTGTCTTATTTGTTGTGTTCGTAATGCATGTTTTTCATCATCAAAAAGGAGAAATTTATTAGATTGAGAAAGATTTTTATAATTAACAAATACAGGAACAGATGAAAGAAAGAGGTTATTCGATGTGTTCCTTACAGACCGAATCCGACTTGGATAAGGAGAACGTCAACCTCGCGAATTAGAAGATATAAAGTTTGGACGTATGATTTTTCACAATCACAACCATCGAAAGTTTTTCTTTCCAATAAAGGAGTTCACAGGCAAGATAGTTTCTTATCAAAGAGGAAAAGTAAAAACTAAAGCCAAACAAGAAGGCAAGTATAATCCTGAATGGGATTTCAATCTGGAATGAAGTAGGAAGCATGATCAGATAAGGAAATCAAGTTAAAGTCAAGAAAGAAAAGCGAAGACAAGTTCGAGTTGAACTAGGAGTTCCACACAAAAGAGGAATTCTACCTGAAGTAGGATTTCTACTTGAAATAGATTTTAGATTCAAGTCCAAATCTATAAATAGGGCGATAATTTCGCTTTAGAAAAATTGCGCAGTTAGATAGAGAAAGGTCAAAACACGATCAAGAGTTTAGAGAGTTACTTGGGAGTGTTGCCAGTTTGTGAGGAAAAGTTGTAAGATTATAATTAAGATCTTTGATTACAATCGAGTGTGTGTGTAGGATTCGTCTAACAAGTTTGAAAAACTTGACGGACGGTAAGAGACTTAAACCTAAGATTTTTTGTCTTGGGTAGCTAGGAATTAGAGTTTATAATTTCTTAGCTAGGAATTAGAGTTTATAATTCCTTAGGTTACATAGGTCTGTAATCTTGTGTTGAGACTTGGAATTTAATAAAGTGTAGTTAAGTCCTACAGAGGTGCAGGTCGTGATTTTTACCCTTATGAGTTGGGGTTTTACGCGTTAAAGTATTGTGTTATTATTTTATTTGCTTCACAAAACGTAACTGTTGCAATCTACAAGGAACATATAAAATATACTTGTTCCTTAGGCGAATTTGGGGGTCAGAATTCCAACAATTGGATCAGACACTACACATAGTTTGTTGATTATTCTCTTGTATGTTGATTCCTTGAGTGAACTGGACATATTTGTAATCATGTGAGACATACTTCATTAAATATATCTATTAAGGAAGGTAACTAAGAGTTCGGTCGAATTTTTTATTGGACTAATATGTGTATTGTATTGTAGTTACTATTATTTAGTTATGTGTTTACATACATATATGTGGAACTAAACGATAATCATACCAATACATAGTAATTGTGTACTCATACTGTACTTGCTCTTTCTTTGTTGAGTACATGACATATTCAGACGACTGTTACGAAACCTCAATTGTGGGATGCGCGATATCTGAATCAAAGGGTGAGCTAATTCTTCTGGTTGCCCCAAAATTCCTCATATATTCTTAGTCCATATGTTCAAATTTAATATCTTTAGACTTATGTTTTTCCTTATTTAGGGTTGCATCCCGTATATATTTTGGAGTTTTGGTATATGACTTTCAGTTCTTAGTGGATCATTTTTGTAAAGTTATATTATGATAATGGATTTTTCTTATGGAAAATTAATCTTTTATTGTTTTAAACTGCTATCGTAGATGTTTTAGTTTTTTGTTTGGTTTCAGATCGGTTGGTAGTTGGTCAGGATATGCGATAGAGGTAGAGACAGTGGCAGGGGAAGAGTAAGAACAACACTCACCAAGTGTAGAAAGGCAGCAAATGGGCCAAGGTAGGTGTCCCCTCCTCCATCCCTGGATCATGTTGTATAAGAGGTTGAGATAGAGTTTTAAGAGGAGGTTGAAACAAAGGTAAGATCGTGCGATGTGTTTGCAAATTTTTCCCTATGGGTCTGGGCGGTTTAACAAGTATTAGTTTTTTTGAGTGAATTGGAAGGTACTGGAGCCACTCCCATCTACTAATGCCCCATGGATTTATCTTATTGCTATTATTGTTCCTAAGATTGATGAATCTTCGAATGCTAATGTGTTATTCCATTCGCTGCTAGGTCTTGCGATGATTGGAACATAACTTGAAATGCAGACTAAGTTTTAGAAATTGAAGCCTCCACTGTCTAAGGTACAGAGAGTGAGGATCCATTTAAGTTCATTTTGAATTACTATGAGAGGTTTCATAAGTTGGCAATTATGCAACTACATGGGATTGAGGTTATCACATTCTCATTACAAGGAGTGGCTAAGCAGTGGTGGAAGGACTATGCGGAATGTCTTTTATCTATTCCGCTTCCGTTGACCTAGATTTAGTTTCATGCTCTCGTTTTGGATAAGTATGTACCCCATACACTGTTAGATCGTAAGAAGGATGAATATCTGATTCTTGAGTCGGGTAATGTGTTTGTAGCAGCATACCTTGTCCCACATGGTACTTAGTTTGTGAGAACAAGTTTCATACTTTGTCTCGCTACGTTACCAATTTGTGAGCATCAAGGAGAAAAGTATTCATCTTTATATGAATGGACTAAACAATACTTTTAGGTCTTATCTATGCATATGACTTCAGCAAGGTAGGCACGCGTATCAGATAGATGAGTTTTCCGAAATGATAATAGAGCTCCATGTTATGCTTTTTTGAAATTACGCTGATGTATTTGACGTCGTAATAATAGGTATTATTCTTGTCTATGACCGAATGTCTTACGTATAATTTGATCTATATTTTACATATTCTTACGTAACTATTAAGTTTTCTTCCGAACTTGACTCAATTTGTGATACCATTGATGCCCCTATTCATCTTTCTATCCTGATTGGAGAGTTTATGATAGTAATTCATGTGTACCGTTCTTGTTCTGTGATGTTTGTGGGTTATCAAGCTTGGGTAGATATGATAATATTTAATATGTTAGACTTCGATGTGATCTTAGGTATAACTTGGTTATCATTATATTTTGTTTTGCTAAATTATAATGCTAAGATTGTAACTCTAAATTAAAGTGAAAAGGTGTGTAGATGCCTAAGCCAACAAAAGTTATATCTTTTATTTTGGCTAAAAGGTTAATGGAGAAGGATTGTTTGGTCTATTTGGCTCATCTTCGGGATATTAATGCAGAGTTCCTTCTTTCGCGTCAATTACTATATTTTCATAATTTTAGGAGGTATCTTCTACCGATTTACCTGATACTCTATCAGATAGGATTATAGATTTTTTCATTCAGATGGAGACAAGTACTCTTCCAGTCTCTATTCCTCCTATCGCATGACTAATAGAATTCAGAGAACTTAAGATTTAGCTTCAAAAACTCAAGGAACTATAACTCTTGAAAGTTCAAGTAGAGAAAAATTAGAGCGAAAAGGTGTGCACGAGCCTAAGCTAGCAAAAAAAAAAAATTATTTTAGCTACAAGTCTAATGGGGAATGGTTGTTTGGCCTACTTGGCTACAAAGGTAACAATCATTATAATATTGATAATTTTAACATGTTTTTGTAAGTAAAAGTAATACAAAATATTATATAATTAAAAAATGATATTCTAATTGGCATTTTCAATAAAGTGAAAACTTAGTTTATTTTTCAACACTTTTATAATAATTTGTGTAAATACATTTTCTTTCAAAGATTTGGTGTACAAAATAAAAATTAAATCAATTAGCATATTTACTAACAAGATAAAAACCTTTAAATAAAATAAATATAATAAATTTAGTAAGCATAACTTTTAAGGCTAAATTTGCATTTTTTGACTCATCTTGATTTAAATATTTAGGTCGGTTTATGGAAAAAAAAAGTCTATAAAAATAGCAATATGTGATTGCAAGAAATCAAACTTGAGCATTATGAAAGAGTTATGCACATGCTTTCTTGCTAGGCTACTTATAGGTTTCAACATGTTTTTATATGTTATATAAAGTAATATTTAATTTATACATATAACGTAATTATTCGAAGAAACATGTTAGTTTGAATCTTTTGATGTATGTTTGCACATAAAGTTTGTACCATAATTTAAGGATATTTATGCATTATTTCGAAAAAGAAAAGTATTAAACTAAAAAAATTAAGTTCAAATTGAAATGTAGATCATTTAATTTGAATGAAAGATAAAAAATAAATCATGGCCGGATTTCAAAATTAATTACTTCCTCCTTTCCATTTTATGTGGCACCATTTTCTTTTTGTTCAGTTTAAAAAAGAATGTCATATTTTTTTATATGAAAAGTATTTAAAGGTACAATTTATTTTTTATCATTCTTGTTTCCACTTAATTAAATTATACTACTCTAATGCATTTATGAGGAGAAGAAAATAAATTTACTTTTTTGAAGCGCAATTTGGTAAACATTTCAAAGTTTTTTATTTCTTAAATTTCGTGCCCGATCAAATATTGTCATAGAAAATAGGACGAAGAAAGTATTAAATGTCCTTTAACAAATTCTGTTATTGTCCAGGACGACAAAAAATTAATAATTAATTTCTTATTGTTCCATCACATAAAAGTTATTACACAATTTTTTTTCCCATAAAGTGTTTATGAAACTTACTATATAATGGGTATATTAGTAAGGAAAATTGTCAATTTATATATGTTTAAATATTTTATATAAAGAATCAAACTAACGAAAAAATTTATAAATGAAACAAAAAAGTAAATAAATTTAAAAATGTAATGCTTTACATGATGTGGCGGGTGATAATTACTTTACTCAAAAGTTTTTAAGGAATTATTTACATGTCTAAAATAAGTTGTGCTATCAATTTGAGTGGGATTTGTATATATTTTCTCTATTTTTTTTTGGTTGTGAAACTCAATTTCCCAAGAAGCCTTCGACAGGGCCTGCAGAAGCCCATTATCGAAATCTTCGAGAAAGTTCGATCCAATAGCCCGAAGTCTCATTTTTTAAACTCTGCGTCTCCATTTCAGCTCCGAGCACATACAAGTCCCGGCAATCAAAAGCTTAACAATGGCTTTATGGATGGAGGCAGGTTCTGAACCTAAAACAGAGAAAGAATTGGCTGACCTTGATGCTATCTCCGCTCTCAAAGAGTCTACCGCTTTTGAACTTAAGGTTTTTATTTTTATACTTCTTTACTGTACTTTGATTACTCTAATTCATTTGTCTTCCGTTCATGCAATCGTATGTAGAACAACTTGTATCACACTGGTTTGTTATTTTGTTCCTATTACCGCCTGATGAAGCACTTTGGTTCAAATTTTATGCCTTGTGTTGTTGTCTTTCTAGAAATATGGTTCATAAAATTGTTTGACGGAAAAATTGTTATTCTGGACAACAGTAGAATTTGTTTAAAAAATAAATTAATTTAAGGGTGGTGAATTATGGTGATTAAGTCGAGAGTAGTTAACAATGTAGTGATTGAGTACAAGAATGTTAACGGCTCAAATAAAAGGGAAGCAAAGTTGGAGAGTCCTCTTGTGATGTTTTCAGAGATGTTCCTCCCTCTTTTCACTACTAGTTCTGAAAAGGCTACTTAGTAGCACCTGGCTGAGCTCCCATGCTGGACTCGAGGTTGATTGCGGGCAGGCTGATGGACTCGAGGCTGACTACTGGTCTGCGGATGGCCATTATGAGCATACTTCAGCGGGAAAGTGATCGTTTTCAGGCAAAGATCCCACAGGTTTCTCCGTTACAGAGCGGCTTTGGTTGTAGCAAGGTGAAATCGGTCCAAATCATACTAGTGGCTGCGATCCCAGTATTGGCTGGGTTTGAGGCAATAAGGATCAACGTCTCGTTGGTTCCAATTCAGCCTTCTGTCATAGTCTGGTTCATCTGTTAGCAAAACGTGGATTTTTACTTGTATATTTGTATTAAGAGAAACAAGTAGAAAATCCATGAAAAAAAGAAAAATGAGAGAAGAGTAGACAGGAGGCAAAAAGAAGAGCTTTACCATTTCGTCTAGTATAGTACAGATGAAGTGAATCAGTACCATTTGATACTAATTAATATAGGACACAGTATTTCCTCGATACAAATGGAATACTACAAGAACTTCTGTTCCTTCCTATGGGGCATGGGCAGAGGAAAAATCTTAGATTGCGGAGTGCCTTTTTGTTGCCTTGTACTGGCAGAACCTTCAAGTTGCTTTCTCTCATTTCCCCTTCTTGTTTTCTTTAATGTTGTTAATGGTGGTGTTCAAACAAGCTTTTGCACACGTCGACTATTCTAGTCCTCCCATTTCCCTTTCTTTTCTTTTCTTCTGTCTCATATTTTTCCAAAAAAAAAGAGTTCCAAATACAACAAGCCATAACATTGCTGTTTATGTCTTCTTCTTCTTCTTTTTTTCGGGTTTCTCAGTTTAAATATGATTTTTTCCTATGAGAGTCATGTTTGATTGTTCAAACTTCAATCTGTAAGTGAATACACTAGCTTTCTCTAATCTATATTGATGAGGTATGGTAGAAATTAGGGGTGTGCTAAAGTCGAACCAACCGATAAATCGAATCGAAAAAAGTGCTATTAGTTTATGGTTATTGGGTTATTGGATTAATGAGTTCTTAATAATTTTATAAAAAGAAGTTATTGGGTTATTGGTTCTGGTTCTGTTCTTGAATAAATTGGTTATTGGGTAAATCGATAACCTGATAACCCATTAAGACTGTAGTAATTACTACTTTACCCGCTCATAAATATTAAATACTAGTTGTAGACATATCGTAAATGTGAAATTTGGTACAATATGTTATAGGACATTATTTGTGTTATGAACTAAAAATCAAAACATACCGAAAGAGTATAAACTAAATTATCAGTTATCTTACAACAACATATATACACAAAGATGAACCATGAGTTTCTTGAAGCACCTAAACTTGAAGCACTTGTTTGAACCATGAGTTTCTATATTTAAAGTAGTAAATAATGACTTTTTGTATGTATTTGATAATTATCATGTGAATTTAGTTAATGCTAATCAATAAAATATTGAATGCAACTTTAACTTTACCTTAATCAAAGTAAATATTGAATGTAACTTTTTAAATTATTCTCCTTTTAGTGTACTGATAATAGAAAGTTATATGAATTAAATAATGTAATTGGAGTTGGATAAACCTCAAATAAATATGGAGGCATACATTTATATTTCATGATAAATTATGGGTAAATGTTATAATATAAATTAGCGAAATTGGAATGCCAGTAATTCCAATAGATCAGTTGCATATTTTTCCTAATAACTATTGTATCAGTAGATCAATACACCTTTCCATATGTTACTGATAACTATTATTTGAAATATTATCATTTCCCATTCCAATTAATGATGTGTTTGGTCCTCAAGTCTTACTGTTTTACAAACCGAATTTTTCTACATCTTTTACTCGTAATTGATACATCAATTATCAATATGATAATCAATTAGATAATTAACTGCTCGCGTTGTAACTTACAGTTGAATATGGTCACATTATGACTCTTTATCTTGCAATTAAGTTGGGAGGTGAAAAAGACTGAAAATAATTTGATTAATTACTATTTAACTTATTAGATGTTTTATAATATTTTAAATTAGGGAAGGCGTAAAATGATATTTCAACTTTTCAGTTTGTCGCTTCCCACTTTTGGTAAATAGGATATGATGAGATAATGACTAACCTCAATACCTTACTAGTTACTGGTTTTGCTCTTTAACCTTCAATCTACACTTAGTGTACTTTGAGTTCATAACTTCACATTATACAAAACGTCGAAACCTAAAGTAAGAACCTTATTCCTCTTAATTTCTCTCTGGGTTACACCCATATAGTTATTTTCTTGTTAGTTATTGCTATTTCTATTTTATGAGCATTAGGAAAGTTACATTATTGTCTTGTCGTGTCAAATTGTTGGAGAAGTCATATATTTGTTTTATAAGAATTTTCTTATTGATTAAACCGGAAACAAAATTGTTAAGGACCAAAACCAGTAAACCGAAGACCTATAAAAAAAAATATCTTATTGGTTTAGTGTTTTTTAAAAATCAACCAACTAATGCACACCCCTAGTAGAAATGTTATTAGCAAAGCCCTTCTTGGACAGCTATATGCACTTCATGGCAATTGTTATTTCCTTCCTTTTGGATGTCTACTGCTTAGATCACCCTTTGTGCTTTTCCTTGATTATAGGGGGGCAAGCGTCTTTGTTGCCCAAATCATCATGAGAAAATGATAAGTTGGCTGTCCTTCTACATTGCAGGAACTAGGTAATGAATATGTCAAGAAAGGCAAGAAGCATTACTCGGATGCTATTGATTGCTATACAAGGGCAATAAATCAGAATGCTTTAAGTGATGCTGAGCAGTCAATTCTCTATTCAAACAGAGCTCATGTCAATCTTCTCTTGGGGAATCATAGACGTGCACTCCAGGATGCAGAAGATGCAATCAAATTAAATCCAAGTAGTGTTAAGGTATGCTTTTTCTTACTATTCATCATGTATCAAATTACAGGCCATAGTTTCCTGCCAGTGCTGCATGTTCTTGGCGTATGTGACATCTATTTGTACTTTATTCATAGGCTCTTTATCGAGCAGCAAAAGCATCATTTTTTCTGAATCTTCTGGCTGAAGCAAAAGGGCTCTGCGAGAAAGGTCTTCAGCTCTCGTCATCTAATGAAGAACTGAAGAAGCTTGCTAGGCACATCGATATACAGAAATCAGAAATGGATCGTCGTGATGCTGAAGTGTCTAAAGCAGTATCTTCTGCTAAGGTCTACTACTATATTTTTATCTGCATATAACAATTGTTCATTCTGGTAGCTTCTCACCACTTATTGTGAACTATACAGACCATTGTTTCTGCATTTGAGACTAGAGGATTGAAGATTGCGAAGCCCATGTATCAAGAACTCACTGGACTAAGAAAACCAACATTAGACAAAAATAATATTCTTCATTGGGCAGTTCTTCTTCTGTATCCAGAGGTCATGTCCAGTGACTTCATAGAGGAGTTCTGTGAGACCGACATGTTTTCAGCTCATCTTGATATGATATCCTTTCTTATATATAGATACAAAAATGACAAATTCAAATTGTTAAACCAAATGTGATTCTCTCTGTGTTATCACCGGCTTGACTATCATTCTTATGTAACTAAAGCAAACTATTGTTTTTTCATTATCTTGAAGGATTTTGTTCATCCTTAGCTTCCGCACATGTTTTCAGAAGGTTGTCCACCTCTTCCTTGGGACAAAGAAAATGCTTACACTCGTGATGCTGTTGAGTTGTATTATGAGGTATATAATATTACATTATCTATTGTTGCTTTATTTTTTAGTACTTTTTCCATTTCTCATGTTGTTCGGAGAATCACCCAATTGCATATTCCAAAGCATCCATTGGGCTCCATTGAACATGATGTTCCACTACATAGATGGACAACATACTGCTGTGTGTTCAAAATCTGGCACATTAACTTAAAAAGATTTTCATTCAATGAAGTCTAAATAAAAAAGACACTCATATTGTTGTTGATTGAATTTGTGGTTTGGCTTGACAAAATTAATAGGATTACTGCTGAACTTTTTCATGTTTGAACTTTGAAGTCAATTGAATAAATATGTGTAGGTACAACTTGCTTTGTGGTGATGTATGATCTGATTGGCAAATTGAAAGTAGGAGTCAGAGTAGATCTCTACTAAAAAGTCAAATAACACCCTAAATGAAACTACATTACTTTGCATCAGTCTAAGAGGTGCATTGCCCTAGAATTTGTTGATCTATTGTACTTCACAAGGGAATGGCAAGCCTTGTGAAAAAATCTATTATGAAATTGGTCATATAGCCACCACATCTAATTGAGAATGAAGGAACTTTAGATATGTAGTAGCGCTATGTAGGAGGCTGGGGCACCGGCCTCTATAGGACTTGAAATATATCATCTGGGTAGTGTAATCAGTTTTATAAACTGCTTATTCATTCCATTTTTGTGCCCCCCATAAGATGGAGGAATCTGGATTTGTTTTGTTTACAGTGTTTTCCATTATTAAGTAGTCTTTGATACTCATCTGAAGGGAAAATATTCCATGAGAGATCATTTTCTTACCTTTATGTTCACATGATTATTAAGAAATATTGCATATCATAAAGCTGTCATGTTGAGTTGCTGTTCATTTTTTTTTCTGCGCTTGCTTTTTGGTGGATGCTGGCCAACTGGAACTTTACTGACTTCATGATAGTCTCCTGGGAGTACTACATAATTTTCCCATTTTCTACTGACTTCATGATAGTCTCCTGGGAGTACTACATAATTTTCCTATTTTCTACTGACTTTGTAGTCCAAATGATAGAAACTATGCAGTTTCAGAATGCTCGTATAATGTGCTTGAGTTATTGGGGTAAAGACTGGGTTCTAGATTTGATATTTCATCCTTCAGTCATTTATTCTATCCTTAGGTTAGATGTCTGACTAGGTGGTTTTTGATAATTATTATGGTCCCTATTGATACATCTTTCGATCCTCTTAACTACACTTACTTAAGGTCGTGTAGTAGACTGGTGAGGCCAAGAATAATCCAATATTTGTCTAATATCTATTTGACTCGAATTCTTCATGCCAAATATGCAATTTCATTGGTAACTGTTGTAGTTGATTAGAAGGTTTTGCTATAGTGTGTCTATCAGGGATCATCTGTTAGTTTCCGGTTAATAAGCTCTTAGTGCTTTCTTATTTTAGTGCCGCCAGTTCATGTTGCTGTAATATGCTTCTTTGTTCTGAACTTGGGATTGAGCAGGCTGGTGCTGGTGTCTGTTTATCCAAGCGGGATATTCTTCGGTATCTGCTGGAAGGAACAGCTGCTTCTCATGTGGAAGACTTTGGTGATGAGGAGAGCGCTTCTGCTCAGAGTTCAACCAAGGGTAGCATTTCACAAGGTACACTTCCCCATCTCTATATTTCAACTGATGAGAATTTGGGAAGCTTTTCTCTCAAGATTATTGCAATTTCTAGTGGAACTGCTTCCTAGTGTCAGAAACAAGGGATCCATTGTACTAATTCAAAACACAGCAGATTATAGTGTGTGCTCTTCTTTGGTGGTATGGTAGAAGGGATTTCCATTGTTTGGTTCAGCCTTTCCTTTTTAAAAATAATATTTGAACTTCATCACATTGTTGTATAATGAAACATAGATTTTATCAAACCTCTTCAACATGGGTATGCAACTTTTCATTTTAAAATATGATGATTTGCACTCCATTGCTGACTTTATATGTCTATGGATGGAATAATATCCTAATACGAACTTCAAGGAACTAGGATGTTTCACTTGTTATATAAAATTAACATGCTTTTCAGCAGGTTCAAATGTACAAATAGTGTTTGTGCAGTAAAATATTCAATGTTTTAGAGGCAGATAATGTGCCTCTTCTGTTCTGTCAAAAATATAGTAAATGTTGATGCACATAACTATGTTTTTTCTCCCCCTTTTGCCTTGATTCAATGTGAATGACCTTGTTCAATCTTTTTTTAAGCCTACACTATCGTTTTATGGACTTATTCTGTTCTTATTTTTTCTTCACTCAATTCTTTTCTGCAGATGTCCCTGGATGGGTTAAAATTAATGAGAAGACAACACTTTATAATGTTCTAAAGGAACCACGGTGTGTAGTTCCTGGGCTTCCTGGTATGAGTTTATTTCCTTAGATGTATTTGTACTCTATGCAGACTGCAGTTCTATCACTCTAATCTAATGTAAGATTATTTTCTTATCCTTTGCTATAGTGTTTTGGGTTGTCTCGAGGAACTCAAGCTTCTATAATGAGTTCAAATCTGGAAATTGGTCTTCTCCAAAACTTGCATGAATTTGTCGTGGAGTTGCAAGTCCATTTTGAGTTCCTATTGTCTTGCAAGTACACTCAATGTACAAAACACTCCGTTCCGTGTTTGATAATATAACTGGGGTTCATTCGATACAAGTTAATTTTGTCCATGTAGAGAGCAGAGCGTTAGGGTACTTGCTCATATTTTGTAGATTAGCAGCTGTGCAAATCTCTCTAAGGTTTCAGTTTTTTGTGGATGTAAAATTATGGGAAGGAAGGTAATTATGTTTACCTGTTAGCAAAATGTTAAAGGAAATTATGGGGGGGGGGGGGGGGTGATCATGTAGAGAACTTAAATATGTTTTCTTATGATTTATTTCGTTGCTCCATGCCCTTACTAATTATTGATTTGATGAATGTTTACTAACTTTAAGTTGTAACCAAAATTTGGTGCATGTTAAAAGTTCCTTGTATTTTCACATGGAGTGTGTACCAAATAGTCCTGGATTTATTATGGGATCACTTAATTTGTTGCTTGGTTGGCAAGTTCGGGATAACTTATTTCGCGATTAATAATTAGTATCGGGTGGTATGGTGATCCTGGGATAACTTTTTCGGGATAAAATAAATAAATGACAAAAATGTCTCTTTCAATTTTTTTTGTTACATTACTTTTTACATTCATGAAGGATATTTTTGTAAATCAATAAATTGTTCTTAAAGTTTATTATCTTGAATATAATAAATCAAATATTCAATAAAAAATAATTTTTATCATAACTTATCTCATTATAATTTATATCATTATAATTAATCTCATCATAATTTGAATTCAAATCAAACTATTCATATAATCTTTCATATTTGAAATATTGGTGCATTTTGGGCCCCTTTCCAAATTTTCATTTATTATTTATGTTGATATTGTCAAAATTTAGTAAATTAAATGTTCGATCGTCTCCCTCAATGTTTAGTAGACATAGAATATGAGAAGAGTGGTGCTTCTTGTTTTGTTCCTTCCAAACATCATTGCCGCTAAATCAAAACGCTACCTTTATGTTTTGAACTACAATAAACTCAAGTTGAATTAATACTTTTAGTTAATT
Source organism: Solanum habrochaites (assembly GCA_027704765.1). NCBI lineage: Eukaryota > Viridiplantae > Streptophyta > Magnoliopsida > Solanales > Solanaceae > Solanum > Solanum habrochaites. The sequence continues at coordinate 65,726,343 of JAKWJA010002497.1, read as the reverse complement.
AAGAACCTCTCTAAAATAATATTTTTCTTCAGCTTCAACTTGGACCAATGGAATTTATCACTCATTTTGATGAAATAATGAATTTTCAGAATACCTTTGTATAAATATATGGTTTCATTAATATTATAAATTAGTAGATCTTTAAAAGTACAAATATATCTAAGATAATTTAATAAAATATGATTCTATTGTGTTCTATTTTTTATTAAAATATAAATCTAGTTGAAGCTTATCTTGAATTTCTCTTATTGCATCCAAAAGTTTTGGTGTTACCTTTACAAATTGCACCTGAAGAGTTTTAAATGCGATAAGTGTTTTCTTACGCGTAACTGATTTTAAAAATACCGTATCATCTTCAACTTTATCATTAACATTATTTTTTTGAATTATATCCACAATTTCTTCTAAACTCTGAAGCTTTGAACATTTGTATCATTCTCCACTTATCCAATCGGTTATCAACATCCATTTTACTGCGGTAACAGAAACTATTAATCATGACCTCAAATTCATGAATGTCATTTTCAGGAGTGGGTTCATTTAGATTCTATAAGATTTCATCCCTCAACAAATTTTGCAGTATCAACACACTCTTTAAATTAATAAACATTAAATTATCAATTAAATAATATTTCTAAAAAATAATAATATTAATCATCCAACTGTACTTATTTGGTAAGATTTCATTGTATGTTTAATTTATTGTAGAGAAATGATATTGCTAGGAAATAAATTTATACTGTTGCATGTGTGAAATCCATGGCGAGATTAAAAAAAGGGATGAAAGTTGCACCAATACTGTAATCACAGAGAAATACTTTGAATTTATACCCAAAGAAGTGACTATTTTGAGCTTTATTTTCTCAATATTTCAGCAGATATATATGACCAATTGACTACTTTGGAAAAGGGAGGATTCCATTTATGCAAACATGGTAATGGTTTATGCCAAACTTTAAAACCAGTAATGATGATTTTAGCCTTCAAAGTAGAACATTTTACTTGAAAAGATAATAAACTACCATCCATTTAAAAAGAGTTCATCTGTCCTCTTGATCCTTTTTTTCTCTCTTTCTTTTTATTCAACACATAATTAGGAAGGGAAAAGGTAAATAGTGTCTGAGATATAGCACAAAAACAGAAAGTAAGCAACATAAAGAGCCTACAGACTTCATTCATACAAACATATCCAGGACAACACGGAGGCAGTCCCCGTCATGCATCAGGTCGAAAGCTTTGTTTATGTCCGCAAGAGTCATGTTATGAGTGATGTATTCATCCACCTTGATTTCCTATTAGTAGTGGAAGAGTTGGATAAATGAATAGTCACTAAATGGTATAATAAGGGAAGAAGAAAATATTGAAAAGGGAAATAACAGACCTTCTTTAAATACTTGTCCACGAGGGAAGGAACTTGTGATCGGCTTTTGAAACCACCAAAAGCAGTTCCCTTCCAAACACGACCAGTCACCAGCTGAAATGGACGTGTAGATATCTCCTGACCAGAAGCAGCAACACCTACAATCACTGAGGTTCCCCAACCCTGCAATTCCAATAAGATTGGACATGTTCAGCATTAGTATCTTGTACAATAGATTAACTTTTTCATAAGGTGGAGACATTAATAGCATCCGGAAGAGAAATAAAAATAAAAATATTGAAAGATAAAGGGGAACGTGGGATGGGGAAGCTCAGCAATTTCAAGTGGAGTGAAGACGAGGTGGGGAAACTGAAATTACAATTTTATTGATTAGACACTAGCATAATTTACCTTGTGACAACACTCTAAAGCAGACCTCATAACAGAGACATTTCCTATGCACTCAAAACTGTAATCAACACCACCATCTGTAAGATCCACAATGACTTGCTGAATGGGTTGCTCATGCTCCTTGGGATTAATGAATTCAGTCACACCAAAATTTTTGGCTGCATAACAGTTAAATATATGGATCAGATGATGTGACAACTTATGCGCCATACAACAGAATAATTAAGGACACTAGAGCATGAAAACTGTTGTGCTGCTCAAGTTTGATTCAAATGCTATTTCTTGAAAAAGTCTGATTAAACTTAACCAGACATACTTTCACCGCCACTTCAATCTGACATAAGCTTCAAAATTATTTTGTTCAACAACTTGTTTCCTCCTATAATCAGCATGAGATCAAACAAGATATTTATACATAAGACTTTTATAAGAGCAATCTACTGCTTATCATACAGAAATATACAGATGATAATCAAGATATGTGACTGATTAAATCATGACATCTAATCTGAAAGTTTTAAAATGATTCGGCGAAAAATATCATCTCTTGCTTTCAAAATTTTAAAGCTTGAAATGATATGGAATTAGCTGGAGAGAGGTTAGGAAATAAAAGCTTGAGCTTGAGAAATCGACAGAAAACTGAAGAGGGGAAAATGCACCTATAGGCGTTGACTGATTGAAACCAAAGTTTTAAGACCTAAAGGGCAAGGCAATGTTCAGCATCATTTTTAGTAGAGATCTCTGTCTCATTCTTAGTTGGAGAAATGGCTGTTGCATTTGATTTGGTAGAAAGGATGAGGGCATGAAGACAACAAATTATTATTAGGCTTCTTTTTCTTTTCCATTACCATTACATACTCCATTCCATAAGGAAGTTCTCTACACAATCTACTACTATGACATAGCGATGATGTAGAAAAAACCATCTAAGCACATGCAAAACGTATATCTACAAGAGCCCCTAGAGATATACATCTAACTTATCTGCTTTTAACAAACATTTACTTAATAATCTAGAAATCGCTGAGGACCAACTGGCCCATGATTTGAAACTCAGTGGTAATGGGCCCATCCTTCTACCCTTCCCCAATTAAATACAAGGCTTTTGTTTGCAACAGGGTACAAATTCATGACGTGCACCTAATCACACATCACGTGACACACTCTTACCATTGAACCAAAGCCCTAGGGGCTTTAGCTTTTGATTGAACATTAGACATTAGTAACTAGTATTTGAAGTCTACCAAGAAATTGATCTTAGGACTTAGGAGTAGCAAGTTCTGACAAATCTGATGCAAAATATACTTGGAACCTAATCATATCCTTACTATTCCTAAAAGTTCATAGTTCACAATCCTAGAAAAATTGGACAAAGCGGTACCTCTATCAAACTTTTTGCTGTCAATATCAATTCCAATGATTCGTGAAGCACCAGCAGCTTTTGCACCCTCCGCCACCTAACAAACAAATAAATTGATTGCATAAATATATTAAAGGAGCTTAATAATTTGACACACAATCAAATTGTTAGATACTTACAGCAAGACCAACTGTTCCCAGGCCAAAGACGGCAACAATGGAACCTGGTTCAACTTTTGCAGTGTTCCAAACAGCTCCAAGGCCTAAAGACAGCAAATACACAATGTAAAACGCAAGGAGTGTGTAGTAAGAATGTAATTAGCATTATCTAAAACTAAAGAAAACACAGTGAAATGGATTTGGAAGGAAACAAAGGGATATAGTTAGATGGGCATTCTATGTTTTATTTCTTCCTCAACTTCTAATCTAGGGGAATAAACCAGCATGAAGTGATGAAAATGATAAATAAGATGGGCACCTGGATAAACCAACCAAAAGACACTATCTACTAACTCATAAAGATCAAATTACTATGATGACATGCTCCCTAAACAATATACTCAAATATATTTCCATCCTTGCGCAATCAATCATTTATACGATAACTTGGTTTTAAATTTCCTTTTTTACTTCTCTCTTTTAGCTTTTATCTTGGGGTATATTCTCTCAAAATCATGTCTTCCCTTTACATACATCATATTATCTCAGAAGTGCTCTCAATTTTGACAGGTGTCAGGTGTTGCAGTAATTTTGACCAAAATTTGAGAGATTAACAAATCAAAAAGAACAACTAATAGAAAGATGATGAAGTCACATGAAAATTGAATGCAAATACTTCGAGAACCAACACCACAGTTTATTACACCTATATTATTGATAAATAATGGATTAGAAAAGGAGTTAATGGACAGCACTAAATCAGAGATGCTACAGAATACGTTTCATGAATTAGCCTGAAGAAAATCACAAGATATTAGTTCAATCACATATTAGGTCTGAAAGTCAATTTACCAGTTGGAACACCACATCCAAGAAGGCAGACTTTCTCCAGAGGAGCTACTGGGTCAATCTTTGCAACACTAACATCATGGACAACAGTGTACTGACTGAAGGTTGAAGTTCCCATGAAATGATAGATCGGTTTTCCATTGATAGAAAATCGACTCTTACGGTCGTTCATCATAACTCCCACTCCAGTAGCAGCCCTTACTTTACCACAAAGATTGGTCTTTCCTGATTTGCAGAACTTGCATTCTCTGCATTCTGCCTGGTAGCAAGGTATAACATGGTCTCCTGGCTGAACCTCAGTCACTCCCTCACCAACACTTTCTACTATCCTGCAAATTTAGATAGCTAAGAGCCTAAGACCAAGAAAAATGGCATCCAGAAAAAATCTTGTTTAGCTTCAATTGAAGCTAGTACATTCAATCAAAACACTATGACACAAAGAGAGCACGTACCCCGCAGCCTCATGACCAAGAACACATGGGAAGAGACCCTCAGGATCCTTCAAGGAAAAAGAAACAAGTGTTAGATTGTTAGTAGCAATACCAAACAACAACAAATAGTTCAATAAGCTAATGATCTTAAACCATTGACTCCAGACTTATCTTTCTCCAATTTCCAGAAAACCACAAATGAAATGCAAGAATTTTTTCATAAAAGAAGGAAAGAACAAAAAATTCTTGCCATTCTGCAAATGCCCTTGAGCATAAATGGTGTGAAGAAGCTTAAATCTGGGTATGCATGTTTCAATGAAATTCCATAGGTCAAATGTTATGAAATGTCACAACATTAGCCATCCAAAACAAATTAACATTGTTGCCGAAATGCAAAAAGCTTCAACTCCATTCTCTAAATTTCAACTATTCATCAATCCCAAATCACTTAGATTTTCATCAAATTTAACTCATACCAAAATCTTGCAATTACTAATAAAACGGAGAAAGATGTATGGATTAGATTACCTTGCCACTCCAGGTATAAGCATCGGTGTGGCAGAGAGCAGTATACAAAACTTTAACCCGGACTTCACCGGCTTGCGGTGGAGCCACCTGCACATCCTCAATCACCAAAGGCTTGTTGGGTTCCCAGGCCACCGCAGCTATACACCATTTTCACAATCCATAATCATACATTAAGCTACAACATTTAGGGTTTATAGAAAGCAAAAAACTTGCAAGTGACACACATATATAGTAAGATGAAGATGCATAGAGAGTAAAAACAAAGGTACCTTTGCAGGTGATGACTTGACCTTGTGTAGCCATGATTTACAGACCACAGAATCAAAGAAAATAAAAATAGTGTTTTTGAGGATGACTCTACAAATAGATCCAATTCTATATACGACTCTCTAACTTCAATTATTAGTAATAATAATAATAATGGTGTGTTTGGAAATGAGGAAAACAAATTTTTATTTTTTTATTTTATTTTATTTTTTTCATGTATGTTAGCTTCAAATATTTTTCTATCAAAGGAAAAACGAATTTGGTAAGTATTATTCTAAGTAGGTGTTTGGTCATGTGATATCATATGGCGATATGAAATCGTGAAGTGAAATCAGTTTTTAGACATGCAATTTCAATCTGATCATATTCTCCAAAAATTATGATATGTTATTATATGGGAATTCCTTATCATGATTTGATATTTTTTTTAAACACAAAAAGTGATATACGGATTTATATTTTGTTATAAAACAATATCACGAATTTTTATAGCTTGAAAAAATATATTCAAAATACTGTAACAAGCCATTAACCATTATGATATTGTCACACAAGTGAAAACTTCAATTGCTTATGTAGTGTTACATAATTATTTGCAAGGAGTGATAAAATATGTATGGTCTATGAACGTGAAAATATAGTTGCGGATGACATTGACCAACAAATGTGTCAAAGTAACAATATTGGTTCGTCTTCTCGGTCACATGATTGAGAAATACAAGTTCAACGTGAGGAGATTTTCCATATTATGTGGGAGGATTATACTAAAGATTAGTTTACTACAATTTATGTTCAATTTTTTTTAATAAGTTAAAGTTTGAAGAACAATTACTTAACTAGGGAACAAATAGGTTTGTAATAATTTATTATGCGATTTATAAATTTTTATTTATTTAGTAAGATTGAATAAACAACTGTGGTTATTTTAATAGTTTTACAACTAATGAAATTCTTATGTTTATGAGAAAATATATAAAACAAAATTTTTATATTGCATATCCAAACAAATCTTCAATTTCATCTCATGAGTCCATATTATGATATCATATCATGATTTCATATCGCATGGTCAAACGAGCCCTAAGTTTATTATCTTTTCCCAAACATTCCGACCTCGACTCTCAACACCATCACATCATATCACATCCCATTAATGCCAGAGCTATGAAATTTAATAAGGGGTTCAAAATTTGAATAAGTAACACCTAAACAAATCGAAAAAAGTTTGACATCTATTATATATATATAAAAACAATCTTAATTATGTATAGATAATAATATTTTTCGTCAAACGGTGAACCCCCTGATAGTATACTGGCTTTGCCCTGTATCTCATCTTGTCTCATTACAATTTTCACAATGTATTGTTAGATCATATGAAAATGTACTTCGAATAATATGTTTTTTTACTATTTACCAAATATAAAAATATAATTACTTTATTTCGTTTTAATCCACTTTGTCTTGTTTAAATTTACACAAAATTTAAAAGAATAAAAGAGAAATATTTACTTATGATCTTAAATTAAGCAGATACACAAATTTTGAGATTTTAAAATTATCAAGTCGAAAGTGTGAATTAGAAGTTATATAAAAAAAAATTAACTGAACTTAAAAAGAAATTAAACAATTTGAATCACATAAAGTACTTATTTACAAATAAATAAATAAATAAATAATTCACTTATTTTTTTTAAAAATTCTCTTTTAAGAAAATAATTTACTTAGTATCAAACACATCCTAAGTTATTTGTCTTTTTTAAGCTAAGCCCAGCCCACGAAAAATCTCATACCACCATTCCTTGCGGTTATTTTCGTTTCTTAAAACTTTTTTTCAACTTACTAAATGTAACGACCTGTTTAGTCGTTTTGAGCAGCAGATTTTATTTCTGGAAAAACTGGCTGAGTCGACGGACCCCACGACGAACCGTCATTGGCACGACGGATCGTCGTGCCCATGACTCGTTCCAAAACACTTATAATTTAGAAATTTGGGTACTGAGAGCGACTCTCTGAACGTCACGACGAAATGGCAGGACGGACCGTCGCAGGCACGACGGCCCGTCACAGAACTTTTCTAAAATCAAGTCTCTTAACTCTGTTACTGAGCACAGGACGACACCCGTCTCAGGCGCGACGGGAGCCCGTCACAACAAAAAGGCTGCTTAATCCCGTCAGGTCGGATTTCTGTTAAGTATTTAAGGTCGTTTTGGCTTTGCCTGCTTAATTATCAAGTATGTGGGTTAATGTGCCTAAGTCTAATTACTGGAGGTTAAAAGAGTACCCTGAGTTAATTGTGGGTATTATTGCCATCTTTTATAGTTAATTATATGCTAATTAGGGTAAAGAAAGAGGGTTTGAAAATAAGGAAAAATAAAAGAACATAGAGAGAGGCGAGAATCGAACGAGAAAGGGGAGAACGGATAGGAAACCAACTTTGTGTGAATTGCTTTTGATCAAATTCTTCGTTGGGGTAGGTTAATTGGTTTTTATGCTATTTCAATCTTAAACTCTTAATAGCGAATGATAATGTCTTGGTATATTTGTAAACCCTTCTATATGCTTAATTGTGTGTATGCATGATGAGTTTATATATAATATAATTGTGATGAACTAGCATGATGGACGGCTATTGATTTTAATCTTGAAAACCTCTTGTTAATGATGATGATGCATTAGTCTAAAAGAAGGCTTGATGAACTAAAGAATGAGGTTTGGGATCGGGTGTCCACGTTCCGAACCCCAGGGTATTAATAGAGGATTCTGGTGCCACGTTCCCTGCACCGCACCAGGATAGAATATTGCTCGGTGTCACGTTTCCACACCAGGGATAAATATGGATCGGGTGTACACTTTCGACACCAGGATAGTATGATGAAGGATCGGAGTGTCCACGTGCCGACACCAGGTAGAAGATAATGAATCTGAAATATTAATATACTTAATGATGACCTAGTTCCAAAGGGTATGGTATTGAGCTTGGTCCTCCATGAGTGACCTTGGCGTATTTTATTGACGATTACAGTACTTGTTGTTTGCTACATGTTGAGTATTATAGTTGGATTTATGATATTCTCTTATTATTACTGTTTTTCTATTTTGAGTTGGCCGATGAACCTTACTCAAGTCACTTGTTTTTTGTACTGACCCCTACTTGGTATTTTTTTTCTTTGTTTCTTTTGTCGAGTGCAACGCCAAACGACCATCGTCTTCACTCAGACCGCAAACCTCTAGCCAGTCTTCATACGTCGGATCTCAGGGTGAGCTTAATGCTTCTAGATTGGACTGGATCATCTTCTTCATGTCTTGATGCCTTGAAGTTTTCCCGCATGAAACTAGTTTTTTTATTTATTTTCCTTCTTAATACTCTTAGATGTAGTAATTTGAGGATAGATGGGTTCTTGTGGTGATGACTTCCCAGATTTGGGGGGGAATAAGAATAAGTATTGGATTTTTATAAGTTATTTAATCGATTTTCATTAATGAGTTTAAGTTTCCGCATTATATTTGTTATTTTGGTTGAAAAAACATTGGGAATTGGATTGGTTTGGTTCGCTCACCCTAGTAGGATAAGTGTGGGTTGCCATCGCGGCCCATTTTGGGTCGTGACACACTTTTGGTATTAGAGCATTAGTTCGTTGGTCTCATCACACAAGAACGAGTCATAGTAGAGTCTTAAGGAACGGTAGGGGGACACCGTTACTTTCTTTGAAGGCTATAGGACTTTAGGAAACTTCAATTCTTTTCCTTTCTTCGTGCTATACTTGGATCCAATTGATCTAGGTGATCCGAATTGGTATCTGCCATCTTCACTCTATTCCGCAGATGGTAGAACTGAGCAACACTACGCCAACACCAGCACCGCATAACAGGGTGCGTCTGATCCAACACTGGGGCTTGTAGGCTCGAAGAGGAGTAGTGGAAGGGGTCCGTGGTAGAGGGTCGTGGGAGGGATGTCCTCTAGGGGAAGAGGACGAGCACCTGCCCCTCTGGTACTAGGGCGGTTGACTCCTCCACCAACTGAGGAAGTGGTAAGAATGGTGGAGGAGGATGGGGACAGTACTGAACAAGTGCAGATGAGGAATTCCCACCCCAACTACCCCGAATGATCAATCAGGTCTTGCTTATTGTAGCAGGGTTATCTAATCATGGCCACGACCCTCCCAGGTTTTTTCTTTTCTGCACCAACAACTTCCGGTTTCCGGATGTACCACATGCACTACTATGGCCCCACTAATGCCCCCCGCATGGATGCCTCGTTGAAATAGGGCACGTTTCCTCGTCTGACCACAGGGCCTATAATGACAAATGATCAGCATGAACTTTTCAGTAAATTCTTGAAATTGAAACCTCCATTCTTCAAGGGTGCTGAATCTGATGATGCCTACTATTTTCTGGTTGACTGTCATGAGCTACTACACAAAATGGGTATAGTTAACGGTTTGGTGTTGAGGTTGTACGTATCAGTTTCAAGGGAACGCCAAAAAAATGTGGTGGCGGTCACATGTTGAGTGTCAACCAACAGAGGCACCACTATAGACTTGGGCATCATTCTCTAGCTTGTTTATGAGAATTACTTCCCCGGACTTTGAGAGATCGAAAAGGATAGTGCTTGAGCCTATAGCAGGTAGGATTCGTTCTGCATATAAGGCTAAGTTTGTGCCTTTCCCGGTATGGTCCACCAAACTTTTGTTTAGGTCCCCAGAAGCGGATTTCCGCCGTTTGTGAAGGGGTGAAGGTCCAAAATTGCGGATTTCAGCCTTACAGGTAGCGGCTACGGCAAAATCCTTTTCAAGAAGTGGTAGACTTCGTGATAGAGGTGGAAGGGTGAAGCCAGATGACTTCACCATGGCCTCGCCAATCAAAAAGGGTTTCGAAAGGGAGGTGAGTTAATGGTTCTTACTCTTAGAGGACAGGTTTTCGAGGTACTCGGTCCACCAATTCAGCGTTCACAATACTGCGTTGGGGGTCCATCTTAGACCAGTCAACACTTCTCACTTTCTCTGAGAGACCTAGTTTGACTCCAAGGAGTGTTATTGTGGGGAGACTGGTCCATATCAAGAGGTTATTGTCAAACACACCAGAGCTACAACCTCAAATAGTTTAGAGTAGAGTGGGTCATGGTAGAGGCCGTTATTCTGGAGAACGCGGTGGTCGGGTAATGGTGGTCACCAAAACGGTCGGGTAATGGACAAACTGGAGCCACTACAAGCACAACATGGTAGGGGCACGGCAGACAGGTGATATGGTCCCATTGTTATGCTTCCCTGGGCGGGCTGAAGCGAGACATCTGATGCTGTTAATCACATGTACTTTTTGGTTTGTGATTGCATGGCTTCCGTATTAGTTGATCCTGGATACACATTTTCATTGTTCTTCTTCATTTGCTAACTGGCTAATTTTACATTGTTGAATTGGCCTTGACTTGCCGATTCGTGTTTCACTCCTGTGGGTGGAGTCTGTGATATTGAAAAGGTGTATAGATCTTGGTTCCTGTGACTTGGTGGGGAGCCATACTCCATGTAGACTTTGGTTATCTTAGAAATGGTTGATTTCAATGTAATTCTCTGGGTAGAACTTTTGGCTTCTCCCAAGTTGGGCAATCTTAGATTGTAATGCTAAAACTGTAACGTTGGCCAAGCCTGGGACAGATCGTTAGTATGGGAAGGTACTACACTTCCAATCCGGTTCGTATCGTCCTCCTTCCTTCGTGCTGAATAGAATGGTTAGTACGGGTTGTTTAGCTTTCTTGGCGCACCTCAGGGATGATACTACCCAGTAACCTTCAATTGAGGTCGATTTCGATAGTCCCGCTGATTTTTAGATGTGTTTCCTGCAGACCTTCCTGGTATGCCACCGATTATGAGAATATTGAGCTTCTGCATCGATCTTGAACCGGGTACATCGCCCTTTCCTATACCCCCTTATAAGAATGGCCTCCCGCTGAGTAAGAGAGCTAACAGGCCCAACTTCAAGAGTTGTTAAGTAAAGGTTTCATTAGACCAAGTGCATCCCTTGGGGTGCCCTGTTTTTTTGGGGGTTTGCAAGAAAGAAATATGGGGAGGTCCTTCTTCGGAATGTAGCATAGAACTACCGGCACTAAATAAAGTCACTATTAAGAACAATATCCTCTTCCTCGCATGATGATTTGTGTTCGATCAGTTACCAGGTGCTTGTGTCTTCTCTAAGATTGACTTGAGGTCTGGTTATCATCAATTGCAAAATAACGGGCAGTCAATGTGCCAAAGAAAGAACTGCTTTTCGAACAGGTTATGGGCATTAGACATTCTGGTATGTCGCTTTTGGACTAACGAATTCCCCTGCTGCTTTCTGAGCTTGATGAAGGGATTTTTAAGGCCATATCTTGATCTCTTTTGTGATCGTATTTATTGATGATTATACTGATAACTCCCAGAGTAAGAAGGAACAGGAGGAGCATTTGAGAATTGTGTTTTGAAAATGTTGAGGGAGAAACAGCTTTATGATATGAATGCCACAGTCGGCCAGGGTGAGTTTTGTCTAGATTCAGTGTCCTTCTTGGGGCACGTGGTTCTAGGTGGGGTGGAATGGTGGATCCTTCTAAGATCGAGTAGTGAAGATTTGGGTAAGACCTACTAATAAGGCAGAATAAGAAGCTTTGTTTGGTTGGCCATTACTAACCGTCGATTTTGTCAAGGGATTCCCGTCTATTGCTTCCCAATTGACAGACTTGACTTAAGCCGAATGTTCCATTTTGTAGGTCGGATGAATGTGAGGAAAGCTTGCAGAAACTCAGTCCTTGCTGAACTACCCGCACCTATCCTGACCAAAAAAAAAAAAAAAACAAAAAACAAAAAAAAAAAATACCTTGCCTAGTAGAGGTAAGAACTTCATTGTGTATTTGGATGCAACCGATTCGGGTTTGGGGTGCAGTGCTAATGCAAGAGAAGAACGTAATTGCTTATGCTGAACAATTAAGGTGGCAATGAAACGTAATTATTCCGACCCCCCACGTTTGATTGATTCTGGGGTGTTTGCATTAAGCAATGGAGACACTATCTATATGGGTTAAGTGGTGAAGTCTATAACGGATCTCGTAGTTTTACAGTATGGTCCTTACTCAGAGAGATTTGAATTTGAACATAAGAGGTGGCTGGAACTACTGAAGGTTATGATTTACCATCTTGTATCACCCTGAACGGCTATGTTGGTGGCAAACGCCTTAAGTCGAAAAGCAGGGAGCATGGTATTTACTCCCACTTACAAGTTCTAGACGCCCATTGGCTAAGAGAGGTTTCAGACTCTGGCTAGAACCTATTAGGTTGGAAGTAATGAGAAGGGTGGATTTTTGGCCAGTGTTGGAGGCAAGAATCTTCCTTGTCTTGACAAAATTAAGGGAAAGCCATTTACTGATGGGAAACTGAGTCGGGATCCGAGATAAGGTGTTGCAAGGAGAGGCTAAAATAACAATACCTGGATGAGGAAGGTGTTTGAGAATTAAGGGAAGGGTATGTGTTCCCCGTGTTTATGATTTGATCCACACTATTCTACAGAGGCTCATAGTTCCGGATATTCCTATACTCCTGGGGCAACAAGATGTACGGACTAAGGCAACATTTTTGTGGAGTAGATGAAGCGCGACATTGTTGAGTTTGTTTTGCCAAATGTCCAAATTGTCAGCAAGTAAAGTATGAACACCATAGGCCCGGAGGAACACTTCAGATAATGCCTATTCCTATGGAAGTGGGAGAGAATTTCAATGGCTTCGTTGTTGGTCTTCTCCAAAGACTTGGGCAAGTTTGATTCTATTTGGGTAATTGTGGACAGATTAACTAAGTCTGCTCATTTCATTCCGTTAAGGTGACTTAACAAAGCAGAGAATTAGCCGACCTACATCTCAGAAAATTTTTCGGCTTGCAATGGAGTTCCACTTCCATCATAGAGATAGAGTTACGCAGTTTACTTCTAGTTTTTGGAGAACAGTGTGCACGCAGAATTTAGTTACATGTTGGACCTTATTACTCTGCATTTCACCTCAGACAGATGGACATTCTGAGCGACACGATTCAAGTATTGAAAGATATTCTTCGGCTTGTATAAGCAATTCGTGGTCATTGGGATAACTTCTTACCCCTTAGTGGATTTTTCATATCAATAATGTTATCACTCAAGTAATTGACATGGCTCCTTTCGAAGCATGTTTAATGGAGGAGATTGTAGTCTCCCATTGTTTGGTTTGAATTCATTCGAGGTTGACCTGGGTATGACCTTTTGAGGGCTTCGTTAGAAAAGGTAACTCTATCAAGAGAAGCGTTTAGCGGCTCAAAGTAGGCAAAGGAGTATACAGAAATCGATAAGGTTAGGGACTTGGGTTTCATGGAGTTGAGCAAGTCCTTGCTGAAGGTTTCACCCTGAAGGGTGTGATGCGATTTGGAAAAAGGGGTAAGCGTAGTCCCCGAGATTTTGGTCCATTTGAAGTTCTGAAGCGAGTAGGGGAGTGGGCCTATGAATTAGCCTTGCCTCCAGGGCTTGTCAGGAGGGCACCCGGTATTTTCAAGGTGTTTATGTTGAACATTACCATGGAGATGGAAACTACACATTCGTTGGGATTCCAGTTCTGATTGATGAGACTTATCTTATGAGGAGACCTGTTGCCATTTTAGATAGAGAGTCGCAAGTTGAGGTCGAGGGAGAATTTCATCCAGTTAGGTGCAATGGAAGATCGAACCGTTAAGAATCCACTTGGGAGAAGAGGCTTGATATGCAAAGAAGATACCCACACCTGTTTACAGATCCAGGTACTCCTTTTCACTCATTGTTTTTTCTTCTCGTGATCGTTCGAGGACGAACGATGGGTAAATTTGGTATCTATGTAACGACCTGTTTAGTCGTTTTGAGCAGCAGATTTTTTTATTTCTGAAAACTGGCTAGTCGACGGACTCCACGACGTAACCGTCATGGCACGACGGACCGTCTGTGGGGTCCTCTTTCCAAAACACTCGAATTTAGAAATTTGGGGTACTGAGAGCGACTCTCTGAACGTCACGACGAAATGAAGGACGTGACCGTCGCAGGCACGACTGCCGTCACAGACTTTTACTAAAATAAAGTCCTCTTAACTCTGTGACGAGCATCAGGACGGACCGTCTCAGGCGCGACGGGCCCTCACGGCTGCGTAATCCCAGGCTGGGTCGGAATTTCTGTTAGTAATTTAAGGGGCGTTTTGGACTATTTTCTTCTGCCTTAAATTATAAAGAGTGGGTTTCATGTAATAAGTCTAATTACTTGGAGGTTTAAAAGAGTAACCCCTGAGTAATTATGGGTTATTAATTCCATCTTTTTTATACTTAATTATATGCTAAGTAGGGTAAAAGAAGAGGGTTGAATACGAAAATAAAAAGAACCTAGAGAGAGAAAGAATCGAACGAGAAAGGTGAGAAACGAAGAGGAAACAAACTTTGGGAATTTGCTTGCTTGATCAACAATTCTTCGGTTGAGGTAGGTTATGGTTTTTTATGCTATTTCATAGTAACTCTTATAGGATGTATTTATTTGTAACCCTTCGATATGCTTAAGTGTGTTTATGCATGATGATTTATATATATATAATTGTGATGAACTCGCATATGAAGCTATTGAATTTTTAATCTTGAACTCTTGTTAAATGAATGATGATGCTTAGTATAAAAGAAGGCTGAAATGAACTTAACAGAATAGGTTAAGGGATCGATGTCACGTTCCGACAGCAGGGTATAATAGAGGATCGGGTGCCACGTCCGGCACCAGGAAGAATATGGGATCGGTGTCACGTTCCTCACCAGGATAGTATTATGAGGATCGGAGTGCCACGTATCGGCAACCAGGATAGAATATGGATCGGGTGTTCCCGTTCCACACCAGGGATAGTATGATTAGGATCGGAGTGTCACGTTCCCGACCCCCAGGATAGAAAGATAATGAATCTTGAATATGTTAATATACTTAATCTAATGAACCTGTTCCCCAAGGGTGGGTATTGAGGCTTGGTCCTCATGAGTGAACTTGGCGTTTTTTCATTTTATGATTACGGTACTGTTGTATGCTACATTTTGAGTATTATAGTTGATTTATGATATTATCGGTATATCATACTGTTTTCCTATTTGAGTTGGCCGATGATCCCTACTCAGTAACTTTTTTGTTTGTACGACCCCATACATTGTAGTTTTTTATTCTTTTGTTATTTGTGGAGTGCAGCAACGTACCATCGTCTTTCACGCAACCGCAACTCTAGCCGTCTTCATCACGTCGATCTCAGGGGGAGCTAATGCTTTCTAGCTTGGAACTGGATCAATCGTCTGTCAGTCTTGATGCCATTTACGTTCCGGCATGGACTATGCTTTTATTTATTTAGCTTCTTAGATACTCTCGATTAGTAATTTGAGGATAGATTTTCTTGTGGTTGATATGCAAGTAACGCGTCCCCATGCCAGCAGATTTTGGCGACGTTGAATACCGGGATTACCTCGATAAGTCTGACAGATGGTGTGGGGTGGGCAAGAAGGGTTCTTTTACTACGAAGTCTTGCTCGAGTTAAATGAGTTTTAAATGTCTGCCGCAGTGAATCCTATTTATAGTTGTTATTATGGTTGAACGTGGAATTTGGATGGTTGGTTACAAGGCTCACATAGTAGGCATGCGGGTTCTATGGTGTGGTGGGTTGTCAGTAGCAGTAGTGGCTCTCAGCCGGCGGTGTTCAAACAAGCGTGTGGTGATGGTGTGGGGGGGTCGGCGGGGAGCCCCCGGGTGTTGAACAGAAACGCCAGAGAGCCAAAAAAATACTGCGGGAGTGTGGTGGCCGGTATGAGTGGCTAAAGAGAAGAAAGGGGGGGGGGTGGAAGAGGGGGAAAAGGGGAAGAGAGAAGAGGAAAAACAAGGAACGAGACGGGGGGGGGGGAGGGGGCAGAGCGGAAAAAGAGGGAAAAAGGGGGGGAGGGGGGGCAGAGGAACGATCACGGCGAGGGGGAGAAACGCAGTCGCGTCGCCGAGGAGCACGCGCAAGCAAGAACGGCGGAGACACTCGGGGCCGGGAGGGGAAAAGAAGGGGCACTCACCTGCAACATGAACAAACACAGTCATCTGCACAAAAAAGAAATAAAGCATGAGTATTAGGTGGGGGGTGTATTCAACGAATAAAAATGGTGCGAACAAACCGATCGTTTTCCTCAAGCTTGGTGATTTAACCGTAGAGTACTGTTGTTCGGGTGTAATAGTAACACAAAGACTTTGATAAACGATAAATATGGGGGTGAGTTCTGAGGCGCCCAACCAGGTGCTAAAGGTTATGGAGGTTGTGGAAAGTTCGTTATAAAAGTATGTTCATGGCGGACATTCATCTCCCGCCTCCGTCTCCTCAAAGACATTAGGATTATTTTATGCTTAAAAAGAGAATGGAACCCAGCCCAGGGTAACTCTCTCTGGCAGGGTGCCGCTAGGATGGAGATACAGAGCAAACATAGTTTAGAGTTGCCGCCATAAGACGTTTTCAATAATGTTTTTTTTAGTTGTTTAGGTTATATGCAATACATTAGTAGAATTTTTTTTCTAAAAATATATGTAGCGTGCATCTAACATAAAATAAAGGAAAAACGTAAAAAAAAAAAAGAATTAGAGCGAAAAATTAATAGAAGTGGATAAATTTTTTATAAATAAAAATAAGGATCAATTTCTATCTGAGGCGCGGGTGTGGGTGGGGGGTGGATAATAAACAGAAATGTTAAAAAAAATATTTTATGAATGTGATTTTTCCTTAAAAAGATGGGTTTTCGCGGGGGGAGGGGGTGTGGATGAGGTATGGAGTGAGATCATAAAAAAAATTAAATTTTTAATTGGACACTAATCTTTCATTTTAATCAATATTAATTTTTTTTATTATAAATTTTTATCTTGATAAAATTTTTTATTTATGTGGAATGTCATGTATCAAAGTTTTTCTATATAAAAGAGAGAGTGTATTACACACACCACTGAGGTGTGTTTCTCAAACTAAAAAGTAATAATTTAGGTATGACACTCACACTTTCAACAGTTTAGATATGAAACTCAAAAAAAATGAATATTATAGGTGTGTTTTTGATAATTATCTAAAAAAATTAACATATAAATTGAGATACAAAATTAAGAAAGTGGATCATATATTACTTCATTAAAATACTAATTGGGACATTTCTAATGAAAACTGTCCCTTTCAAATCTTGTATATAGTATTTTTATTTTAATACATAAAGGTTAGGAGTACTATTAAAAGATAAAATACCACTTTCGTTAATTCTATAAGGAGTAATATATAATGAAACAGCTGTTTTTTTTTAATTATTTGTTTGCTTATTTTAATTGAATTGACTTCTTGGCATGTGTGTGCACATATATTTTTTATTATGTTATGTAAAATTTTGTTAATATCAATATGATTAAAATAAAATTTTCAGTAAATGATCATGAAAGAATAAAATAATCTTTTGTGTTTGTTCGACGTTTTTGTCTCACGTGGTATAGTGGTTTTCTCCAGTGGGACTTGATCTGATCACCTTACTTAATATGACATACCCTCTCGCAAGCATCCCTTCCGAACGGAATGGGATATTATGCCTGAAAAAACTGTCTTGCAATTCGTACTCAACAACACCAAGGAAATACTACGCGACATTGGCGGATCCTCAAAATTTGATAAGATATAAATGACGTTTTACTTATTTAGCTTTTTGAAATGTCAAAAATGACTCTCCATTTGACATACTTTTAATAATTTAGTTTTTTGAGTAATTTAGACTCCAATAAAATTCATACATCTCTTTTTTCTTTCTTTTATTACTTTTAATTTCAAAACTCGCCATTAAGCTTCATGAAATAAGAATTTAAAATATCTTAGCATGTCTGAAAGAAAATATATATTCAATTTTTTTTTAATATTATTAGTTTTTATTAAGAATATATATTTTCTATGATTGTCACATGTATAACATTTTTCAATCATCAAAATATCCTATAATCTTAAATTTTGATTCATACATCAACTTGTCTCAACAAATTCTCCATTTTCTTATGATGACTAACTCATAGAAACTTTACTTCTTCATGTGCACTTTATTGCTTCATCAATCTCTACATTTTTTTTATCATTTCAATTATGTTTCACGTTTAAATCGTATTCATGTTTGTAAGGTAAAATACATTCCAAACAACCAAATTTTATTTGTAAAAATTATAGCCAAACACAATTTTAATTTTGAAAATTTCAAACAACCCGATTTTTTTAGGTAATAGTATGTTGTAGTTTATATATGTAATTTAATCTATGATATTATGCGACTCTCTATTTAGAAATATCACTTTATAGAACATATTAACCATATGTTTTAGGTAATTAATTAAGTTGAGTAATTTTACTTTAGAAATTGAGGAGTTACACCATATTTTAAAAAATACATTCAAATTTTAAATATTCTTTATAAAAAATCTAATCAAACACAATTTCAGCTTAAAAAGTTAAAATCATAAAATACACATTCTCACTAGAATTAAGTATAAATTATTACAAAATTATAATTAATTAATACACATTCTACATGTAATCAATTTATAAAAGGTTGTATTTATTTATTCCAAAGGATACATGTGTCTCACAAAACAATCCAACAAATCAACATAATATTTTAGGTGTTCAATAGTTCTATGATCTCACCACTAACCTCAATAATTTTTCTTTTTTTAAAAAAAGTATGTGACAACTCATATTTAGATCGTGTCTCCAATTTTTTATTTGACAATTGTAAAGTAAACCACAATATCCACTTTTTTTTATTAGTTATTACTACCTTATTAAAATAATTTAAAATAGTTTTAACAACCCAAATTCTTAATAGCAAAAACAATTGGTCCCTACTCTCTCCTTATCCGTTTTTGGTCTTATGGTATTTAATTCGTGTTGTATCTTTGTGATAATATTTAATATTAACTTCATGCTCAATTAGGGCTACTGATTGGTGGTGGATCGGACGAATAATCTCGCTTAATGATTTGATCTACCAAATATTAATTGTATAATTTGCTAATATACTAATTAAGATATCGGGTGGTTTGATAACGAATCATAAATTATCGAACAGAGTGGTATATCAGCTAACTTCTATTTTCTTTTTATGAACTGCGATCATTTTTTTTTATCTAACAAACATAATTGAAATGAGACTAATATACCTAAGATGACCTCATTTCAATTATTTTTTCTTTTAAATAATGACCTCATTTCAAAATGACCTAATATACTTAAGATGAAAGTGCAAGTACGACAACTCTTAATGAATTAACCATTTATAATAATCCGCCCCCATATCACTAAGCCGTTAATTATAAAATTCTAATGTGTTCACCGATCATTTATTAAACAACTAAATACCAATAAATTAATAAGCCAGTTTTATGATTGCTTATCAATTATGATTCAATTTTGAACACTCTTATTCTCAATAAAGATAATGAAGACTTTTGTCATTCTTGAACAAGGTAATTTGTCTTATTTTTAAATCTATTTTCATTTGTTCACTGTATATTAAAATAAAAGAAGGGGGGGGGGGGGTTAAAGTCAAGACAGAAAAGACTAAAAGATATCCTTAAACTATCGGGAATAACTCAAATTTACCCTTAAACCTATATTCCGACTAAGAAACTATTCTTATTTTCAAAGTATTGTGTCATATTTTACCTTACCCTTCTAGTTAAACAATATAGGTTAAGTGCCAAGTGGTCCCCACATAAGCGCCAAACATTTCTACTTCCACGGAGAGCCTTGTCATAGGCTACGCCCCACCCCAATCCAGCTGCTAACTCATACAGGCTTTAACATTTTTACGGTCGGCCGGACAAGCCCATTTTGGCGTGGGCCAAAACGATTGGTCGCAACCCACAAGTCTCTAGGTACGAGTTTGTCGGTGCCAACCCACTTTTTTTTTTATAATTATTAAATTAAATTATAAATTATAATTTAAAAATATTATCATAAATGTCAACAAAACAATATTACGTGATGTTAATGTTGGGGTTAAAGTCAAGACAGAAAAGACTAAAAGATATCCTTAAACTATCGGGAATAACTCAAATTTACCCTTAAACTATATTCCGACTCGAAACTATTCTTATTTTCAAAGTATTGGGTCATATTTACCCTTCTAGTTAAAACAAATATGTTAAGTGCCAAGTGGATCCCACATAAGCGCCAAACATTTCTTACTTTCACGTAGAGCTGTCAATATGGGCTAGCCCACCCCATCCAGGCTAACTCATACAGGCTTTAACATTTTACGGGTCAGGCCGGACAAGCCCATTTTGGCGTGGGCCAAAAAACGATTGGTCCAACCCACAAGTACGTAGGTTACAAGTTTGTCGGGCCAACCCACTTTTTTTTTATAATTATTAAATTAAATTATAAATTATAATTTAAAAATATTATCATAAATGTCAACAAAACAATATTACGTGATGTTAATGTTACTAATTTTTAGACAAATCCACAAATAAAATTATCTTTATAATATTTATTAAGTTTTTTTTTTTCAAGTAAAAGTATAAATTTTTAAATAGAAATATTAACCTAAGTATTTGAGTTTGGACTCTCTTTATTTTTAAATTTTAATATTATAATATATTTTTTAATTAATTTTTATTGACCACGGACCGACTCTGCCTATATTTTTCAAACCCCACAAATCAGCAGGCTTATTCGGGTCGGGCAAAAAAACTCTTTTCTTGAATGGACTCCAAATATTTTAGCCAAATCCTATTAAATATCGGTTTAGGCCAGACTGGCCCATCAGGCCTAGCCCATATTGACGACTCTACTTTCACGTAGACTAATAAAATCACGAATATCTAATTTCCCCTCATTTCTCTTAAGATAGATTTCACCCATTTCTCCATTTCCCTTAAAAACGATTTCACCCCACCCCTTTCCCCTCATTTCGTAAGAAACTATTTCAAAGATTTCTTCGTTTTCGCGGCTAGATTTCGAAGTTGACATAAAGTTGAAAACAATGTTAGAATCTTCACTTGAAAAATCGTATGCAAAAAAATGTCATTATGGTCTCAATGCTTTAAATTTGATAACTTGATCATCTTTAGCTCGGAAGACTCTGTCAGGTTTCAGGTATGATTTACATATTGTTAGTGAAAGTTCCAAGTCAGTTTTGAAAGTCATGTGTCATGTTCCACCAATTCACAGTTTAAATTTGGCACTAAAATAAGTGGAAAAAATCTAAAGTTGCGGAGAGATTAATAGAACACTATAGAATTTTCAAGAAGACTCTAGAATAATTTAAAAGCTTTCATGGAAAGCCTTAGAATTCTCTAGACTAGTATAGAATTTTATAATGGACCAAAGTATAAATGGTAGGGACTTCTAAAGTAAATATTATTTACTTTAAGGCCCTACGAAGTAGTATAAATAGAAGGGTCTCTCATTTGTATATTATCAAGCAAGTTGTATCTTTCTAAGTTTTTTCTTTCATTCTCTTATCGATATTAGTTTTAAAGCAAGTTAATCTTTCTAAGTTTTTCCTTTCATTCTCTTAGCGATCTTAGTCTAAAGGCTTGCTTGCAAGAGTAATGAGTAAGTTTTCAAGCGTCACACAGATCCTTTAGAGAAAATTCTAAGTCCGTGACACAAGACTTCTCTGCTTAAGGAATAAACTAGTACTCCCTTCTATAAACTATCATATTTCTCTAAACAATTTTTTTATAAAAAAAAATTCTCAAAAGTTTATTATAAGATCTCATCTAATTTGGAGTAATTGTGGAGAGAGCTTAATTCCCAAATCCTTTCATAATCAAGTATATGCTTTTAGTCAAAGCTTTTTTACGTGAAGCTTTGACAAAGATCTCCAGCTTCTACAGGAAGATTACAATACCATGTTATGAATAAGATTAAGACTTAATATCAAGAAATGAAATTATGTACTCGAGAAAAATTACTTTGAAAATTTAAAGCATTGAGACCATAATGACATTTTCTTGTATACAAATTTTCAAGTGAAACTTTCGACATTATTTTTAAATCTTATGTCAACTTCGAAACCTGCCCGCAAAATGAAGAAATCTATGAAATTGTTTATTACGAAATGAGAGGAAGGGATGGGATAAATTAGTTTCCAACACCCTGTTTGGATGTTCCCCATTGTATTGTATTTGTATCGTTACAATACCAACCATGTTTGTTTTAATTGTTACTTAAAATCTACTATATTTTATTGTTAAATTTTATTGTTATGTAACAATGAAAATCCTCATTTTATGAAACAACCGATTTGGTGTGTTCACATTGTTACTTAATTTTTTTTTTGGATTATATCCTTACACATTATTTCATATTACGATTTTAACCTTTACCATGTATTATTTAATTCTAAACAATAACAAACATACAATCTAACTAAACATCGTATCTATACAATATAGTACAATACAATACCGTACATTATGAAACAATGGATAACAATGATCCAAATAGAGTGTAAGAAAAATAGAGAAATGAGGGAAAATTAGGAGAAATGGGTGAAATCATATCTAAAGAGAATTGTGGAAAAAATTAGATATTAGGGATCTTATTAGTCTACGTGAAAGTGGGAAATGTTTGACGCTAATGTGGCGTCCATGCGGCACTTAACATACTTTTGTTCCATGTGACACTTATCATACTTCTATTAACTAGAGGGTAATATGATCCAATACATTGACGGAAAGAGTGGTTTTGAGCCGGAATATAGTTTAAGGGTAAACGTGAATTATTTCTGATGGTTTAGGGATATTTTTGAGCTTTTTCGAAGTCAAAATTATACTTTAACTTACGTTTATAAGCTAATTTTACTTTTACTATTGGGTCATTTATAACAGGGAAAAACATAAATTAACCCTTGAACTTATCTAAAAAAATTATAAGTTACACATTTAAACTATCATGACATTTTTTCACCCCTTAAAACTGACGTGGCAAAACATAAAAAAATAAAAGTGTGTTTAACGGTAAATAAAGTAAAAGAATAAATTAAAATCTTCTTTTTAACTATCACCCTACGCCCACCCTAACGCCTCTTCTTCTTCTTCTTCTTCACTAACAAACATCTTCTTTTTCTTCTTTATTTTTCATACTCAATTTTCATCCAACCCACTATACCTCCACCAAAATCCTCTGTCCCCCCCCCCCCCCCCCCAATCATATCCTATGTTAATGCTTATTTCATTTTACTATTTTTATTATATTTGATTTTTCTCTTCGATTTTGTTGGTTATTGATAAAAGTGATGGTTAACTTTTAAAAAAAATATAATGATGAATTAATTGTTGGCGTTGGGTGACAAAGCAGCGGAAATTGAAGGTGGTGAAGAAGAAAAAATCGATATTGACAATGGTGATAGTTATATTTGATGGTGAGTTTCAAAAACTTGATGATGATGATGTAATTTTGGAGATGAATTTATTTACGGGTGTCAAATTTTGTTGTGGGTCTTTCTAATTTTTGTAGGGATAATGGTGATAATATGATTTTGATGGTGGATTTGATCGTAGGTGGTGACATTTATAGTGACTATTTGATTTTCACGGTGAAATATATAGATTTGATAGTAATATGACGGCAATGGTAGTGGTTTCATAGTGATATCAAAGAAGAAACAATTGAATGATAAGGAGAAGTTTAGTTAAATTTGACATGACATTTGATGTGGTAGTGATATTGCATTGATGTTGCGCAAGTGTGATACACCTCCCATTGTTGAGTGGTGCTACACGTCTTAGGGGTAAAAAATTACTCTATTTAGTGGCAGAGGTGTGTAATAGGTCACTATATTAGTCCAAACATGTAACTGATTTTTCGAGACAAGCTTACAAATGAATTTATGTCTTTTCCCTTAATAACCCCATCGACTACAAACTACCACCCTTACCCCTCCTCGAATGAAAAAATCGCAAATTAGGTGAAATTACCCATTATCATAAAAACTCAGCACCTAATTATAATTCATGACCCACCCATCTAACTAACTTAGGCCTTGTTTGTATGAGATATCTGAATCTAATCATTCAGATTCAGTCCATTAATTGTGTTTGATTTTTAGGTCCGAATTTTAATCATTTACATTTAGCCCATTAAGCCATTTTGTTTTTTTAAAAAAATAAAAATCTCTGGGTCTTAATGAGTTTGAATGAATCATATGCATAACAAAGTCTTAACCTCAATCGAGATTTGTATGGATGAATTGTTGAGTGATTACTGCATTAGAATACAGGTTCCAATTCTCATCAAACATGGCTCCATAGAGTGATTCTCCCCCCAGCAAATATGGTTTGGACTTCACAATCACTCTATTATAATACCAATTCAAGAACATAGTTCATATGTTCGAAACTTAGTAATGTACTCCTGAAATCATCAGCTATAAAAGTTGTTGATCAACCAACTATAACAATCTAGATTCATATAATTGGCGGACGAGGGGTCCCCTATACATCTATAACATTTTCTTGATAATGCAGAGCGAACAGATGGTTACCACCAACTGAAGAATCACGAATTGGATCAACTCGAAGCATTGATGTTGGAGGCCAATCAGATCCACAATACACTGAAATACTACCGTACAATGATGAAAACAATTGCCCCTCGTTAAATGCTAGTTTTGGACAACACATACCAGCAGCAGAATCTTTATCTCTCCAATTTACACTCACATCAGTACTCCTAAAATCCACGAAACCCAAACACTTATTCGAGCCTAATACACAAATCAAGCCACTGTCCTCTATCAATATTGCATCATTAATAAATAGCGGTAAAACAACTCGAGAACAACTTGTAATTTGAGCAAAACTCTAGTGTACTTGCTGTGGCAGATTGAGCTAAACGGTTTGATTTATCTATAACTTGAAATTTATACCTCAACTCTTTAGTGGATGCATTGAATAGTTCAATTCCCCCACCTGCTAGATTTTTATCAGAGCTAACCACAATACTTTCGGAATCAATCCAACAAACATCATTCACCTTTTTGTGCTCAATATGTATTATATGGTGTTCTTCTAGCATCCAGTTATACACGCGAACCACACTATCCTAAGTTTTTCATCTTGTATTCCTAAGATACTTGGAACAAAATTTTGAAGAACTCAGTGAGACATAACAAAGGTTAAAAACATTTTCATAATTAGAAAATTAAAACTAGTAGAGAAACTAGAATCAGAAATAGATTAGAAAAAATATATGAAACTTTTTCTTAAAGAAGAATTGTTGTCAATTTGTATTTAAAAAATCTTACTGATTCCAACAAACTTGCAGGAAATACGAAAATAACAAATAATTTAGAACCATGAAGAATAGAAGAACATTAAATAATTCACAAATCTAAAATTGAACACATGTACCAGAATTAGAAAAACGGAAAGAAGATCAAGCTCATGAATTGGCACAGTGTCCATTAAAGAAAGCTATCTTCCTACAGTACGAGGTTTGTTTGGATATGTCCTTCCAGGTAGAAGATCTCAATCCAGTGCGTTGATACCTAAAATGCTGATGTCAGCGAGCCACTCAACCTCCTCGGCAGGCAAAGTAAGTACACTTAGAATACTAGATTTAGTACGTAGAGAAAAAGTTCCAGAGAATCCATGTTCTAATATATTCAATGAAAGAAAATCCCTCAATTTTATAGAACAAGGGGCTAGCGCGAAAGGTTATTATTTTGTCTGGTATGAAAAGTCACATAACACCCCCGTTGATAAAAGTCACAATCTTTCAGAAAGGTCGTCACCTATCATAAAAGTCACAACTTTTTATAAAAGTCATAACTTTTCATAAAAATCGCAACTTTTCATAAAAATCGCAACCTTTCATGAAAGTCGTAACTCTTCATAAAAATCGCAACTCTTCATTTTCCATTCACATACCCAAAACCCTAAGCCATAGTGCCACACAACACCATCCATGCAGACTAGCTCAAATAGCATGAGGATACTGTCCATCCCATGCTGACCAGCCTGCTATGGACTATGCCAATCGAGCCCTATTTCCATCAAACAAACCCCATTTAGCTGACCTGACATGATCAAGGATGCCATAATATCTAGCCTCTCGGTATAAGAGCTTTTTATCGATCTTCGGAGGAATATAAAACTCTCATGTTCTGAGCAAGTCCAAAAGGACAGCAAAACAATCAGGATTTCTATCAATGAATTGTTTAGTGATTGCGTACTGAAAATACAGGTTCCAATTGTCATCAAACATGGGTCGAAAGAGTGAATTTTGGCCAGCAATTGCTAAAGTTGTGGTTGTAGTTTCAAAGATTCTGCCACCAACATTGAATTTCACCCTGTCTTTTGAGTTGCCATTTTCAAAATGTAAATGCAAATTACAGAAATGAAGTCGTAATTGTGCTAAAATGTATGATACTATATATAGACCTTCAAAATTCAGTCTATACCTTTGACATACCAAGAGTTTTGGTGTCATGTTTGAAATGTAAGGAATGTAAAAGGTTGTTCTTGAAACTTGAGATTCATGAGACTCTTGATTTTTCTTAAATTCTTGGATGCTGTCCAAATCTTGTGTATACACAACTGAAATTTTGTGTCTGAAGTTTCATGTTTCATGCAGCGTAAACTTCATAATAAAATCGAGTTGCAAACTTCAGACAATCTAGTAGCGAAGTTGTAAACATCCATGTAATAAATACAAATACTGAAATTGAAAATGGAAGTTATAGATTTCATATATAATGAGTTAAGTGTAAACAATACATCTAAAGTAATCCAATTTTTCGGTTTCCATATCTAAACTATCAGGTGTGTGAGTTTCTACCTAAACTATCATCAACTGGCCAGTAGTTGAAGTGTGTTTTGATAAAACTTTTGGTGATATACCTTCGTAGATTTTCTCCAATGTACAACCGGATGAGTACTCCTCAAATCCATGAAACACAAACACTCATTCCTACTACACAAATCAAACTTCTCTCCTGTGTCGTGATTGCATCAGTAAAATCAGCATTATAGTACTGCTTGTTGCGATCCTTATTCAATGTCCAAACCATATTGTTTTTTATAATTTCTCATCAAATATAGCGCCAAAGAATGAATTCCTTCCGGCATACGTTAAGGTTGTGGCTGTAGTTTCAAACTTTTTCCCACCAACATCGAGTTTTACTCTGTCTTTCTGGCTTTCCATCCTTCAAAAATGTTGTAGTAGAATGAAATTCAAAACCAGTACTAATGTAAGAGATTAATCATCCCCCTTTAGCCTGTCCAGGGAAGGGCTGACGCCCAAGAGATCTAATGTAGATAGTCTAACCTAATGCATGGCCGCTTCTACTAATGTATTATATCCTCTTAGAGAAAACGTTCTACAACAACAACTAAACCAATCAAAAGTGAGGTCTGAAAAGGATAAAATGTACGCAAACCTTATCCTACCTCAAAAAAGATCAGGGAAAGTGGTAATGGGACTCGTGAGATTAATGGAAACAACAGGGAAACCACAATGAAACAACACATGATGAACCAAGGAAACTCGAAGAATAGTGCTACTTACTATGAACAGGATAATAGGTACATCCACCGCCTATAGTACCCGCTTGAGAGAAACAGAATTATCTAAGGCATATCCTTGGTAAACTCAAGATGCATCGAGTCATGTCTAATCACCTCCCTCAGTATTACAAAAAAAAAATGTAACGCAACTATGATATATAGGAGGATTTTTACACATTTGGTTGCTCGACCAAAAAAACTATACAATTACTATGCAGTATTGATGTGTGTTTCTTAAACTAATGAGTAATAATTTAGGTGTGTTACTCACATTCCCATTAATGTAAATGAACAATGAGATCTTCAAAAAATCAAAAGCTATTTACTGCGGCTTCCAAGTAATGTTAAAGTGCTTATCAAAGAAGGAAAACTAAGCTACGAAATAAAATAATTGCTAATTGAAACGTTTCATTTACAACCATACTTTCCATAAGAAGATCATAAACGATGAAGTGTAATTGTTGACTATAAATTGAGTGGAAAGAGCAAAAAATCAAAGGATTTAGTCTCTAGGTCAAGTGCGAAAGCAAAAAAAATAATCTTTAATTTTTCATACGATATTCAATCAAGGTCTGGTGTGGCCTATCGATCGCAAATGCTGTAATGACATGTGGGATTTACTATTTGGTTTGTAATTGTTTATTTTGTGACACTGATTAAATGTGAAGTCATTTTTGGATATAGTTTGAAGAAATTTTGTGTGTTGCTTATATAGTTTATTCTCTCACAATTATACATTGAATTTTTTTTAGTAAATATACAATGAATAATATGTATTTATTAAGAAACAATGACCATTATGTATAATGAATTTATTTATGTAGTAAATCATTAAATTTTTGGATTTATTTTACAATGAATTATTTAACAAAAAAAGAAACATTATAATGAATCATGCACATACATTATACATTATATATAATGAATTACTTTTTTTTTGATGAATTCAATAAATATACTACATAATTTAGATGTGAAAAGATGTTATTCAAATTACAACCTTTCTCTTTATGTCATTTTAAAATATAATTTATTTTCCATTCATATCTCGTAAAACCAAACAAGTATATATATATATATATAAAAGCCCAATTGAGACTAACAAACCCAATAGCTTCCTAGTAAAAGATTCATTCTCTTTTTTTCTTTTCTTCATGGATGCTCAATCCAACTCAGACTCTAGTTCATCATCAAATCTAAGAATTATTGTCCATAACAACCCTTCAGAAGCTCAACTCTCTGAATTGGGCATAAAATCTTGGCCAAAGTGAGTACATATTAGTTATGTTTCCGCTTCAATTATTTCACTATTAATTTTGTCGTTGTTACTATACTTTAATCTATATATTCGTGTACTATTTTTCTTTTTACGTTATTTCACTGTTGTTACTTTTCATTTATGTATGTCCTTTTTTTAAACTGCTTTTAAATATTTTTTTTAAGTCTGCTTGACAACTCTAAACTTAAGGTTATGGTTTTTTAAAAAAACAGAGGGCTTGTTCACCAGGAAAATACCAACTTAAAATTGATGCCAGATGACAACATGTTATTGCTTAAGAGGAAAAGTGAAATGAAAGGGATCCAAAGAACACAATAGAGATGTCACCAGTGGTAGATGTGGAGCTGGGGATCTTGTCATTCTATTCCAAAGGACTTGGTGGGCAACTTGGGATAAACCTCTGTGATAAATACTACACAAATTTAGCCTTCCTAAATTATTGTTAGTATTATAAACTCATATAAGTAAATTAAAAAGGTATTATAATTTTATTGTGTTATAACAAGTTGTCTGTTTTATTTTTCAAATGATTTGATAGTGGTTAACGTTTTTGTACACTATCATTGCATGCATGATGTTAGACTCAGATAATCTCTTAATAGATATTTATTGCGCTTGACAAAATCTCCTTTTTATAATAGTTTGTATTACTATATATATTGATCCTTACATTTTCATTTTCAATATTCATAACTATTCCTTTTTTTTACACTATTGACAAATTTAATTATTTTCCTAAATTGAATCTTGTTCAATTCATAATTTCATTTGACCTTAGACTAATCTCAACGTTCACCAATTGCTAATTTTGACTTTCTAGTTTCATAATTTAATTCCTTTACCAAAATTTTTGGAATAAAATATCTTAGAGCCCGTTTGAATTGACTTAAAAAAATCAGTTTTTAAGTCAAAAATAAAAAGTCAAACTGAAATGACTTTGAAGTCAAAAAAATAAAAAGTAAGGAAGACCTATTCTTGGTTGTTGACTTATTTTATGTCATTTTTTTACCTTGTCAAACACTTCCCAACTTATTTTAAGTTATTTTATTTTTTACTTAAATTATTTTTTATATTTGTCAAACATTTTCAGAAGTCAAAACTAACTTAAAAGTAAATTTGACCAACTTTTAAGTCAACCACTTACTTACCAATATATCGATACCTAAAATCACGATCTCAACGAACTACTCAACGTCAATTTATACAATAGAATTTGTTTGCAGAGAAGAAAAAGTAGTTCTGAAGTTCAAAAAATTTATTATTTGTTATTTAAAAATAAGAGGAAACTTTTCTTACAGACAACAAAGAGTAGTGTGAACTGATAATTATTGTGCCTTATCGGAATGGTCACACTCCTTTCGAAAAGTCAAAAGGTATAACCTTTCATAAAAGTCACAATCTTACTAAAAAGTCATAACTTTTTTATAAGATTCGTTGGTCTCCCGCGTTTGTACCTTCACAACTATTCATAAAAGTCATGCTTTCAAAAAAACCGCAAAACTCTTTGCTTTTGTCATCACACTTTCACAATCTACAATATATTTATTATATGCAAGTTCAAAAAAAATAGTCTCACACAGAACAAACCCAATAGCTTCCTAGTAAAAGATTCTTCCTTGAGTGTTCTAAAGGGTCATTCTAACTACTCTTAATAAAAAGATATCTTCTATTCATCTTTTTTTTTTCTTTTCTTCATGGATGCTCAATCCAAATCAGACTCTTGTTCATCTTCAAATCTAAGAATCATTGTCCAAAACAACCCTTCAGAATCCCAACTCTCTGAATTGGGCATAAAATCTTGGCCAAAGTAAGTACATTCGTTATCCGACTGTGTGTTTTGTTCTGCTTCGATTACACATTAGAATGTTTTGTTTGTTACTTACTCTGCTAAATGTGTTACTATTCTTCATTTCACATTATATGATTATTGTTGCTACTTTCATTTCTATATATTCTTTTTGAAACTTAATATTCACAAGACCTTATATACGTAGGATACATGATATGTATTGATTAAACGAAAAAGGATATCAATCATGCTTGTTGTATTTGTTTTTTTAAAGATGGGCTTGTTCACCAGGGAAATACCAATTAAAATTTGATGCAGAAGAAACATGTTATTTGCTAAGAGGAAAAGTGAAAGTGTATCCAAAGAACACAATAGAGATGTCACCAGTGGAGTTTGGAGCTGGGGATCTTGTCATTATTCCCAAAGGACTTTGTTGCACTTGGGATGTAACCCTTCCTGTTGATAAACACTATAAGTTTCATTCTTCCTAAAATCACATTAGCTATTATTATAAACTCATAAGGTACTATAATTTCATCGTGTTATAACAAGTTGTCTGTCTTATTTTATTTTTTTTTCAAAGTAATTTGATAGTGATACACTATCAATCTATACATGATGTTAAACTCTGTTTTTCTTGATTGAGATGATTTAACTTATAATTGTTAGAGATATTCATTATTACGCTTAACAACAATCTCCTTCTTATAATAGTTTGTATTACTATATATATTGATCCCTACATTTTCTTTTTTTATCTTGTTGACAAATTCAAATATTTTTCTAGATTGAAATCTCGTTCGATTCATAAATACGTATAATTTCTCAATCTCGACATTCACTCGTGTTGCTAATTCGACTTTGACTTGTTAATTCTCGCAAGTAAAAAAGAATTCCATAATTTTGACATTATTTTAGTCTTTTCATTTGTTAATTTCTAGCCATTAGTCAATTCATAATATTCCTTTCAAACTTAACCCATATCTTTCTTTACAGGTAGTTAAGATTAATATATATGATCATATTCCTTTTTCCTATTTTTAAAAAATAAAACGTTTATTTGACTGGTCAATTCCTTCATTTTTATGTATATTACGTATGGCACATTACCTTTTGTCAGCAATGATGATTTTTTGCTAAAAATTAAATATAATATGATACAGAATTTTTGTTGTTTTAAATTGCTGCAAACAACAAAACTCTTACCTAATCTCAACGTTTCGTGTTTGTCCTTTGTTATCTCAAACCGACTAAAAAATATATATATTTTTTTGGATATATATAAATTTTACCCTTTTTTCCTTTTAAATAAATGGATAAAAGATTCAAGTGTTCGTAAATTAAAAGATTCTTCTCCCTAAAAAGCACCTCGTCTCCTTATACCTAAAATAGCCTTATTCGATCCGGAATTCCCAGCAAATACTTGACTCCCGAATACAATGGAAGTTCACACCGGCGAATCTTTCACTTCCTCCCTCTTATTAAGACCATAGAATGTCATGCAAAATTATGACCTTCGCCTGGAATGTGAGCAAATATATATGTCGATTGCCAACCGTACTTTGGCTATTACGCAGGAGCTGAATTAGTTTTTTCGGTGTTTCGCAGTGAACAAGGGGCTTAATCCTTTGCTCTGGGACATTGATCCAAAGTCAGTACGGTCCGTGCGCCGTTTTTCTTCTCTACCATGACGAATCAATGAATTTAATGTAGGCAGTCGCTCTTTCCTTTGTCCTTCCCCCTATTTTGCCCGGTCACTAGTGGTTACTCCCGACCGACCACCCCTTTCATTCATAGAGAGATCCCAATCGGCAAAATAAAGAAAAAGGCTCATCATTGACCAAGATCCAAATGGATCAATCTTGTGGGAGGGTACTGCCCAAGGAAAGAAAAGGTTACTTCCGGATCAGGAATAATAAATAAAATGGAAACAAGATAAAATCTTATATCAAAACGACTTTTGGCATCACCAGAAATAACTTATTATGATAGATATCACTGTTGCGATATGTTTTATGTTATGGGTCATAACTCAACCCGTCCAACGCAATCTAATACTTCTGTTCAACTTTAAAAGGAAAGCAAAAAAAAAAAAAAAGTTTTCATGCTACTTACATTATCATTGTGGCCTAAAATGCCAAGGCAATGACACTAGCTTTGATATAAGAAAGTTTTACTTTCTTTTACTAATTTCAATCAAACTTTAGGGAAAGAGTTTTTACTTACACTCCACAACGTTGGCGTTGGCGTTGTACATACACGAGGAGCCAAAATTATTTTTCTAGCTATGCCAATTTACATGGGGGGAATAGACATGCCAAAATTTGTAGAAAAGAAACAGATTTACATGGCAAATGGAACTAGCAATTGAGAAAAATCCATTTGCATATACCAGCTTACTAGCTCGTTACTATTTACTTCGAACATCAGGCCCCCATATGCGGATAGTTTGATCATCACTTGCTGAAGCTAGCATTTGAGGCCTTTTAGGATTCCAGCTCACAGAGTTCACAGTCATTGAATGGCCACACAAGATCTCAATAGGCTTTGAACCTCGGCGATTCCATATGTACACCTGCAACAATGCAAAAGATCTCACATGATTTCCTTGGATCAATATATACAATACAAAATGAGGAACTGATATTGCGACTGGCGATTGGATGGAATCACATTCTTGGAAAGACAAATGAAACTAATCCAACATAATAATATATAGCAGTTGTATCTCTTAATCTATAGAGCCAAGGTGTCATCACAATTGAGTGCACCTAGATTACCGCTACGCTTGGTTCAAGCAAAGAGGGGTTGTAAGAGCAGAGAGGAAAGTGAAAAGGGATGGCCTATGCTATCATTTTGTACCAAAGTGACAAAACAAATGAGGATATACGCATATCAGCAATACATTTATTACATTACTCATTTTTCAAAATAAGAAACAAATGTCGTAGATCACCTAAATGTCAATTTCTTTAAACTATAAGTCTATTACTACTTGTTTTGTTAAACATCTCCCAGTTTCTTTTAATAATATTTGTACTTAGTAGTATGAATTTTGAAATGATAAGTTAGAAGAGGAATCTAAAAAAATTGTGTATACTATATTCGTTTATCTAAGATTTTAGTATACATCATATTAATTTCCTCTAATAACTGTACACTATTTGATGGCGGATATAATTGATAAAGCTCAATTATGCTATGTTCATTATATTTAATTTAATCTCATATGATAATAAACCAATAGTATGTCAGATAAAGTGACCTAATAAACTAAGCAAATCTCTTGACACCAAATTTTCATCTAGAATAAAGCAATGTTTAGATTCATTGTCATCCAAAGTTAGATGTTATTAAACCTAATATCAATGTATCAACAAATTAATCGCAATGATTAATTGATTATTATCCACCATATCCCAATCCCACTATCTGTATTGGGGAATCCTACCTTGTACATGTGACTGCTTACAAAGACAACACCTAACATCAGGATGAAGCCGGAAGACGATCTGGCATAGAGGATCGAGAAAAACACACCATTCATCACTTGAGTACCGATCAGTCACTGTCTGGCTAACTTGATCTCATTTCATCGTCAGGTAAACCAGATGGTCATTTTCGGGAAAAAGGCGAGAACTCGTGGCCAGAAGTCAAGGAGGAGGAATAAAGGGATTTTTCGCCCAAAGAGAGAATGAAAGGACAAAAGGCAGATACGATATATCCATATGAGACCATGCAAATTACAGGGAAATATTAGTTAGCATGCATAACGGTATTTTCAGGTGGGGCATTTCCATTTTCCATTAGACATAGTCTTATGGCTCGAGTGGAGCTTTCCTATTGGCTGATATAACCTTTGTTGCTATAAATAGTAGTTTCCACTTACCTGCAAAGGGTTGGATTTTTGACAATACGAAGCAATCCACTGATATTCTTGTGCTCCAAACTTTCTATTGTTTTACATTCTTTGCTAAGTCTTAGTTCTTAAGCTTAAATGCTCATGAATCTGAATTGGTCACACTATGTTGTCTCCAGAACAAGACTGAAACATCAAGAATCTGAGCTATATTGTTTCCTTTGCTTATTTTACTAAATTATTATTCTTATTAAGCTAGTTTATTAACAAACCTATCTGCCAAAAACTAATTATGAATTGAATCAATTCGTGTGTCCTTGACCTCATAACAAATTCAATTGTCCGTTCTCCCGATAAACAGTTTGGCGTCCATCGTGGGGCCAGTACAGTTGTGGTGTTGGTTTAACCCACTACTCTACTTACTAGCTTAAATCTGTTAGTGTTCTAGATATAACTTATAGCAATTGTGAACCAAAACGATAGTAATGTGGCTGAAGTTCAACTTCCTAACGCTGCCCAAGACTGGACAGGTCTTTAAGAAGAGTGTTAACAGCTTCTGATGCAGTAGAGGTTGATCTAGAAGATATTAATCTGACAAACATGAATTAGCGAAGAGGCATGGGAGAAAGAACCCCAAAGAAGTGAATCATCAAAGGGACGAGGGTAGGACTGACATGGACGACCTCAAGGAGACTCTTACAGATTCCGACTGCTCAACCCAGGTCCATAATGGACCACATGACCGCACAGGACAAAAGGGTAATGGAAGCTCAAAAATTGTGACCCACAAGGCCTTCTACCAATGCTGACGAAGTGGTCCAAACACAACCGAAAACCAAAACACCTCAAAGTGGAAATAGGAGAATCGGTCTCAACTGCGGCCCATTTGGAAGAATGCAGGGCTGACAGATGGGGGTCGGGTCTGACATTGGAATGTCGATGGTGGAGTGAATCAGGAAAGAACTCAGGCTGGGCCTAAAGGAGCTGCACAACCGAATGAACCATATTCCAAGAGCACCTCCGAACTTGAAGGGGGCCAGACTCTCAGAGTTACACTCAATTGCCTTATAAGCCCAGCTCAGCATCGGAACTTATTTCGAATAGGTTCCGGTTGTCAGATATCCCAAAATGATGGAACTACAGACCCGCAAGAGCAAATTCTGGTTTTCATTACAGTCGTTAAGGGGAACAACTTTTCTAAAGCCGAGGTTGAATCAGTTTTGGTCAAGAAGTTTGGAGAAAATTCTATCCGGAGGAACGCTTGTATGGTACTCTTCATTAGCTGAAGATTCTATTAGTTTTTTTAATACGCTTGCAGATTATTTTATAAAAGCATATGCTGGAGCTAGGAAGGTGCAGCCCAGAAGAGCAGACATTTTCAAAATCGAGCAGGTTGACTCCAAGCTACTCAGGGACTTCATGACAAGCTTCTAGAGAGAAAGGATCTTGCTGCCGATGGTTCTAGATGATTGGGATGCAGAGGCTTTTACAAAGGGTTTGAACCTTGAGAGCTCGATCACCTCACTGAAGGTAAAATAAAATCTCACAGAGTTTGAGCATATATGAATTGAGTTGTTGTTCATAATCGGTAAGAGTCAAAAATTTGAGTTGAAGACAATCTTTTTCGATCTCACGACAAAATGCTTGAGGTACAGAAATCGGATTCAGAACTCGCAAAGAGTTGATACCCTCCATACCCATTCGAAATGAGGCCAAGTTCGTCCCGTAACTTTCAGCCTCTGGATAGATCTTGGTTAGACATGCAGAATGGGAGGGATCAAGGCCATACAAGACTGCAAAACAAAGTGGTGGTTGGAGCCTCAAGCGTGATCCATGCAGTTGAATGTCCTGAGACACTTGGAGTATGGTTTCAATATCAGTCCTATTCAGTTGGCTGCGGCCATGAGAAACATCAAAGCGACTCGTTTTTTGAAACCTGTGACCTAGGGACCCAAACCTGGGATGCGAATTTCTTGGAACACACAGTCATAAAATGGGGGATCATAGGCATCTCCAAGAGCAGCTGAGCAGGTGGCCCTTGGAGATGGCCATACTCCTCAGGAACGACTATCTAAGAGAGTTTTTGAGCAATCAAGCCAAGGTCAACTACAGGAAGGAGAAAGAAGGAAACACACAACCCAGTAAGCTTGACTCACCTTGACATATGATAAATATGATAATCGGCGGGAGAGGTCAGCAGAGTAACAATTTCGATGACGAAAAAGGCTAAGCTATTGTTTAGCTTCGAGAAGAGACATCGGGAGATACCAAATTCAGAAACAATTTCTTTCCATGACCAGGATTTGAACAACTTGGAGTACCCGCAAACGTGTGCTTAGGTAGTTTCTTTAGGTATAGCTAATTATATGGTTATGCGTGCTGATTGATCCAGGTAGTTCAGCAAATATTGTCCACATGAGGGGCTTAGAGCTAATGAAATTGGTAGACAAAGTGATCCCGTCTACAAAGCTCCTGGCTAGATTTAACATGTCCAGCGAGATGACCGAGCCGATATAAGGCTATTAACGGAAAACTTAATTCAAAAAATTAATGGAGAAATGGGGTACAATATTATACTTGGGAGGCCATGGGTTTACGCCATGAGTGTTGTACCCTCCACATGCCACCGAGTGTTGAAATTAACACCGAAAGGTGTTAAACAAATCAAAGAAGATCTGTTAGCAGCAAGCAAGATGCTCACGGTGTCACTGACCAAAGAGCAAACAGGTGCTGCGAAATAGGTGACAAATAACAATTATAGAAATCTGAGTACCGACATGGAAGATGAATTACCAGAAGTGGAGGAGACAAATCAAGACAGGTATTAAGTACCAACATCCTTTTATGGCTCAGATGACATGAATGCCACCAAGACAATGACGGAAGAGCTAGAGCAGATAAATATGTTCGTTGATTTTTCAAAGGGAGGGTGATAAGAATCGGTTTATCAGAATAAACAAGAAAATAATGCGGAAACGAATTATTAAGATTAAAGACAGAAATTGAAAGACATGTGAAATTCGAAAATAAAATTCCCAAACTTGTAAAAAAGCTCTAAGAACCCTAATTGATCTTAGTATTCAAATTAGCAGATTAAAACTAATTATGATACTAAAGAGTCAATTCAAGCACCGTTTATAGGGACACCACAGGATCCAATTTCCCTGATAAATTGTGCCAAAATGAACAGGAGCTGACCTAATTCATAAGCACCGTTTTCTTAAAGGGACCCATATTATGAAGTCATTCAAAGGAGAACAAAGCTCCTAACTAAGGGATATCTTCCACCTCCCACCGGCGATAGGTTCCGGATAATTCTGTCCGCCAAGGCTAGGACAGATGGGAAGAATCGCCTAGTGTTTCTTTGTCTCCATTGAGTTTTGAACTTGAGACCTCAGGGTTCTCAACCACTTCTTGAATCTCATGCTTATTATGATTTTTTTGGGGAGGGTGGGAAGTTGGGGGAGGCCATTAAAGAACGAGCATACCTTTGAATCTTCACTACCACTGGCGATAAAAGTGCTGTCCAATCCTCCAAAACAGGAGCGTATCACATACTTATGTTGTTTGTGACCTTCAAACTTCATGGGGCTAAGCCACTCGCCTGCAATATCCCACATATGAATCTCTTGACTATTAAGGTTTACTATGAAGAATTTACCATCCCCTGATAGTGAAAGGGATGTGATTGGATACTCCTCTGAAATCACATGTTCACCACCTGTCCCCACATTCAATATTCGGATATCTTTGTCAGAAAATATACTGATAAGTTTTTCTCCATCAGGTGTAATGGCAAGATCTAGAACCTTTGGCATCCGCATCCCTTTCCATGACTTGATCTCATTACCCTCAGAGTCCCACATGTATATGCCTTTTTCAGCGTCCGAACTGCCACAGACGAATCGCTTAGAATCAGGAAACCAAGCACATGAGCTGATGATGAAATCAGCATCGCCATATGTGTGCTTGCATGTACCTGTTTCCACGTCCCAAAGCTTAAGCACTTCTGTGTTCCCACAGGTTAGCAACATTGTATCATCAGGACTCCAAGCTACAAAAGAAACCGGTTTTTGATGGCTACGCAGCACATGTCTCTGGGTCAATTTCCCATCATCCAGCACCTGAAAGTAATTAACAAATCCAGTCAGAAAATAATGGTCAATCGGATCCTTTTGGCCTTGAATATAAAAGCTAATAGTATGTTGTACACGATTGATCAACCCAAATTCCCCGAAACTTGTTGATGCCCCGTATATCGAACAGTAAAAATATAGAGAACTTATTAAAAGACAAAAAAAAAGGTTGAATATATTGCTAAAAACGTGATTGCTTGTAAGTTGTAAGTTTACAGATTCTGCATATCAGCACCTAAACAAATCATCCATAATTTACGACAACATCTGGACCAAAACATGTGTACACAATCAAGGGTATTTATTAACCAAATGCTTAGTTACTTACTGTCAGAAATATCAAAACCAAATGTCGTGTCTCCCAGACCTGTTGGGAATGAATGGTCACACTATAAATAACATAGCATCCAAACTAGGGAATCCATCTGACAAAGTATCGATAAAAGGGTCCCATGAAGTTTCCACACTTGAATTCTTCTTTTTTCCCGATTAAGAAAGTCTTCATGAAATCATAAGTGCGGTCTTAACTAAGACTAGATTGATGTATTTCCGATGTCTTTAGGGGCCAGCTCTTGTGAAGAACATGGCGGTAAGCATTCATTGACCCATTTGTATTGGCTGTTAAATTTGTCCCTGATAAACTCCATTAAAAACTAACCCTGTCATCAATTTGTGGTAGACAGAAGAGAGAGAGTTACCATTCAACACTATTCCAACTTCAGTGCCTAAATAGAACGGCTATACGGCACAATAGGAATATAATCATGCAGCTATAAATCAAAGTTGGTAAAGGTTGACCACTCTAAAGTTGATCCTAAAACTTGTCCCTGCTTTTCCAGTTTCCAAGCATGACTGCTGTAATTTTTCCTTGAAAATTAGAATACAGTGCGACCTTAGCTCTAACACCTCCAAAAGATCGTGAAGTTGCTGCAGTACTTGAAATTTATTGCTGATAAAATGCTAATTCTGCAGCTTAGTTGTCACAAATCCACATTCGCCACCTAGATGCGAGGTTCTAATCCTATCAAGAGTATCTCCTCTTATTTTTGTCACTTCTTCACAATTCACTCCCCTCACATCCCCCCTCCCCCCCACACTCCACCCCCATCCAAAAAGAATTTTTATCAAAAGAAATAAGTTTTTCAGGAGGCATACAATTAAAATTACTGTCAAGCTTCGTCATTTGCATGCTCTCTCACATAGCATATGGAGTATGAATAGTAATTCGAAATCACACTTCAACACTTAGCTAAGGTAAGTCATTAAATTGTGGCACTGACTTTGTCTTGGATGATACTGAACCTACGATCCTATATGAAGCATCCAACTATGGTTGTGAACATTCCCATCTCTCCACAAATCTCCAAGTTAGATATAAGCCTATGTGCACCCAAAGATGTGGCCTAGCGGTTAACAATGTGGGATGAAAACTATAAGAGACCAAGGTTCAAATCCTAGTAGAGGCCAAAAAAATGCCAAGTGATTTCTTCTCACCAACATAAAACTTGGTGGGTAAGTACCTGGCGGTACCTGTGCTGGAAGGAGATAATAGATAACTATCAACCTTGGAATTTATCCTACTAGATCATTTTAAAGCTATACAGGAGGATACTTCTCATTTACTGGTGAAAAGTTGATGAGTAAATTAGTGCACAAATCTCTTTCTTCAGCTATACCTATTCACTTACAATCTCTTCAAATTCTGTACTTAGCCATCATAAGAACATCATTCATTTTGAAGCGATAATTGATATAGTCTTCCCTTAGTTATACCTATTTACTCTCCAACTTCAATCGCTTCAGTTTTATACTTAGCCATCATTTTTTTATAATGGTAACTTTATATTCACATCAGCAAAACCTGATGAGGTGGGATTTACAGGCCCCAGGGGGTAATTTCAAAAGACAAAACTAAGCAAAAACTTTACAATTGAGCTATAAATCCACTAAACTATCTACCTCCCCCATCAAATCATGTTTACACCAAAAATACAGGAGACTCAAGCTCTTCATCTTGATTTTCTGAATAGCTTTGATCATGTGATCTTTCGTTACTTTCCTTTCACAATGTCCACCAAATACAGGCTGGGATGCATTTCCGCCGGTCCTATTTGGATCTTTTTTTTTTGTTTTTTTTGAGAAGGCAACATCTGTGTTTATTGACAAATCTGTACATGGGTTGCATTGAAACCATATTTACAGCAAAAGCAAAAAGACATATAATTGACTCTTTGGATCTTCTTCTTCTGCCCACTCCTTCCCATTGTCTCAGCATGTCTTAAGTAAATCTGGGCATTACCCAATTAACTCCAAGTATACATATGCCACAGATTTAAGTTGTTCTGCCTTGTAAGAATAAGTGACTGTTAACTTCTGCGGTTCTGCCTCTTTCGCACACATGTGACACCTTGAGCAAAACTGTATTCCTCTTCTTTGTAAAACTTCATGGGTTAGACATGCTTTCCTAATTGCCAACCAAGTGAAACTTGAGATCTTGTGAGGAATCTTGATTTTCCAAATTAGTTTCCAAGGCCATTCCATTTCCATAGTCTGATTAAAATTTAAGCTCCAGTGCTACTTCACAGAAAAAATCCCTTTCTTGTGAATTTTCTAGATTGGAGTATCAGGACTTTCCGTGACACCTGGAAATGCATTTAGTGTCTATAGTAATCCAGCTACTCTATCAATCTCCCCGTCATTTAAAACCCTCCTAAAAATCAAATCCCAACTTTGAGGGCTCCACACCTGTGCCACAGTGGCCATCTGTTGTAGGCTCAAAATATAAAGATCTGGGAACATGTTCTTCAAATTTTCTAGCCCTAATCAGAGTTCATTCCAGAAACTGGTTTTCACCCCATTACCAATGTTAAAGGATACATTGGGGATAAAGGATGGTCATAGTCTCTAATTGTCTTCTCGACAGAGCATCCAAAGGAACCATTTACCTCTTCAATGATCCAACTGTTTAGGAGACCATAATTTTGTGATATGAATCTCCTCCACAAAGACAAAATATTCACTGCAGAACCTCCATAGCCACTTCTTCAGCAAGCTGCCATTCTGCATACTCAACTTCTTTATACCCAAACCACTCTGCATTTAGTTGAGTGTACTACATCTAATTTAACAGGGTTATATCCAAGCTTCTCTTTATTTCCTTGCCACAGGAAGACTCTTCTTGATTTCTTGATTTTCTTCTCTATACTTCTTGGTATTGGCAATTAGCACATCATATAAGTATTAAGTAGGGAGGGCATCCATCACTGATTTGATACGAGTTATTCTGCCTCCCAAGGATAGATACTGGCTTTTCCATCTTGTCAGCTTCCTCTCACATCTTTCCCGTACTTCACTCCAAACTTCCTCCTCTTTGTTCATAGCACAAGGGGCATTCTAAGGTATTTTGTTAGGAGGGAGGCCACCTGACATCCTAGGTTCTCAGCAAGCACCTGCATATTAACAACCTGGTTAACAAGGTATAAACAACATTTATGCCAATTGACATGGAGTCCTGACATGCCCTCAAAGAAGGTTAAATGGCCCTCAAGTGTCTTATTTGATAAACTTCTGCTCCACAGAAGACTAAGGAGTCATCCGCATTTAGCAGGTGTGAGATCTCCATAGCATCTTCCATATTTTCATTTGCACAGAAACCTTGCAACCACCCATTCTCACTTGCTTTCCTGATCATGGAGTTGAGACCTCCATTGCTAAGATAAATAGGAATGGTGACATGGGGTCACCTAGTCTCAAACCTCTCTGTGACTGAAAAAGCCCTTCAGGATTGCGATTAATGATAAGGGAAAACTTCACAGTAGTATACAGACATTAATCCAGTTGATTCATTTGTTTCCAGAGCCCATATCTCTCAGAATCTTCAGGAGGACGGACCAATTTACATAGTCGTAAGCCTTCTCAATGTCCAGCTTGCATAAGACTCCAGGTAGATTCTGCTTCGCCCTACAGTCCACCAATTCATTTGCTAACATTGATGCATCCATTATCTGCCTTCCCTTCAGAAATGTCATTTGGGGTTCATCCACCAAAACCCCCATCACCTTCTTCACTCTTTCTGTGAGAAGCTTGGTTATGATTTTGTATACTCCACCAATCAGACTTATTGGTCTGAAATCCTCAACACTTAGCTACAAAAGTGGCATTGAATTATTTCTCAAAAGTTTCCTTAT
This sequence comes from Solanum habrochaites, assembly GCA_027704765.1. Taxonomy (NCBI): domain Eukaryota; kingdom Viridiplantae; phylum Streptophyta; class Magnoliopsida; order Solanales; family Solanaceae; genus Solanum; species Solanum habrochaites. The sequence goes on along the minus strand of JAKWJA010002497.1, from coordinate 65,683,151 downwards.
GACGTCTCAATGACTGGGAAGTGATGAGAGTGGCAGAACTTCTCAACATTGTTGGAAATTTCAATGGACTCCAGGCTGAAGAGGATGCATTATGGTGGAAAGGAAGCAGCAAATGCAGCTTACAGGTTGATGGAGCAACCAAGTCAACAGATTCCTACCTGGCCATGGAGACAAACTTGGAAAGGCAGAATTACGTATAAAGTCTCATGCTTTATATGGCTGCTAGATAAGGAAGCAACTTTGACACAGGATGATGTTATGAAAAGGGGGATAACCTTATGTTAGGTGTCTTCTTTGTGGAGAAACATCAGAAACTGTTAACCATCTTTTTCTACACTGCAAATTTACTCAACAGTTATGGAGGGTATTCTTGAGTCGCAAAGCATATCCTGGGCTATGCCTAGGAGAATTACTGAAGCCCTAAAAAGTTGAGAGGAGGCAGGAGTGCTAGCTAAAGACAGAACGAGATGGAGAATTATCCCTGCTTCAATCTGGTGGGCAACCTGGAAAGAGAGAAATTCTAGGTGTTTTGAGAGCATAGAGAATAGTATGCAGAAAGTTAAACTCAACTGCGTTTTGTTGTTATGTTTTTGGTGCAATCAATTATACTCAAATGAAACTGTCTCTATAATTGATGTTTTAGACTCAATTTAGATTTAGAACAGTGGAGTTTTTGAGTTCATCTGTATATAAGGTTTAGTGCTGCCCATGTACTATTGTGTTATAATACAAAGTTACCAAGTTTCAAAAAAAAAAAAAAGAATTGTCTGCATGAAGCCTCCTTCAAAGTCAGCCAGCAAACTTTGAAGAAACTCATGGTGAATCCATCAGCCACATGTGCCTTATCACCATCACAATGTTTGATCATAGTTAGCACTTCAACTTCCGTGAAAGGCCTTTGCAACAACTCTTGTTCCTCTTGGGAGATTCTAGGACAATTCACATACTCAATAGAGGGCCTCCATAACTCGGTTCCAATATAGAGTTTCTTATAGAGCTCAATCATATTCACCTTAATGGCTTCCGGCTCTTTGACTTCCTCTCCTCCGATTATTAGTCTATCTATATTATTATATCTTTTACGAGCAGTAGCCATCCTCCGGAAAAACCAAGTATTGTTGTCTCTTTGTTTCAACCATAAGATCTTGTATTTCTGTCTCCGCTCTGTACTCCTCAATTTTTGCCGATTCCTCCAACTCAACCAAGACTATAGCCCTCACCATCAGCTCATCTCTGTCAGATGTCTTGAATCTTGTGTCAGATCAATATCAGCTAATTCAGATAACAGCCTGTTTTTCTTATTGCCTAGATCCCCACCCACTTGTGCTTACTCCATTCTTTGAGTTTCTATTTCAGCAACTTCAGTTCCATACTGAGCTTGTAGTCAGGGCAACCTTCCACTACAAACTCACTCCACCAACTATGAACTAACCCCTCGAGACCATCCATTAAGCCACCAATTCTCAAACTTGAAGTAGGACTTATTCTGACCCCAGTCCCCACATTGTAGCATAATAAGGCTATGATCAGATGTCACTCTAGGCATGATCGTCTGCCTTATTTTTGAAGGTTTCTTCCCATCCATTGAACATAGGAATTTGTCTAACCTAGTTGCCCTGTGATGGTTTGCCCCTTGAACCATGTAAAATTCCCACCATTTAATTGAGGGTCATGTAGTTCCATCTCTTTTTTTGACTAAGATAATGTTGTATTCATCAGTATTAAGGATATGCTGGAGACCTCCAAAAATTGGTTTCCAACAAGAGAAAAAAAACAAAAAGACTAATAGATTACAAAGAGCCTATAAAATCCAAAATTTGTGCAGCTTCTTCTATCCATTCCTCTTTACACCAATAAGAAAAAGTAGTCAAGAAGTTCCATTTGACTCTCTATTAAATTTGCTTTGTTATCATAGCATCTGCTATTGTTTTCTTTCCAAATACACCACCAAATGCATGATGGTATTATGCTCCACCACTTTTTCTTAGATTTTCTCCCCCCTCTGCTGATCCAACAACTAAGTAGATCTGCTGTATGTTCAGGCATAATCCATTCTCATAATCCGTTCTGTATGTGTTAGTCCCAAAAAAAGGTTCCACAATTGTGTTGTCACTTTGCAATGGAGGAACAGATGGTTGTTGGTTTCCTCAGTCTCATTACAGTGAGAGCACCAAGAAGCAATATAGAAACCCCTCCCTTTCAATTTTTCATGATGTAATTCCATCTCCTCAGTCCAGTTGGGGAAATCTTTCATCAAATTTGTGATCCTATTGTATCCTCTTCTTTCTACCATGACTCTGTGTTAAAATCTCCACAAGTGACCCATGGATCTTCACACAATTCTTTGACTACTGCCACCTCTTCCCCACACTCCAATATCGCATTCGTAATACGAGGAGCATATACACCAGTGAGACACCAGCTGACTGCATCAAATGTATAGGTGATCAAGAATTGCCACGTCTTTACTTAGCTTCCCTCCCATATTCTGCAATCCCACATGATTAGGATTCCACCCTTACTACCATCAGCTTCTAAGTAGCCACATCTCATCCATCACCTAGCCCATAATTGTTTGGCAATACTCTCTACCTCCCTAATTACCTTTGTTTATACAACTGTTTTCCTCAACAATGCACTCTTAACAATATTCCTAGTAGAACTATTGTTAATCCCCCTTACATTCCATGAAAGTAATTTCACCTTCATTTAAAGGCTAAGCTAAGGACTATCCCTTTGATTCTAGAACCCTCCACCTGTTGGCTTAAATTGGATTGCAAATTTTTCGGTTCATATTTTCCAATTCCTCGAGGTCTGGGTGTTGCAATTGTACTTTCTACAATCATCAATCATTTTGATGAGATAATTGATACAAACTAAGTTACTCGGACTCGGCAAAATTGGTGCCTCACCAGTGTCGACATGACTTGTATACGTATCTAATCATGAAGGATCCGACATACGGATCCGCATCAGTGTCGTCGGACACCCATGCCTGAGTCCAAGCAACTTAGGATACTGATACGCCATGAAGGATGTAAATAGCTAAGTTGCTCGGACTCAAGTGCGAGTGCCCGACATGTGCGCGGATCCGCATGTCAAATCCTTCATGATCTGACTTTTACGATTCGGGGATATGGATCTAGATACAAATACGTGTGTGGGGTCTCGGCAAAAAAAAACTAAAATTTTAAAAATATACATAAATATGAGACAGTGTGGAAAACTTATAATGTACCATCGAAGGGAACTGGTTTAATTTACATTAAATAATACTCTAATTTAAATCGAAATTATTTTTCATTTACATAATACTCTAATTTTGATTTTATTCATTATAAGAAAACTCCAAGGGACCTGGTCTCACTCATGTTATGGACCATTATCTTATGTCAATATTCAGCCAAATTTTGCCCCACGTTCAAAACCAAATCTGGCCCAAAACCATGACTAACCCGGCCAACACCCTATATTTCCAAACCCCATGTTCCCCTTTTCTCCATTCACGCATAGAAAGAAGCAACCAGAGAAACAAAACGATAGTTCAGTTTCAAAATGGTGTCGCATCCCTTTTCTCTCACTCATACACCAAGGTGTGCTTAGCCCGAGAGCTTTGATACCACACAAAGATTCTAGAATCTACTTGACGGTATATTACTCTAATTTATCAAAAAAAAAAACTTGAAGGAAACATAAGACTAGTATAAATCCCTAGATAGTTGAAAAATTGAAGGTATTTGTTTCCGATCTATTCAAAATCTTTACTTTGAGATATCAAAATTTCAATTTTCTTCTCTGAATTGCTGGTCAACACACCCTATCTCACTGACCGGATCCACACCCTTACCCGTCACAGTGTCGTGTCGACACGGGTGCGGCACCGATTTTGCCAAGTCCAAGTAATTTAGGTGCAAAGTGGAGTAACTGAAACACCAAATTCACAGCCTTGGTCCATTAGGCTACTAAGAAATAAGGCCCTATTGCAAGTTCTAAATGAGCACCACCTACAAAAAAGAAATCCTAAATGTGGCCATGTATTATATATTCAAGATCCTGCAGTTTTGCATGCACTTTTCGCCTTAAATCACCAGATTTTGGAGAGTGAAGTTTCAATTATCTAAACTAAAACAACAACGCATAGATGGTGAAGTTCATGGTTTTATTAAGAAAGTTGCTCACTACAGATGAGGATGAACGAAGTAGGCGATTTGAGATGCATAATTTTAATCGCTCAATACTACAGTTCATTAACTTTTTTAGACCGCTAAGGAAAATTAAGTCAGTATTGTCATCAGTAAAATATTTCCTCAAGCATACAACCATGCTAGTAAAGATGGTCATTGTTGCTAGATACAAAGGGACCGTTAAGTTTCAGGATTATGTTAAAATGGAACTGGAGTTCACGGGTTCTCACAGATCATCTACACACGCTTCATGTATCATTTTTTATTGATAATCTTTGACCCCTGACATTTGTATTGATTGGTACATAGTTAACATCACGTGATTTATGGTTGAAACTGTCTTTTGGCTTATAGACATGGTTAGAATTGTACTTGTTAGGGTATTTTTCTAGATTTTTTGTCAGCATAACTGGATATCCTGGACTCAAAATACCCTTGTAAGCTTCTCTCTCTTTCACTTTGTCTATATTTTCGTTAAATCAGTTTTTGGTACATTTGTTAGCTTTCTGTTAGTTGACTTGTCTATATTTACAAGATGTTAATAATTCAACATCTTCTTTATCTTATTGATGCATGTTAATTTGATTCAGAATAGATTGTTTGCTTTTGTTCTTATGCACATAAATGACTTTTAGATTGTCTCTGGTTTACTTGACTAGTCTTCTTTTATTTTGCATTCATTTTCTTTTGGGGCTTTTGGGCCCTTTTCATAAATTTTTTTTGGTTTTTTGATATTTGGCTTTTGGGGTTGATTAATTCTTTGCATGATGCCTCTAATTTAGTTTGATATGGTCTAGAACTATGAATTTTTTTGCACTGGGACGTTCACTTTGTTTCAAAATAAAGTAAAATATGCTCCATCCATTTCATTTTTTAATGATACTTTCTTCTTTTTGGTTGATAAAAAAGATTGGCACCTAAAATATGCTCCCTCCGTTTCATTTTATATAATGCTTTCTTCATTTTAGTCGATTCATAAAGATCGGCACCTTTCTTATTGTGGGAGCTATTTAATTATACTTCTATTATATTGGAAACTTAGATATTACATTCCATTTTACACTTCATAACACTCTCTTATGTGGTTTCATTTTCTTTGTATCTTGCTATCATATTTTCCTTGCGTTGAAAAATTCTCTTTTGAGCCAAGGATCTATCGGAAACAATCCTTGCTTTGAGAACTTCTCTTTTGAGCCGAGGGTTTATATCAAAAACAACCTCTCTACCCTACTGAAGGGTTAAGGTCCGTGTACACCCTACCTTCCCAGACCCCTCTTGTGGGACTACACTAGGTATGTTGTTATTATACTTTGTATTATATACTTTGTATTAATCACTACAACAAGAGTATATATGAAGTTTTATATTTTGTTTAAAATGTCTAATCACTAGCTTAAGAGTTGTAGCAAATGTCGGATGGAGCATTCTAGGAACACATCTTCAGACAACTGGCCCACTTTACAAAAGCTCCTTGCTCCTACAAGAAAATTCTTAAGCCCAAGCATAAACCTAGAAACCACTTCCTTACTTCTTTTTTTGATGATCGTACCGCTTCCTTACTTTTTTCCCAAGAAAAAAAATTATTGACAAGATCATTTCCTGCTAGGTGTATTGACCCGTGCAGTGTTGTAGCTAATGCATTAAGTATCCCACTTGGGAATACGTTCGCAAGAATGAAACCCAAAGGAATTGATGGGGGGCACAAGCTGAGCATGTGATTTAATTTGATGCAAAGCGAAGAACCTTACCGGCAAGCAAACAACCTAAAGTGTTCACTCAACTACAATTTCGTTATAAAAGATTCAATTGACCAAATAAAGAAAAGTTTCTTATACAAGGTTTTAAGAATGCATAATGGGCCCGCAATTAAAACATGACTTTCTTGGTAACACTTATCAAGAAAGCAAAGCGGAATAAGTAATTTTTCTGTTTAATTTTGTTTGATCCAACAGAACCCTATTCCTCCATTTCTAATTCATCCTGCAAAAAGTAAAGAACAAATTTCTCCTGCTTATACTATGAAAGTATTCACTCAGACAACGTAAATAGGTTAATTCAACCAAATTCCTAGCTTACGGAGTTCCAAAGCTTCAGGGCTATGATCCTTAACAAGTATCCGCTCACTGCTCTCTCCTTGATTTAGATTTATTTTTTCAACAGTGCAACTCAGCAATTTACAGGAACAACCCAAATTAATTTAGGAGTAAAGCCCTGGATTTCTCAGACTTGCACAGTAATTTTAAGTTTGATAGCGTGAACAAACCTTCCAAATGAGGGAGTGTGTCCAATTGATGTGAGGCCAGATAGCTTCAATGTTTGAGAACTGGCAACATACAAGACTTCTTGACATGGTTTTGACAGGGGATCGGCACAGTTGTTAGAGGGACATTAAATAAATATATCCTAGAGAGAAGCTAGTCAAACAATGATAACAAATTAGGAATAGGAAAAACTAATAATGATAATGGTGTGATAAGTCCAATCTTCATGATTTCCACACATCAAAAGATTCTTCTATAATAGAAAACCACTAATGGTATTTGGCAATTTCTTTGTAGCTAGATCATCTGAAAGTCATTAATTAACGTTTATCATACAATGTAATTGCAAGGCTACTAACATTTACAAATTTTCCTAACCTCGGAAGCTTATTGAGACAATGATTCGTAAATCCAACAAAAATAGTTGAATTAATGATATAATTAAATGACCTTTTCAGGATGCGCAGTACTGCTGGGAATGTAGCTTCCTCGACTAACTTAGTCTTGGATCTTCCCACACTTATCTGAAGAACAAATTAGACCACTTGAAAAAAAAAATTATGATGAGCTCATATGCATTCTTTGATACACTGTCTTAGCCCATTCAGGTCAAAAAAGAAAGGACCTCATAAAAAAGGTAAACCAGATCAATTCCTAGTGAACTTGGGAAATACCCCATATAATTGTCCTGCTTACCTTTTCAATTTGGTCCAAAAGTGTGAACATCCCTGAATGAAAGACATACTAGGTATTCAGCATCGTGAATTCTCTATGATTAGCAAAAAGGTAGTAGTGGAACCAGTTTTGAGCTATTGAAAGTAAACTTCCAGGTATAAATGTTGAGCAACAATTAAAGTGTATGTCAATAAACTTGATAATCTGATATCCTATTGAGCTAAAAACTAATGGATCAAACTGAAAGTAATCGTTTAAATAACAGTAGGCTTGTAAGACCAGATGCAATCTTTAAAAACTAAGGCATTACATGGTCTTTTCAATGTTCAAGCTAGAAAGCTATAAATATGGTTTAAAGATTATCCACCTGAATGGTCTTTGAAGGAAACTGACTGGAGTCACAATGGTGATCTTCGTAGAGCGTAATTGCATCAACTGAATTATGAAACACACATTTCTCTAGTTGTGACCATACTGCCATTTCAACCAAGTAATCTAACCTCCGTTCTGGCACTGTAATAGGTGGTGGCAGTACTTTTTCGAGTTCAGTCAGCAATTCTTTTCGGAATTCATAGATACCATTAGGATCTTCCTTGTCCAACCCCAACTCTTTCAAAGAGAGCAATCCAAAAGCAAGCCTATGAACCTTATCCCTCCCCACTTCCAAACCAGACATTTTTTTCTGTAAAATCTCCAAAGCTAAAGAATCTTCCCCAAGATTCAAATACTCTAAAAACCACTGTTTAAGAACAAGAAACAAAGCTGAAGCTCTCGTTTCATTTGTCAAGCCATTAAGTCTATTAAGGGTTTCAATACATGCATCCCAATTAGCATCACGAATATAAGACTCAAGGGTCTCAAATTCATTAGATTTATAGCTAATCCCAGATTCTGATTCCAAACACACAGCAGACTTTCTGTAGCCTAAAGAATAAAGACATTGAATGATGACCCTAACAAATTCATGCTTCTTTATTAGCTTTTTCGACCCAAGATTAACCAATGGAGTCTCCATACCTGTATCTGTATGCAAATTCAAGAACCCCAACACCAGTTACATTCTAAAGATGCCTCCTTTCCACTTCTGAACAACTGATAACTCCCAAAGAGAAAAAGATTGAAACCCCCAATTGTGAAGTGAAGCAGTAAAGTTAAACAAAGAAATTCATGCCACTGAATTCTTGTTTTCTTGTCTTTGTATAGAAAAAAGTGGTGTTAACTTCATTGCAGCGGTGGCATCAAGAGAGAAGCCTTTGCTGAAGGCCTCTCAAAGTTTTGAGGGCCCACAGTTTTTAACTAATGATGAGCTTTATCATTTTATTTTCATTTATAAAACTAAAAATAAAATAGAATTTAATTTTAAACACTTTATTAAAAAAAGGTCTGACTACTTCTTAAATTAAATAAATTATTTTAGAATGTTGAATTTAACTACTCATATTTTATATTAATCATACAGTTTTATATAATTTCATCCAATTAATTGTATTGCAATGCATGTTATTAATTTGAATTAATCTTTGACCAATATAAATATTAGCAATAAAGATTTAGTAAAATTGAAGACTTAATGTTTTTTAAGAATATTTATTGTATTATAACAAAAAAATATATTTATACTACTTATTAAAAATTGGGGCAAACTTTCACATTAGCAAATAAAAATTTCATATTTTATATCTTTAGCAAAGTTTGCATAATTGGCACTCCAATAGGCCAACCTATAATTGTATAATCTTGCCTAAATGTAGACTTAGTTGCACGCTATACATATACAATTGAGAATTCGGGGCTCGAAAATGTATAATTCATTGCAATTGATAATTCGTTGGTCTGTTTCACTGAAATTGTATAATTCGTAATTGTATAGTTCGTTGGCCATTTCCCTGTATTGTTTGTAATATTTGTATAAAATTTTAATGGGTATACAATTGAATTGAAGTAAAATGTTTGTAAATTGTATAATTAAAGTGTATAGTAAGAAGATATATGTTCTCTCACTTATACAAAAACAAACACCAATTTATACACTTTGTTGTATAAAGCGAGAGAAAATTGTTTATTTCATTGCAATTTTTAATTCGCTGGCCTTTTTCGCTGCAATATTTGTATAAAATTTGCATTTTTATACAATGAATTTGAAAGTTTTAAATGTTTGTAAATTGTATATAATTAAGTGAATTGCGTCAAACAATTATGCTGTACAAAATTTGTATGGAGACTATGTTGTTACCCAGTACAAAAATTTAAGGAATCAAAATTCTGCGTTCATCCGTTTTTGCATCGATTGTATAACAACATACATTTTCGTCAAGCTTTTTTGACAATGTCGTCGAAATTCCTTGTCCGTTTCGAATTGAAACAATTTGGACCCAACGGGTAGGTCGGAATATTGTGGATTCGATTGTTTGAAAATGGTCTGAAAAGTGTACAAGTACTCGTTGTTAGGGTTGACGTCCGGTGTTGTTACTGGCCTAATCTGAACTGATCTGCTTTAATTGGATGATGCGGGTGGCGTTGCGACCAGGACAAAAGTGCCCCAAATTGCCAGAATTAATTTTGCTTCCAGTGGCAAGATTCCATAGCATGCCTGATTTTCAATGCGAGAGGAAATGGGGCATGGAGAGTTGAGACGAAGTCACTTTGGTAAGCTTGGTGGATGGGTGAAAAATGGGCAGCGGGCTGATGTCCTAAGTGTCACTATTTTGTTCAACTTAGGAATATTGCGTCATATTATTGCAGAGTTAGTTACATAGACAAACTTACTATTGGACACATTAATACAACACAGTATTACTCCATTTATTTTAGATTAGAAGTTTGCCTATTTATATATACATTATCCCTAAAGCATTTATATAATACATTATCTTATTACAGTCAGTTTATTTAATTATCATAATTTCATAAGCAATATATCATGATGCAAAAAAAAGGTAATAGGTCATGAAAAAATAGAATTAAATTGATTAACAAATAGCAAACAACAACAAAAGAAAATATAAAAAGATATAACAAGAATATTTGAGTAAATCCATTTGATCATCATAATAATATAAATCTTGTGTTATAAGAGTAAAAAATATAAATAAATTTGATCACGATAATGAATTTATTAAATGTAATACTTCTCAAAATATTAAACAATTTTAAACAATGTCTAATAATAATGCATGTAAATATACAAGGTTATATTTGGAGCATTCAGAGGGATAGAGTGGATGAATTGGATGATTTCGCGGAGCTTCATTCACTTCATTGCACTAGAACTATATATTTTTATTATATGTTTATAACATGAATTCATTTATGTCATTTGTAATAAAATTGAGGCTACTACAAGTAATTGTTTTAAAGCATTGCCTTATTTGTGTTACTTTTTGATTTGTGTCACCATGTAAAAGACATAAAAAGATAATATAATTTTGTATTTAGTAGGTTTCAGACCAATTGATAATTTCGATATTAAAAAACTAATGATTTTATAAAGGAAAGTTGATGTTTATATCATAATACATTCGATATGTTTTTGTCGATATTTCGTCGATTATATCAAATCTAACTATCGTATTATCTAACTTCAATTGTGTGTCATCTTAAGATATTTATGCTAGATCTAAATGAATGCATATTTATATTCATTTAATTCAAAGAAAAATTACTTTAAAAAGTGTTTATCATATTTTCCGTTAAAGAAAGTGTTTGACAACAAAGGTCATTTAATTCCAAGAAAGGATAGCTTTTAGCTAAAAATATATTTACATGTACAAACCCTTCATATATATATATGGTGAATTTTCTTAATATTTGAGGTGCATGATGAGTGTTTTCCTTGTAGTCTTAAATTGGTAAATAGTAATCATTCATGGGTAATGACTTGTCTTGGACTAGTAAAGAAGTACTCTTCAATGAATAGTAAAATATCTAAAGAGGGACTACTCCCTAATCAAAGTAGCATAGTTATGATAAAACAAGGTTACTTCAAGAAAGTATCATAAGTATGTTTTAATATAGGATACACTTTTTATGATGATAACGAATAACTAGTAAAGAAGTACTCTTCAATGAATAGTAAAATATCTAAAGAGGGACTAGTCCTTAATCAAAGTAGCATAGTTATGATAAAACAAGGTTACTTCAAGAAAGTATCGTAAGTATGTTTTAATATGAGATTTGCTTGTTATGATGATAATGAATAACTTAGATTGTTGTTTGAGTAGACTTCCTTGATATATATGACTAGAGTTGGATGATCCAAGTCTTGACTAAGGATAAATTGAGGTTACTTGAGAAGTATTCCTCTTACATGATGATTTATGTGTATTGATTTTGCTTATGACTTATGATGTTATCTCTTATGCTTATGGTATATGTCTTATTTTGGCTAATTCTATGTTGATGTTTATGTTAGCTATCATATTTAGTACATTATATTCTTGTACTAACGCATACTCTTGCCTACATTTCTTATTCAAATGTAGAGTTCAGCGCTATGGACTCTCATCCCGTGCTTAGTATCTTAGTAGAGCAAGGATTAAAGATTTTGTGAGTCCTCATAGCATTCGATGATTTGACCACCATTTTCTTATGTCTTTTCATTTTATGTTTTGAACTATTGTATGAGTTGTGTCCCAAAGATAATCATGTTTTAGATGGTTTGAGACAAATGTAATAAACTTTCACTTCATTTTAGAAAAAAGACATAAAATTACCACTGAAGTTGTTTTAAATTTTCAAAAAGACATCTTAACTTTGCGGGTGTCCTATTACCCCACGAAACTATCTAAATCCACAATAAATATACTTTTTTGATTAATTTTAACACCAGTCATATTGTCACGAAATTTGAGCGCGTGAATTGTCATGTGACACTCCCAATTTGACTTATTTTGAAAAAAATACAAAAACTCATGTATTAATTTTTTTAAAGCTTTATTAGGAATGGTTTTTAATTTTCAAATCTTCTTTCTCATCTTTCCTACCATCATTAGCTTACCCATGTGTCTAGGGCATCTGCCTTCCTTCATTGTTTTTTTCTAAACTAATGTTATTGTGTCCATTCTTATTCTTTTTTATTTTGAAAAAACAAATTAGTTTAGTGATTTTATCCTCCTACAAATCAAATTTGAAATTTGGGAATACTGAAACTATGGAAAACTCGATTTGGGAGTAAGAAGTTGGAGAAGGAGGTGATCTAAATGTCAGATTTTGACTTGGTGATATTTCAAATATTTAAATTTTGATTATTTGATGATATTTATTTTCATAAATAAATTAATTGGTGTAAGTTTAACAAATAATCAATAATGCTGCCGGAAAGTTCCTTCCCACGACAGTGAATTTGACGACTGTTTTTCTGGAAGAAGGAATGAGAGAAAATATAGGATTGAAGCGAACAAGAAAGAGAACTAGAAAAAAAAAAGAAAAAAAGGAAAAAGAAAAAGAAAAGCAAAGAAATTATATAAAAATAATTTAAAATTACTTTTAACATGTATCAAATGACTATTAGTGCGTGATTTATAAATATTTTTGTATAAGTGGTATTGGCTGAAAAATGGGTATACATACTATTGTGAAATTGTTCAATGGGGTAATAGGACACCCGCAAGTTAAAGTGTTTTTTTAAAAATTCGAGACAACTACGATAGTGATTTTATGTCTTTTCTCTTCATTTTATAAAGACTTTGATTTTATTGAAAATGTTTAAATTCCCGCTCATTTCTACTACTTTATGTTATGATATGCTAAGTGGCTTGTATTCGGGGTCTTGTACGTCATGTCACATCTAGGGTGTACCCCTAGATAGTGACATCTTTTTTTTTATTCAAACTTTGATGTTGTTCGAATAATCTCCTCATTTTACTTAAATGAAATTAATGGTGATTTTTTTGTTGGATTGGTTGTTTTTCCTCATATAAATATTTTAGTCACTATGTGTAAATATCCAGCTGCTAACAATGGCGGAACCATAAATTGCATGAAAGTTGTTCAAGTATTACGTAAGCAAAGAAAAAAGTTTGTCTTAATGAGTGCACTAAAAAATTTAAAATCGAACTACGTAATACTTTAATAATTCTTTTTATATGAATAAATGTTCCAAAAAAATTGAAATCAAATTGCATAATATTGAGCTTTAACATTAAAGTTCTTTTAGCTAGATCAAGTTCCAAAGCATTTAAATCACGACTTAATTTTTTAGAAGAATGTGACGACTTGGTCCACTGTTATTTCTTTATTGGCCTAACCCATCGGTAGCCTTTTAAAGTTGGCACAATATTTCACTTAGACACCTTAATTGGACGATGTTCATTCTAGACACTTTATGTAAGATTTCGTTGTGTTATTTTGACATTTTTCGCTTACATGACATAATGAGTATGATACACTCATGACCAGCGCGTGAATCGTTCTTTAGTTTATTTTTTATTATTTTTTTCATCTTCTTCCCCATTTTACAGCCACAATTTTACTCATATTAAATTTCATCCATTGTAAATGAAGTTTTCTGCATAATAATGAAGTAAATTGCACTAAATTAAGCTAAATAAATTCTTTAAACTAACCAAAATCCCCCTATTCTCTATCAACCTATTTATCAAAAAAGAAAAAAAGAGAGAAAGTATAGTAAACAATGGTGCAACTTTAGTATTTGGAGAAGGCGGGGTGGGGGGGGGGGGTTCTGCAAAAGGAATAGGATTGTAGGAGTATATTTGGAGACGGGGTTATTTGGAGAAGACAATCATGGGGGTGGGGGTGAGGGCGGGGGTGGAGTGTTTTTTTTATTGATTTAAATTTTATTCCATTTTGTAATTATTTAGGTCATAGGTCAATAAGTTATTGGTTATTATTTAATTTTTTTAAAATTAATTATTTAAAATATGTTTTCACAATGTCATTTTTTTAATTATACACACATTATATATTTTTGTTGATATTAAAAAAAGTGTCAAAATGACACAGCAAAATCCTACATGAGGTATCTAAAGTGAACATCGTCCAATTAAGGTATCTAAGTGGAATATTGTGTCAATTTTAGGGGGTCACTGATGGGTTGGGCCTTCTTTATTTGATTGACTTAGAGAGTTGAACCTTTTTTGGTACTCTATTAAAAATAGTTCCTCAAGTCCATTGAAATTTCAAACTAAAATATTAATTTTTTGTTTTTGTTATAAAATAAGAGAAATAGAAAAAAGAATAGATAAAGAATTGTAAAGACCCTTATTCTCAATAATATTGTAAAATAATTTGAGCAAACGAGTCTCCTATTTATAGATTAAGAGTTTGCCTCCCCCCCCCCCCTCCCCTCCCTCTCCCTGTCTAATATATATATATAGCAGGATTTTTTATTAAAATAGTCCCCCCCAGTTAGACACTCTAGAAATACCGTAGCACCCCTAATTGTCAAATACATGATTAAAATTTAATTATTTTATAGCAATTTGCATACTTTTTCTTATCTTTCTTTACTCATAGTGTTAAGATACTCCACAAGCATCACATATTTTTTATAAAAATCAAATGCATCATAAACATCTATACAAACAATTCTCTTGTATTCCTTCCTCTACATCATAATATAATATATATATAATAATATATATATATATATATCTATATCTCATATCTCTATATGATATATACTCTATATATATCTATAATCACAGCCAATAATCATACTTTGTGGAGGAATTGAGAGCTCAATGATTGTGCGTGTTTTTGAGTTTATTAAAACAAAAATGAAAAATAACTTTAGTTTTATACCTACAATTAATATCAAAATCAATTTTCACCTATCTATAATTAAAAGAGGAAATTAGATCAAATAGTCACTAAAATGAATTTAACTTGGCTCCATAGATAAAATTTGTTAATTACGATTCATAACTACAAGTTAGAGGTATGAGAGTTGCGAGTGACAAAGAGATGACAAAGTGGATAGAGACAAATAGTATATGTATATGTGTCAAAATGAATATGTATATCTGTCGGATAATTGTATAAGTGTAACTGGTATATATGTATACTAGTAAATATAGCGCGGACCTCATTAGAACTTTATGAATAATCTTTTTTTGTTTACATATTTGTGAGTCAATATTATTATCCATTGATCCAAGAATTATATTTTCGACTTATAGTTCAAAACTATCTATGCTATAGTACTTAATTATAGTTGATTTGTGATCTTTTGGTATGTTATCTTTAAAACATTAATAAGAAATAATTCAGAAAATTTTTCTTTTTGTTTTGCGGCTGTAATAATTCAATAAAATTATATTTAATCAATAAAAGTCGACTTATTAAATTATACGGTGTTCATAAAAAATTTAATGAAAAAAGTTACTCTAAATCATAGCTAATCAATAATTTCATAAATTAGAAAATAATATATAAATACATCATTATAAAACAGGGAAGAACCCAATAGTGGAATTAGTATCCTACGCACTAAATGCAGTAATAAAATAGAAACAATTAAGTAAAAGTAATTGGTATTTATAATAAAGAACTTTCTAATGATTATTTTTATAATTTTACAATTATTGAATGCCCATTTGACCAATATTAGGTAAAAATTTATTTGACAAACATACCAGAGCTTTGGAAAGAAATAGAAGAAAAGATGGATAAAGAAGAGAAAGGGGTACAACAAAATCCTCAAGCAAATGGGTCAATAGGAATAGGATACAACATATATGGAAATATTCAAGAAAATGTACTAAATTTACAAATACAAAACCAATTAAAGCAGAATAAATGAACTTTCTGTAAAGGCATAATATAATACAACCCAATTATGATAGTACTACTTCCGTTTTTTTTTGGACTCTGTCCATTATCATTAAATCTTATTATTACTGTTTTCAATCTCTGCTCTTAGGCCTTTGTCTTAAAGTATCTTCTTTAAAACCCCACTCCGATTTGATTATTCAAGTTCTTTCTCAGAAATTTAACCTGACATGTCCTAGGAATTTACATGTTTAATCCATCGATACTCTTAAGAAGATAAGAACTACCCATATTGTCACGACCCAGATCGATCGCTACTAGGCACCCACTTATCCTTCTATGTGAGCGAACACACCACTCTAAACCTAACATTTCAATGTAATATCAACAGAAAAGTAATGCGGAAGACTTAAAACTCATTATAAAAACCAATTCAATAATTTCTAAAATGCAACATCTATTATTATCCCAAAATCTGGAAGTCCATCAATCACAAGAACCACTACCTTCAAATACTAACTCTAAGAGTTTCTAAGAAGCCTAAAAATACATAAAAGCTATCCATGCGGAACTCAAGGCATCAGACATGAGGAATGAGAATCCAGTCCAAGCTATAAGCTAGCTCATCCCTTAAGATCCGGTGTGACGAAGACTAGCTGGCCTAGAAGTTGCGATTGAGTTGAAGACGACGGCAGCGTTTGGCTGGCACTCCACACATAACAAAAGAAAACATAAAAGTAGGGTCATTACAAAACCACAAGTACTACTAGAGGTATCATCGTCCAAACTCAAAATAGAAAGCATATATCTCATATAACATCATAAAATCAACTAATATTCTTTAACGGTGATAGCAACAGTTAAACATCATTCATCACTATCACCAGATCATATCTATGAGGACCTCAATCCTCCACACCATCCTCTTTTGGAAACATTTCTTTAGATTGAGTATATTAGCATCTTTCAAGATTCATATCTTTATTCTCTTGTGTCGGTACGTGATCACTTCGATCCCCTACGCTATGTGTCGGAACTTGACACTCCGATCCCCTAATCAATGTGTCGGTACTTGACACTCCGATCCCCACATCTACGTGTCGTTTCGTGACACCCGTCACCACTAACTAATTCTATGTGTCGGTACTTGACACTCCGATCCCCTACATCTACGTGTCGGTTCGTGACACCGCCCCTATTCTATGTGGTCTGTACGTGACAACTGCTTCTCCGATCCACTACTCTCATTCTAGTTAATTCATCAGCCTTCTTTTATACCAAGGCATCGGTCCATTAACGAGAGATTATGGTTTGTGTATCAAATTTGGGATTCAATAAGCTTTCATCATGCTTGTTTCATCACCATCCATATATATAAAATCACATCTGCATCACACAATTAAGCATACAGAGACTCTAATAATACTACCGGTCACAACATATCAGTGGGTCGCTATTAAAGGAGTTTCCTTTAACTACAATAGTGTGAAACCAATACCTATCTCCACCGAAGACTAGTTCAACAAGAGTTTCCCAAGCCTTTTGTGTTTTCCTCTTCTCGTCGATTCTCCCCCTTTCTCCATCGTTCGATCCTCTCACTCTCTGCTTTCTTTTTTTTTCTGTTTCTTATTCAAACCCCTTTCTTTTAATTAACCCTAATTTAATCATATATAAATTTTAAAGATGGCACGAATAATCCAATATTAAACTTACGTTTACCTCTTTTAAATCCCCAAGTAATTTAGTCTTATTACCATTAACCCATTACTTTATAATTAAGCAGGAAATAGTCCAAAACGCCCCTTAATTATTTTATCATGAAATCCGACCCCGCCTGGATTTACGCGCCCGTGACGGCCGTCGTGCCCTGCGACGCCGTCCTTGCTGTCCGTGCCGCAAGGGTCAGAGACTTGATTTTAGTAAAAAGTTCTGGACGGGCCGTCGTGCCTTAGACGGTCCTTCTGCCATTTCGTCGTGGCGTTCAGAGAGTCGTTTTCAGTACCCAATTTCAGAATTTCTAAGTTCATGGGACGAGACCTCTACTACGGTCCGTCGTGAACATGACGGTTTCCTCGTGGCACACTCCTTTGCCTCTGCCAGTTTTCCAGAAATAAAATCTGCTTCTGCTCAAACTACTAACAGGTCGTTACAATGTCGTGCTCTGTGGGGTCAATTGGGGGGGTACCCAGTCGTTCTCCTCGAACGTCACGAGATAAAAACAAGAGTGACAGGAAGTACCCCTAGTCTGTAACAGATGTGGGTATCTTTCTTGCATATTCCTGCCTCCTTCTCCCAAGGTAGCTCTTTCACCCGTCGATTCTTCCATTGCACTTGATGGATGCAATCTCCCTTGACCTCAACTTGCGAACTTCTCTATCTAAAATAGCAACAGGCTCCTCCTCATAAGAAGATTTCATCAAGTAAACCGAATCCCAACAATGAGTATTTCCATCCCCAAGTACCTTTTCAACATCACACGTGAATACCGGTTGCACTTCCGCTCCTGAGATTGCTGGAGGCAGCTAGTTCAAAGCACCTCCCCCTACTCGCTTCGAACTTCCAATGACCAATAATACCCTTGGGCTAGCTTAACCTCTTTTTCCCAAACCCGATCACCCCTTTCCATGGGCGAAACTTTCAACAGCAAGACCTTGCTCACCTTCCATGAAATCCAAGTCTCTACCACCTTTCGATCTGCATATTCCTTTTGCCTCTTTGATCCGCTAAAAGCTTTTCTGAATAGATTCATCACCTTTCTCTAATGAATCCCGCAAAAGGTCAGTGCCCCAAGGTCCTAACCTCGATGCATCAAACCACCATGGGAGACCTACATCTCCTACCATACAGCTTCAATGGGCCATGTCAAGACTTGAGTGATAGCTATTATTGTAATGAAAAACTCCGCTAAGGGTCAAGAGCTATCCCAATGGCCACCGAATTCTATCATCACATGCTCGAGCATACTTCCCATACTTGAATCGTTCGCTCAGATGTCCAACGGTCTGAGGGTGGACGCAGTACTAAATCCACCTAGTACCTTAAAAAAAAAACAATTTTCGGCATGCAATTTCCTCCAAAACTTAGAAAGTAAACTGCGTGTACCCTATCTTATATGATTGGAACAGGTTGGAACCCCATGCAATCGAACAACTTCTGCGATGTAAAGTTGGCTAACTTTCTGCATTAATAAGTCCCTTGACCGATGAAAATGAGCAGACTTAGTCAATCTGCCCCAATTACCCAAATAAGTCAAACTTTCTCAATGTCTTCGGAAGACCACCACGAGAGTCCATTACAATTCTCTCCCACTTCCATTCAGCATGGGCATTCTCTTAAGTGTTCTCCGTGCCTCTGGTGTTCATACGTTTTACTTGTTGACAATTTGGCATTTGGCAATAAAATCCACAATTCACACCTTCATTCTACTCCCCCAAAGGTTGCTTTAGGTCCACGGTACATCTTGGGTTTTGCACCACCCGATGTATCGAATACCTTGAACTTGAGCCTCTGTCCGAATAGTGTTGATCAAATATCGACGCGGGGTACACATACCCCTTCCCTTAATCCTCAAAACACCCTTCCTCATCGATTTGCTTCCTTAGCCTCATCCTTCAACACTTTAGTCTCGGATCCGATCATTTTTTCCATCATTAAACTGCTTTCCCTTATCTTGTCCAAGAAGGACGATCTTGCTCCACACAAGCTAAAAATCCTCCCTTCTCAATTACTTCTATCTCATAAGGTCGTTAGTCAGAATCTGAACTTCTCTACCATGGGCGTCTAGAAGCTTGCCAGTGGCTAAAAGACTCCCCATGCTTCCCCGCCAATCTACTTAAAGCATCCCTACAACATTTCGCCTTTCCCCCCGATGATACAAAATAGTGATGTCGTAGTCCTTCAGTATTTTTCCACCAGCTCCTCGGTCCTCAAATTCAAATCTCTCTGAGTAAAGACATACCGGTAGGGCTACGAATGGCCTATAGACCTCACACTTAACCCCATATAAATAAGTGTCTCCATTGCTTTTAATGCAAACACTAACCCCGCCGCGGGCCATTCCATCATGAGTTGGATAGTTTACGTTCAATGCACTTTTAATTGTCTTGAAGGCATACCAATCCCTCTTTACTCTTGCTTAAGCACCGCCAACCACAAACCCTAATAGGATGCAATGCACAATAACAATTGAAATTCTTACCTTCCACTGGCAAGGTAAGGATAGGTGCGCGTATTCACAGAGTCCTTGGAGCTTCTGAAATCTTTTCCGTTCCTCACACTCATTCGATGCCATACAAATGGAACATTTTGCTTAGTCATTTCGTCAGTTGGGAAGCAATAGAAGAGAACCCTTGCAATCGACGGTAATACCTACTGGCTTAAAAAACCCAACAAAGCTTCTTATTTTCTGACACTTAGGTGGTTCTTACCAATTCCTTTCTTCACTACCTTCGAATCTTAAAAGGATCCACCATCACTCCATCCTTAGAAACCACGTGTCCCAAGAAGGACACTGCATCTAGCCAAAACTCACACTTAGAGACTTGGCAATAAGCTTTTTCCTTTCTCCCTCAAACATTTCCAATAACCATTCTCAAATGCTCCTCTGTCCTCCTTACTTTTAGAGTATATCAGTAAATATCACACTAACTACGTCACAAGAGATCCATAATGGCTTAAAATCCCTTCATCAAACTCATGAAACGCCGCAGGGGCATTCGTAAGACCAAAGACATCACTGACATATTCGTAGCCCATACCTGTCTAAAAGCAGTCTTTGGCACAGTCCGTTGCCCGTATTTTTTCATTGATGATAACCGGATCTCAAGTCAATCTTAAGAAACCAAGCACCTTGTAACTGATCGAACAAGTCCCTCACTGCGAGAATAGGTACTTTTCTTTATGGTTCCTTGTCAACCGCGGTAAGTCTATGCCAATCCGAAAACTCCCATCCTTCTTCTTCAATCATACAAAACGGAGCACCCCAAGGATATGCCCTTTGTCTAATGAAGCCTTGCTCAACAACTCTTTGAAGTTGGCTTTTAACAACTCCTTAAACTCCGCGGGAGCCATTCTATAAGGGGGATAGAAATGGGGCTAGTACCCGGTTCAAGATCAATGCATGAAGTCAATATCCCTATCTTGTGGCAATCAGGAAGTCTGCAGGGAACCAGCCAGAAACTCACGGCACCACACCGAACCGACTCATCGAAGGTACTTGGGTTAGTGTCATCCTTGAGATGTGCACACAGAAAGCTAAACACCCTTTTACTAACCATTTTCTTGCACGAATAAAGGAGAATGATACGCCCGATTGGGGGAAGTGTAGTCACCCTCCCAACACTAACGGATCTTCCCAGGCTTGCTAACGCACCGTTTTTAGCATTACAATCCAAGATCGCAAATTGGCGGAGAAAGCCAAGTCTACCAAATTACAAATCAAAATCACCATTTCTAAGATAACAATCTACTAAGTGTTTTTGTCTTTCCCCACAAGTTCACCAAAACAAGACCTATATACCTTTCAAACTACCACAGACCACCCCCGGAGTAGAAACACGAATGTCATATCAAGTAATTCACAATGTAAAATTTAGGACCATTAGGCAATGAGGAAGAGACATAAGAAAATGTGGATCCATTATCAACACTCGGAAGCCTGCAATCACAAACCAGAAGTTACCTGTGATGACAGCATCAGATGTCTCCGCTCCGATCTCCCAGGGAGCATACCATGGGCCCCTTTCGTTTGTTTGGTCCGTTGCCCCTAACCATGTTGTGATGTAGTGGCTCCCACTTTTGCCCCATCAACCCCGGCCGTTTGGTGCCCACCATTACCCTGCGACCGACCACGTCCTCCAGAATAACGTCCTCTACCATACCCCTCTAACTACCTCTACTATGGGGTCTATCAACTCTGTTTGGACATTCCCTTCTAATATGTCGTTCTCCCCCCACAACCATAACACTCTCTGAGTCGGGCAATAGGTTCTCCTCAGAGAAAAATTTTGACGGTCTGAGGTGGACCCCCAACTACAGTCTGTAGTGAGACTGAATGGGTCGAACTAGTCCTCTGTAACCCTGTCCTTCTAGAGTAAGAACGCATTAAACCTCACATCCTTTCAAACCTCTTTGATGTCGATGCTATGGTGAATTCATTTGCTTCAACTCCTTCCACCCCTCTACCACGAAGTCCTACAACTCTTGAAAAGATTTCGCTGTGGCCAGCTACTTGTAAAGCCCTGAATTCGCAACTCTGATCTCAACCCCTTCACAAAACGGCGAATCCTGCTCTTGTGGACTGAAACAAAGTTGGGTGGCATATCTAGATATGCAACGAACTTAGCCTCAATATGCCTTGACCCGACATCCTAAACCTTGTTCTGGCTCAGAACTCATCCCTTTCCTATCCCTCAAAGTCTGGGGGATATACTGTCTCCATAAACAAGCTCGAGAATGAGGCCCAAGTCTGGTTTGTGCCTCTGTTGTGTTGACACTTCAAATGTGACCCGCCACCGACATTTTGGTGTTTTCCCTTGAAACTGATAACTCACGACCACCATCAAGCCGTTCTACTATACCCATCTTTGTGTAGTGCTCATGACAGTCAAACAGAAAATCGTAAGCATCCTCAGATTCTAGCACCCTTGAAGACTGAGGTTTCAATTTCAAGACTTACGACAAGTTCATGTGATCATTTGTCATTAGAGGCCCAGTATCAGAGCGGGAAACGTGCTCTATGCTCCAATGAGGCATCCATACGAGGAGCCTAGTGCTTGCATGTTGTACTTCTGAAACGTAGTTGTGGGTGGCAAAAAACCCTACTGGAGGTGCCTGCCCTGATCATACAACCCCTAAGACTAAGCGAGAAAACCTGATTGATCATTTCTGGGGTAGGTTTGGGGTGGCAATTCACCCTCATTCTGCCCCCCCATTGCACTTGTTCATTCTCCCCCTCCTCCCCTTCTCTACTACTTCCTCCTTCGGTGGAAGGTAGTCCCCGCCCTAGTACCAGATGGTCTAGTGCTCGGCCTCGTCCTCTAGAGGACGTCCTCTCCGACTCTTCCGCGGCCTCTTGCACTGCGCCTCTTTGAGCTACAGTCTCCGCGGCTGGCTCAGATGCATCTTTGTCTTGCCGAGTTGATGTTGGCGTAGTCTTTGCTCTAGTTCTAACCATCTTGGCGAAATAGATTGATCGATGGTCGATCCAATTGTATCCTAGATACCAATTGGATCCAAGTATAGAGCACTAAAGAAAGAAAGAAGATGGAGTTTTTCCTAAAGTTCCCTTATAGGCTCTCAAAGTAAAAGTAAAGGCTCCCCCTCCCGTTCTTTAAACTCTACTAGACCTGTTTCTTGTGTGATGAGACACAACGAACCTAATGCTCTAATTACCAATTTGTCAGGACCCAGATCGGATCGCGACTGGCAACCTAGATCCCCCACTTATCCTTCTATGTGAGCGAACCAACCAATTAAATCCTAACAGTTCAATGTAATAAATCACCTAAAGTAATGCGGAAGACTTAAACTCATTAGTCAAACCAATTCAATAATTTCTAAATTCAACATCTATTATTATCCCCACAATCTGGAAGTCCTCATCACAGAGAACATCACTTCAAATTACTAAATCTAAGAGTTTCTAAAGAAGCTAACATTACATAAAGCTATTCCATGCCGGAACTTCAAGGCATCAAGACATGCGGAAGGATATACAGTCCAAGCTAGAAAGCATTAGCTCACCCTAAGAATCCGGTGTGCAAACTTGCTATAATTGCGATTGAGTTGAAGACGACGGCACGTTTGCTGCACTCCACAAAATAAACAAGAAGAAAAACATAAAAGTAGGGGGTCAGTACACCCAATTCTGAGTAGGTATCATCGGCCAACTCAAAATAGAAAGCATATATCTCAGATACCATCAGAAATCAACTATATTCTTACAGGTATAGCACCAAGTAATAAACATCTTCATAATATCACCGATCATATCTATGAGGACTCAAGCCTCCACACACCTCTTTTGGGAACCATGTTCTTTAGATGAGTATATTATCAATCTTTCAAGATTCATTATTTTAATCCTCTTGTGTCGGTACGTGAGTAACACTTCGATCCCTACTACTATGTGTCCAACGTGACACTCCGATCCCCTAATTCAATGTTTCGTACGTGACACTCCGATCCCCTACAATATCTACTGCCCGTCGTGACATAACCGTCCCACTATTCTATGTGTTCGGTACGTACACTCCGATCCCCTCATCTACGTGTCCGGTTTCGTGACACCCGTCCCACTATTCCTAAAATGTGTCGGTACTGACACGCTCGCTCCGATCCACTATCCCATTCTCTTAATTCCACAAGCTTCCTTTTATACCAATTCATCATCATTAACAGAGATTAGGTTGTGTATCAAGATTTTGGTATTCAATAGCTTCATCATGCTTGTTTCATCACAATCATATAGATAAATCAATCATGCATACACCAATTAATCATAAAGAAGACGCTATAATACTACTACCCAACACTATCATTCGCTATTAAGGAGTTTACTACGAATAGTGTGAAACCATAACCTATCTCCACATCCGAAGACTATGATCAAGCAAGAGTTTTTCCCAAGCCTTGTGTTTTCCTTTTCTCGTTCGATTCTCCCCCTTTCTCTCGGTCGAATCCCCTCTCTCTCTTGCTGTTCCTTTTTCTGTTTCCTTATTTCCCAAAACCTCTTTCTTTTTATACCCTAATTATCATATAATAACTTTTAAAGATGGCACTAATAATCCAATTATTAACTTAAGTTTACCTTTTTAATCCTCAAGTATTAGTCTATATAACATTCCCCATTACTTTATAATTAAAGCAGAAATAGTTCCAAAACGGCCCCTTAAATTATTTAATCAGAAATCCGAACACCGCCTGGATTACGAATTCCGGCCCGTGACGGGCCCATCGTGCCTGCGCGGTTCCCGTCCTGCCTGTCCGTCGCAAGGGTCAGAGACTTGATTTAGTAAAAAAGTTCTGGGCCGGCCCTTCGTGCCTGAGACGGTTCGTCTGCCATTTCTGTCGTGGGCGTTCAGAGAGTCGATTTTCAGTACCCCAATTCAATTTTCTAAGTGTCATGTTACGAGACCCCTATCCACGACGGTCCGTCGTGACCATGACGGTCCGTCGTGGCACAATCCGTTGCCATCTGCCAGTTTCCAGAAATAAAATCTGCTGCTCAAACGAGACTAAACCGGTCGTTACACATATACTACGTAAATATAGATTTCATATGATATTCAATAAATTTCCATGATTTATCAAATAATTAACAATTTTTATAAACACACATAATTTACATATATGGAAAGTTTTACTAGAAACTTAAATATGAAAACTTACATTATTAGAACAGGTAAAGTTTTCCTTTCGGGAAACCCGAAAACTTTCCAAAAACTTTTAACTTACAACACACTTTATAATAAAAACTGCAAATCTTTACTACAATCTGTTTTAAAAACGTAAATTTTAGAGAAAGGGTTGTTTTTCAAGGGAATTTTGAGAGCGTTTTTGTTGTGGTTGTCGGCCTTTGTCCATTGCCTTCTTGCTTTTCTTGTCTTGGATAAATGCTTGCTTTATAAGTTTTTTCGACTTCAACTTCGGATTTCAAATGCAAAAGGAATCTTCGCATCTCAGTCGGGTACCCACACATCTGGGTCCCATTCGTCACGTGAAATAATGTTTCCTTTTCTTGCATATTCCCCTTCTCGTATGTATCTGTCTGCCAATACTGTATCTCTTATCTCTTACCTATCACATTATTTTAAAGTAAAGACGCGTCCCAACAGTTTTCCCATTGTGGTAGTGATAAATAGGCTTACATTTTTTGACAAAAAAGGATTCTAATCTTCTTTTTTTTTGGGATTTTTAATTTTTTGTCTAATAGTCCTGGTTTAAAATGAAAGTGGTACTCTTCTTCTGGAAGATGAGCTTCATCTTTTCACTTTTGGCAAAGTGACAGCCAATTAACGGGTTTGAGAAGTCTTTGTCGGGGGTGTGGACCGGCACCGTTTGAACCAGACTAGTTTGTATCTTCATCTGATACGTGGATTTCTTAGCTTCGTGGGGAAATGCACACGACCATCTCACTCCTTTTTTATTTGGATGGAAAACCATGTATACAAAATCTGTCGAGTTTGTACATCTTGTTTAGAGTCTTTACCTTTGCTTCCAATCTTTGGACGTCTTTCTCTGAGCTTACATTTCTGCCTGAAGGCTTCATTTCTCACAAATTTACCTTTTGAATGCTTCGGTCATGGTGAGCAATATCACAACAATATCAACTTTATTTGTGTCTTTTTGGATGTTGTATTGTGGAGTTTTATCTGAGTTTTGTCTAAGGGCTGGATAAATATAGTAATTTGGCCCTAATATTCCTCTAGCAATAGTCTAAAGCTTCTGTTAAAATCATTAAACCTTAAAAAGAGTTTTTGAAAACCTTTAAATAGAGTCTAAAAACTTCTTCCCATGTCTGAAAAACACCATTGTTTTGAACCATGAATTACTACATAATATTTAATCTATTTTCTTTTATTTTTGCTAGTATAATATCCTAAAGCTTTAAAACTGCAATTAACAGTATTTATGATTGGTTTTATTTGGCTATCCTCATATGTCTATAAGGCCATGTTTGTTGGTTTTGTCTAATTTGACAGTTAGATAAATTTCCTGAATGTCCAGTTCGACGACTCGTAATGCTTTAAATTTTGTTGTCCAACTGCAGTCTTTCTAATCCTAACCTCATCAATTTTATCTAGAGGTTTAACAATTTAATTAGCTACATTGTCTGTTTGTAAGAGTCTGTCAAACTGAGGTTGAAGGTTGAACCGTTTTCCTTTGTCTGATAGTTAGAGGTCTCATTCTGTAAAATTTAATTTTTGATTAGTAAATCCTTAGTTGATCTGCAATGCTATTATAATATCATTTCCCTTGATATGGCTCTCAAAATTATAGAAATGATAAATTGATATTTATCTAAAAAATTTAGCCATTCTTCTACCTACTCGTTTTATCATTATTTTTTGATAAATTTTACTATAGCTTCACAATTGTTTTCTTATTAATATTTCTGATTTATTTAAAATAAAATTCTAAACTATTTATATTAGACCATATATTACCCGGCTAAAATTTCAACATCTACTTAGCTTTATTACCCTTTTCTTTGATTTTCCACTTTGAAAGCACTATTTTTTCTTCCTGTTTAGAACTTATTTTATGTGGTCTTGATTGTAATCATTGCATGCACCCATCCTTCAAACCTTCCATTGTTTTCTATTATTAATAGTCTAATTCTAATGGCATATTAAGATCGGGAATATTTTTTATTTTTTCTTTTATCCCTTTGTACTAATTTTATGTCTTCAATATTGAAATTTCTCTGTCCTTTAGTTCCTCTGTCTTAGAGTATAATGATCCCCTGCTATTTTTTCTAAATCTTTAATAAAGGTCTTGCCTAATTATTATACCTAGAAATTTGTGTAGATCTTTTTAAATTATTATTATCTGGCCATATCTAGAGTTTTTTTTAGCTATTGAGATTTGTAGTTTAACCTTTTCCTTCTTCTAAGTAATCCCTAAACAGTTATAATAGTTTTTATACATAATTCTATTACTTTTTTTTTGCTAATTATTATTACATTATAACAAACAGTCTAAAAACATTTGTAAGTTCTAATGTTCTTTTAGATTTTTTACTAATACTAAATATCAATCTAACATATACTGAAAACAATTTTTTTATATTCTCCACATATTTGATCCATTTTTCTTGGAATATTGTAGGTGCGTTTTTAATCCGATGGCATCACTACCATTCAAAATGTCCTTCCGGCAGGTAAAAGTTGGTCCATTCTATACTATCTGGGTGCATTTTTATGGTGCAATATCCTGACTTATCAATCAAATTTGCAAAAACTGTTTTTTCCTTGGATTCTATTTATTAATTATGGTTTGGGTCCTGGTAATTTTATAATAAACCTCAGTTTCTAGATTAATCATTAAGTCTTTTGTAATTTATAACCATCTAGCTTTTTCCTCTAACTATTTCACTATGATTTCTTACCATAAATTCTAGTAGATCTATATTTTGAAGTAGATCTTCTATTCACTCTTATTCCTAATAGTTTCTTTAATTTGTATTTTAAAATCTTCTGGGGGTCTTGATCTGATTTTGTAGCTTCTATTGAGGCCCGTTTTTTACATTAATATATTCTTGTTTATTTTATATCTTAACGTGCATACTATTTGATTATTCCTCTCTCCCAGTTTTAAAAAAGTTTTTCTCCTTTATTTTCTATTTGATCAAAAATTTTACTATATTATCAAGATCTCGTTGGTTCCTTTATTTGTCCTATGTGCTGAATTCTGTCTTTAATTCATAATTCTGTGTTCTATTTCTATTAGAACAAGTTTTTTATTAATTATCTCCTCCTTCTTTATCTATCCTCGTAGATTCTCATATACTGTATTACTTCCCGTTTTAGGTACATTTTTATATTATTTTCACAATTGTTGCAATTATTTTTTCTTTAATGTCCTTACTTTAGTGTCAATTTTCTAGTTAGCTGAACTATAATTATATTTTTCAAATGAAAATATCCCCTTTCGTTATTAAAGTTCCTCCTTTAGTGTATTATGAAATCTAGTCCTAACACAAAATCTACTCTTATATCTAAATCTCGTACCCATATTTTATTCCATCTTATTAGGTCGGTTATAGACTCTGAACAAGTATTTAAAACACTTATTGAGTTTTATCTATTATAATATCTATAATTATATATGTGTTCCATCCATTTTGCATAGCTCAAGTGGTTTTTCTAGAGTTTTATTATTCTGGAGGTCCAATTTTTTTTTATTTAAATATTTTGGTGCATCCTGAATTATTATGCTAAGTTTCTATTTTTCCCATTTTCCATTTTAGTTTTGCTATATTTTAACAATATTTATAGTTTTATCTTCAATTCCATATTAAAGTATTAGATTCTTCATTCATTAATTCTTGATTATCTAGTGTAGTTCTTGTTCAATATTTTTTTTTTTTCCTTTTTCTAATCTTATATTCCGTTCTCTAATTCGCTTTAATTTTGATTTTGCTTTTAATACTAAGACTTTTCAAATTTATTAGAGGTTCATTTGTATATAACCTTATCTTTTATTTTCTGAGTTAATTACTCCTACTTGTGTTTCTTCTCATACCACTTATGCATCCTCTATAAACATTATTACATTTAACTCTTTATATTTACTTGGGATACCATTACAAACAATTACATGGATAGACTGGTCTCATCCGTATATTTTTCAAAATTTATGTTCACAGTCTATTATATTCATAAAATTAATTTTTTGGTCATCTATATTAAATTTTTTCCTATATTCCTATTTCATTAATTACTTCTTTCTCCTATCTGATTAGAAGACTCTTCTCTTCTTTGTTTATTCTCATCATATCAATACTTACTATAGAGTAGATACTTTCCATTATCTGACATATATTCAATCTACATTAATAATGCTTCGTTAAATTCTTCTCTAATTGAGCAATTTTCTAAGTTTTAGCATTATATCTTTTAGGACAAGTATTTGCTAGATGTTTTATACTTCCACATGTAAACATTCTAACTTATTTTTATAATTTCTGTCTGTTCTATAATTTTTCAAACATGTCGTCTCTATTTAAATATGATTTCCCTTCCTTGCTGAAGATTGCTAATGAAATATCCCTTTTTTTTATTGGATCTCTTATTGTTTTGTGGGTTGTATGTTTTTTAACTTTTTCTTTTTATATTGATTTTATCATAATTAGAAAAAGAAGGACGAACCAATGTTTGGTCAAAACGGTGGAGTGGTAAAAGCGGAAGGAGTAAGGTGGGATGAAAATAGAGGGCAAAAGGGCCGGAAGGGGTGGAATAGGCACTAGGGGAAGACAGAGAGAAGGAGGAAGGAGGGATGTGGGATAGAGACGAGGTAAGGTAAATTGAGTTGGCGAAGAAAAGAGGAGTTGGAGCGAAGGGAAGGGAAGAGGTACGAAGCAAAAGGGGGTTAGGATGAAAGGGGAAGAGATGTGCAGGGTATGAGAAAAACAGGAGGGAAGATAATAAAAAGGAGAGGGGAGAGTGGAAAGAGAAATTTTGCGATGGAAAAGGACTTAGGAAAGGAAGGAAAAGGATTTTGGAGGAGGATATAATAGAGAAGTGATGGAGACAAGAAGGAAGACTGAGCAGGGGGGGTGTAAAAGGTCTAGGGGAGTAGGCGGGAAAAAAAGGAATACAGGCTAGAAGGAGATATGAGAGATATGAGGACGTTTTTTTTTTCTATATTATGTCTTTACAGAAGTTTCATTTCATTATGCTTTAATTGTTTTTGATTTGTAGAAAAAATTCAGTACTTTTTTTCTTGTAATATTCCATTATATTTTGTATCCTATGTCCTATTGACCATTTTGCTTAGGATTTTGTGCACCGACCCCGCCTTCCTCTTTTAATTACTCCATCTTTCTTCTACTTCATTTGCTCTTTTTAAAGCTCCTGATAGTTTGTTAAATATTTTTTTACCTAAATTTTTGTCAAATGCAATTTCCACTAATTGTACAATAATACAAATACTCATTTAATTTCTTTTATAATACCAAGTACTTATACTTAATTGGTTCTAGTTTTATTACTGCATTTTTCGTTGTAGGCTACTAATCCACTATTGGGTCTTCTCCTGTTTATTAATGTTGTCTTTTATTTGTAAAATTATATGGATTGGTCCCTTAATGATACTAATAGCTGAAATTCTGATGAGAATCTCTACTTTATAAGCTTCCCATCGAGCTTTGTTGATTCTCCTAGGAATGTTTCTAAGTATTTATACATTGTTTCCATCAATCCCAGCCTCAGTTTCTGTGTATTTTTTTATAAATCGGTGTTACTTACTACTATTCCTTTCCATACGTCTATTACTCAATTCCATCTTTTTTGATCAATGTGCCGCGATGTTTTAAAATTGTTTTTTCCTTTACTTCCCTCCTTCTTGGATAATTATTGGTTCTTCTATCTATAGGCATTCTTTTTTCCCATATGTTTAACTTCTGTTATTGGAGTATCTCCTTGTCTATATACTCTTCTACGTGGTAATATTTTCCTTTCCCTGTGCTATATCTTGCAGTATAATCCTTGTTTCATTTGTTCTTCTGAAATGGACTACTAGAGCTTGATGTTTCCATTAATTCTTTTTTTGACTTATATGGATTCTAACCCTCAGATACTTCACTATCAGTATCTTGTAATTTTTTGTCCTCATTTTATTACCCTTTTTTTCTAATTTATCTTGTACAACCTCTTTCAGTCTATAGCCTTTATTATCCGTTCTTTGTTCACATATTTTTCTATAGCCAAATCTACTGCAAATCTTCTTCTAATATTATTTTCCTATATTCATTCCTTCTAAAGACATTTCTTCTCCAACACTTTTCTTTTTCAAAGTCTTTTTGAGCTTCGTATTGTAATCTGTCAATCTAATTGAAGTTTACTTTTAGAATTTGTATATATTAAATGAGCATCTGGTATTAATTCTCTTTTTCTTTAAAATCCCTAATTTCCATTCTAATCCTGCAATTATTCTTCACGATTTATTTTATAGGTTTTTATTAATTTTATCCCTTTTATTTCCCATTACTTCTACTACGTCTTTTATTTGTAGTTTTTAAATCTCGTGTTACTATTCTCTGTCATTTTTCCTAAAAATCCTACACACATTAATAAATTTCTTTCCACTATGCATTTTCTTCTTCGTATCCTTTTAGTTTGTATTCCTAATCTTATTTGGTTTTTTCCGAATTCATTAATTCATCATAAAATCTGGACTTAGTAGACAATTCCTCCATTATTATTCATATCTACTCGTCTGTAATCCTATAATTGCCTTTTTTATGTCTGACCATCTATTATCATATATTGTAATTAATGTCTTTGTGTCCAAGTTTGTTCTAGTTATCCTTTCAATTCCTATAACTATTAATCCTATATGATTACGTCTTTTTTACATGTTTAATAATTTTTTTTTTACCGATTCATCATTTATGAGTGGTCGAGTTATAACAGAATTTTTTCCTAATACTGAGAATTGGTTTTCTTCTCTATAATGTCTATATATTTGAGATTTTGAGTTGTATTATATATCTTTGGGATTCAATAAATTTAATGATTTTGTTAGAAGATTTTGTATATTTTATCTGTATCTATTGTCTTCTAATTGTTGATTATTGTCCTTCCTTGTCTTTCTATTTAATATTTTGTGAAAAAAATTATTGCTTAGCTATTCTGGGAGTAACTTGGTCCTTGTCTTTCTTTCTCTTGTCTAGTTGGAAAAATATCCATTTTTTCATGTTTTTTAATTATTTTTTCTTTGAGGAGTAATTTCTATTTTATTTAACTTTTCTCTATTAATTCTTCTATTCCGGTTTGTATCTATCTTTTTACTTTCTATCTTTCTTTGCAAGTTTTTTATCTATCTTATTATGTAGTTGTAAATAAAAGTGCTCTTATTATCTGGTTCGTTGTATACTAATTTGATCTGATTTTGAAAGATGGGCCTTAAATCTTTATAATCTGAATGGAAGGCTATTCTTTTTTATATTAATTTATTGCTTCTTCTATAATGTTTCTGACTCTATTAATCTTTCATGATGAACTATTTCCTTTTATTGAGGCTAATTCCTTTCTTATTTCTTGTATTTATTTATTATTAATGTATTATTAACTCTTTTTAGATTTATTTTTTACACTCGTTTAATTGTTTTACTTAATCTACTCCTTGTTTCCTTGAGGTAATCTAAAAAATTAGTTTCTATCTTAATAAATAGTTGTTTTTGGTTATTTTGTGTTTCTTCCTTGTCACTTAATATTTTATAATTTGTTGTTTGATTCTTTTATTTTAAATCACTGAAATGATTATCCAATCTTCAAAGATTATATTGATCGTCTTCTCTTATGTAAGCAGTGATTTTCCGTTTTCACAGTTAACTTTAATTATATTGTCGGTTTTTACTCTTTGAAATCTTTTTTCTTATATGGATCTGTAGTCTACAGTTTCTATGTTTTTTTAATTAAAGCTATTTTTATTACTGTTTGTTTATTTTATATCCTAAAGTAGTTGGGTTATACCATTTCGTAAAAAAAAATTTATTCTTTCCTTATATTTATGTATGTGGTTATTAAGGTCCTGTAATTTCCACGTTAAAGAAAGCGCTTATATATTCTTTGTTGTTTATAGTTTTTTCAAAGGAAAAGGCGTTTTGGTATAAAAAAATTCGTTTTCGTATATATAGGTGTAAGCTTCTATAGATTTTTTTATTCTTTGTAATCTTTCCTGTTTTCCTTCTATACTCTGTGGTCTTGATATCCAATTGTTAAATCTTATAACTTCCTAGCAAATGGAAGATTTCTTCATACGATTTTTGAGTTGAAATAGTTTCTTATCTAAAATGTTTTATTAATTTTGTTCTAAGATTTCAGCTAAGAAAATATATAATCTAATTTATTAGTTATTTCTTTTTAAAGCTTGTAGTTTTTAGGTCTTTTAGTAATATATCTGCTTTTACATATAACTCTTGTAATTCTTTTTAGTCTTTTTTATAGTCTCTCGTATTTGTATATGGTCCCTTCCTCATATTTATCCTACGAAATATAGTAATAAGGATTATTTTTTAATTAATTTAATTCTTTTTTTACTTCTTTTATTTCAAGTCTCTACCTGATTTAAGTCTTCACTAATTTGTTGTTGAGATTGTCTACGAGTTTTCTCTAAGTGTCTTTTACGAAATTTTTTATATGTATAAGTTAAAGATAATCTAATTTTAATCCGTAAATAAATGACTTTCTAAGGATTTTTTTTATTTAATTTAACTATTTTTAATGGTTGTCTATTATAAACAAAGTTTCTATGGTAACAAAGTTTTTTCTAAAATAATAATCTTTTTTTCATATAAGGTCCTTTTAGGTCCTAAGGCTCCGTACCAAAATAAAGTGAGTTTCAATAAATCAGACAATAAAAGTAGATAGTCAATGTTTCAAAGTGCTTAGTCAATAAATTCTTGATTTCTTCGGACTTCAAACTTCGGATTTTAAAATGAAAAAGGATTCTTATCATCTCAGTCTCAAGATCATCTCAGCGGTAACAACATCTGGCCCAATCGTTCACGTGAATAATGTTCCTTTTCTTGCATTATGTCCTTTCTAGCCGAATATAATGTTCTGCAATACCTATCTTCTTATCTCTTACCTATACTATACATTATTTTAAAGTAAAGACGCGTCCCCAACAGTTTTTTCCACTGTGTGGTCAGTGAGTAAGTGGACTCAGGATTTTTTGACAAAAGAGGCATTCCTCTTTAAAATATAAAAATAGTAAGATTTTTTTTTTAAGTGTCTATATATGTAATGCCAATTGAATCAAAACTCATACCAGAGTCATCATCATTTGGGTCTTGAGCAAATTGCAAATTGAGTGTTTTTTTTTTTTTGGCCTCTGTCCATTCATGAATCTATTATTACTACTTATTACTGTTCATCTCTTTCCTTAGCCTTTGTTCTAAAAGTAATTTTCTTTAATAACCACATCTCCGGATTGGGTGTTATTTATAATAGTTCTTTTCTTCTCAGAACATTTAACACCTGCCATGTTCCTAGGAATTGCAGGTTATCCCAATCCTCGATACTTTTAAGAAGTAAGGACTAACATACTACGTAATATAGATTCATGAGGAGTATTCATAAATTTACATGAATTTAATCAAACTAATTACACAACATTTTATAACACCCCATAATTTCATAATATGGGAAGTTTTACTAGAAACTTAAATATAAAACTGACATATTAGAACAGAGTAAAAGTTTTCCTTCGGGAAACCGAAAGCTTCAAACTTTTACTTAAAACAAACTTTAGAATAAAGAACTGAATCATTTACTACTACAATCTGTTAAAAAATAATTTTTAGAGAAAAGGGTTGTTTTTTTTGAGATTTTGTTGTGGTTGTTCCTAGAGTGGAAAATATAACACTAATTTCAAGTCATGCTATCATATATTTTATCTAAAAGAAGTACATCTTTTAGAATTTATTGGCTTGTAAAATGAATAACGGTAGATTTTATATTTTAGTGAAAATCTCTTCGGTATATTAAAGAATCATGTCAACACTACATTAGTAATTCAATAGGAGTATCATCTTTGCATTATTCAACTAACAATACTTCCACTTAATTTTTTTTTCTGTAACATGAATCTAATATAAATCAACATTTATTAATGAAAAAAAAATAGCAAACCACAGTAATTAGTATTACAAAATTGAAGAAAAAAAATCACAGTTGCAATATACCAAAACTATTATACATTCTATAAATTCTATCTAACCACCTCTATTCTACTCTCCCTCTAAATTCTAAATCTAAAATCTAATCTAAAAACCCCCCCCCCCTCCCCCCCCCCCAAAAAAAAAAACTATTAGTACATCACTATAAATATATCTATATATAAAAAAAAATAAAAATGCTAATAAATCAAAACTCATAAGAAAATCTCCTTAGAATTGTTATTTGTAGCAACTAAGTAGAAAAACACTACATAACTTTGCACATTATTACTTTCGAGAGTTATCCACCTTTAAAGGTTTTTTGAAGTATGAAATATGATTAATTACCAATAAAAAAAATAAAGGTTACATATTAAAAAATGTGAATTGTGCAGAATAATACTATTGAGTAATTATTTGAAGAGATATTTTGAAGCTAATTTTTAAAATATCACACTGGTGAAGAAAAATAAAAAAAATGCTAAAAAATTTAGAAAAAAAGATAAATGTAATTGGAGGTGATAGAAATGTACCACATCATCTTATTTATATCTAACATTCTAACTTTATATGTAAATAGATATATTGATTGTAAGTAAATAATAAAGAGAAAACAACTTAAAATATTTTTTGAAAATAGTTATTTTGAAATTTATTACTAGAAGAAGGTCAAAAAAATGAAAAATTAATCTATTAAGATTGAAAACTATAAAGATGTGAGTTATGGATAATTATTATTTACTTCCTATAAATAAGTATGTGAAAAGTTTTTGTTATAAATGTTCCTCTATTAATAAAAAATCATTTTTAATTAATTGAGTAAACTACTTCTACAAAAAATCAATTAATTTAAATAAGAAAAAGGGTGAAAAATAAAAAAAATTCTCATTTACAATAATTAAGAGAATTTAATAAATTACATTTTTTAGTTTTTAATATGATATGTGGACTAAGGGAAATTTTGTTCTTCATCTTTTTCTTACATAATTTATTTATTCATTAAATTTTTTACTAATACTAAAAGGTGATTTCTTTATTTATTTATTTATTTATTTATTCTATGACTATGTTTTTTTAATATGATAATCATATCATAATTTTTTAAGGGGCATCAATATGCAATAGGTATGAGGACTGTATCATGTGCATATTATTAGAGTCTATCATCTGTGACAAAAATTAAAAATATTAATTAAACTTTAACAAAAGAAATACATAAAATGAACCGTATCCTTTTTCATCTTCATTTAACTCACATAATAATAATAATAACTAAAAAAGCAAAGTAAAATGAGTAAAAAAATGTTAATTGAGCTTTCTAATGTGTTGATTTGTAGAATTTCTAATTTAATTTTTGTTGAATGACATGGAAATTATTATCTAAATAAAAAAAAAAAAAGAGATTAATTCATTCAAACATACTGAATGAATGAACTTCAATATTTGGAATCATTCAAACTTTTTGTACTCATATGACAACTCCTAGTTGAATCTTGAATAATTAAGATTCCCCTTCTTCATTTTGAGATAAACGTTGTTAACCAACTAATGCAACCAGCCATTTGATGAATCTTGAAAATATATCTATGATTTTTATCAAATGAAGAACCCATATGGTGAAATTGTTAAGTGCATGATTGATGAAAAGGATACGAAAAAGAATCTAAAAGTGTACGACCTGTTAGTGCGTTTTTGAGCAGCAGATTTATTTCTGGAAAAAACTGCTGAGTCACGTATCCCACGACGGACCGTCATGGGCACGAAGGCCGTCGGGGGGGCCTCGTTCCCAAACCTTAGAACTTAGAAAAAATTGGGGGGGGGTACTGATATCGACAGCTCTGAACTTCGCTACGAAATGGGCAGGACGACCGTCACAGACAGGGCAGACGTACCGTCGCATGCATGCGGGCTTTCACACAGACCTTTTAACTACACTGACATCGAGTCCTGAGCTTGTGACGGACAATTCAGAGGACGGTCACAGTCGTGACGGGCCGTCACATGCTGCGTGACCCTGACTGGGTCGGATTTTTCTGTTAAATGTTTTAAGGGGCGTATTGGACTATTCCGCTTATAATTCATAAAGTTAGTGTTTAATGTTAAATAATTTAATACTTGGGGGTTGAAAAGGGAGAACCTGAAACAAGTAGTGGGTTATTTTTATCATCTTTTTAATACTTATTATATCTAATTCAGGGTAAAAGAAAAAGGGTTTGAATAAAGAAAAATAGTGAAAGAACAAAAAAAGGGAGAATACGATTGATAGAGCGGAGAACGAAGAGGGAAGCAAAGCTTTGGAAAAGTAGATTGCTTGATCCAATTCTTCGGGTGGGGTAGGTTATGGTTATGCTATTTCATATAACTCTTAATAGCTCATGATATGTATTGGGTAGTCTTGTAAACACCTTCTATATGCTTAATTTGTGTCTGAATGAAATGTGTTTATATATAAATTGTGATGAACCTGCATGATTAGGCTGTTTGAATCTTACATCCGAAATTTACTAACAGTTGTTAATGATGGCTTGGGTATAAAAGAAGGCTTGAGAACTAAAAGTAATGAGTAGAGGATCGGGTGTCACGTTCCGGCACCTAGGATAGTATAAATGGATCGGGTGTCACGTTCGGCACCAGGATAGGTATATTGGAATCTTCTTCTTCATTTCTTGATGCCTTGAGTTCCCCGGCATGGAGCTAGTTGTTTATTATTTTAGTTTCCTAGATATTCTTAGATTTAGTTTTGAGGATCGATATTCTTGTGGTGATGACTTTCCTTCCCGAATTTTGGGGATGATAAGTATTTAATTTTAGAAGTTATTTATTACTGATTTCGTCAATGGTTTAAGAAAGTCTTACGCCTTATATTATGTTATTTATGGTTGGTTTTGCTCCACATCTAGATAAGTTGGGTGCCACTCGCAGGCCGTGTGGGTCGTGACAAAAAAGAGGAAAAAACTATACTAATAAAAAGAAAGAAGAGAAAATGAAATGATCATTGAACATTGGAACTTGATGATATTCTTTATAAATTGTGTAAACCATAAGACCTAATTAAATAAGTTGAAGATACAAACATATTATTTAAGTAGGGAATGTAAATAGATGGAGGTTTTGTTGTAAACTTATTAGATATATTAGAATAATAAATATGATTAATTTTTATACTTAATAACCACATTCTTTAATGAAGAAATGAAAAAAAATTCAAAAAGGAGGAAAAAAAGAAAATTGAAATACGTCCTATAAGAGAGGTGTCACATCACCGCCCCTCAATGACCTCTTTAATATATATATATATATATATATATGAAATTTATTACTCTAGCTGAGAGAGAGCAATGTATAAGAGAGGAAGAGACTAGAGAGAGAAATGTAATTATAACTAAAATTACGTTGTAAGTGGTAATTAATAAAAAATTATAACTATGCTAGCTAATTAATTAGTATATATTTTTTTATTCGTGTAATTTCCCCTAATTAAAATTAGATTCAATAGTATGTGCAAGAATGAACCTAATATATGTTACTTTATCTACCTCAATTTAAATATTTTAAAAAATATTAATTGTTGTGATTTATGGTATTTTAAAAAAATGTAAATATCAAATAATATATGTTATTCTTGTCCCAATTTTTATATGAGCACGTATGAAATTTCGAGAGTCAATTAATTTTTAATATATTTTTAAAAGTGTTAATTATTGTGATTTATAATATTATATTCTCGTAAATTCTAAATACATAATATATTTAAAAATAAAATAAGACAAATAAATTGAAACAACAGAGAAGGTATTGAATATAAATAGACGAAATTGAAGTAGTAGGAAAAATTGGAGAATTCTGTGATTGATCCTAGCAAACAATATATGTTACTCCATTTGTCATAGTTTATGTCAATATCATTTAAAATAGTTTAAGTTGTTAATTATTATGATTTATCTTATTTTTTTAATGTACTTTTAAGATAACATGTTACTCTATTTATCTCAATCTATATGACACATGTAAATTTTCTATAGTAAACAAATATTTTAGTATACTCTTAACATTAATTTTTTATCTTATTGTAATTTGTAGAGTAATTTTTTCATAATTTAAATATATAACAAATTAAAAATGAAAGTAAAATAAATAAATTGGAACAAAACTACTAAATATAAAGAGATAAAAGTCAAAGACACACCTAAATTATATTAACTTTTTGAGTTTGATACTCTAACTATTGGAAGTATGAATTTCATATCTAAAATATTATCTATTAGTTTGAGTAACACATCTCTCTTTTATTCTTCTCTCTTCATAACGTGTGTACTATACTCTCGCTTTTATATAAAAAAATTTGCAACCTCACACTTCACTTGACAAAACGTTTCACTTTGACAATATTAAATGAATAAACTATTAGTAATATTAAAGATGAAAGTACTTTTATCGAAAAAATAATATTTTGTAATAAAATAAAATAAAAAATATTTTTCTTACCCCAGTCACTCTCGCCGTAACCCCTTTCCCCCTCCCCTCCCACAATTTTTTTTTAAGGAAAAGGCATAAATTTCTCCCTAAACTTGTACTCAAAAGGGGAGAGAAAGGGGGGGAAAAGAAAAGAGGACGAAAAGAGAGGAGAGAGATGACGGAATTGGGTGAGTTGAAGAAAGTAGACAAAGAACGTTTGTAGAAAAGTATCGCTTGGAGGGATAAAAAGAGGACAGAAGAAAGAAGAAGGCTAGTGTGGGCGCAGGAAGAAAGAAAGGAGTGATTAATATAAGAGGAGCGGGTTAGGTATAACGAGAGTATAGCAAGCGAAATGAAGTGCGAAAGAGGTTAAGCTGGGATTCCATTTACAGACCGCTAAAAGTTATTTATGACGACCTATTATATACTTATTCTTGTTAATAGTGGTAACTATACCCCTTCTAGACATACAAACCAGTACACAATATCCGATTTTGTGTGCCGCGCCGCCATATCATGTACAAGAATACACGTGTAATTTTTAAAAAAATTCACTTTTTTCTTCATTTTTTCACGAACCATTTTACCTCTATCTTCTCTCTTCTTCCTTACATGATGACACCATTTTTATCTTCATTTTTCTCTCTTCTGTTTACCTAGAATGACTATATTTTCAATCCTTTCTTCTCCATTTTCAATCTTTTCTTCTGATTATAATACATAAGATCGACGGAGTAACAGAAATGGTTAGGAAGTTCGTAAAGAAATGGGGGACATGGATAGCAAATTAAGTCAAAGTTATTATTCATTATAATTTTGTCCCACTTTTCATCGTCATTGACATTAATTTTGAACCCAAAACTTAGACCAATCT
Organism: Solanum habrochaites; assembly: GCA_027704765.1. Lineage (NCBI taxonomy): Eukaryota > Viridiplantae > Streptophyta > Magnoliopsida > Solanales > Solanaceae > Solanum > Solanum habrochaites. The sequence continues at coordinate 65,642,582 of JAKWJA010002497.1, read as the reverse complement.
AAACACCTTTCTTTCATTTGGGTTATTCAAATATGGGTCGAATGAAATTTAATTGGTAATGATTTATTTTGATTTTTCTTTTTAGTTAGTAGTATTTTGATGGTAATGGATTGTGAAACTAAAAATAAATATTTTAGTTGGATATTGATCAATTTTTATATTGTCGAGCCGATTTTGATTTTGCTATGTATAAATCATCATTGAATCCAATTCCTCGTTCTATAAAAAGTTGCAGCGCTGTATATACTTGATAAGTGGGTGAGGAGCAATTAACTTTTCTTATTAATAAATATTTAGGAATTTAGGGTTTGACTCTTTAATCTTCTTTTGATGCTAATGGGTTGTGTAAGATTTAGATTAGAAAATTAATTTTTTTGGTGAATCACTTTGCTGAATTAAGTATGAGTCAAATTAGTGGAAAATTATCAAGCAATGATAATATTGAGTGAGAAATTGTAGAGTTTAGATAAGAAAAAAAAAATGAAGAAGTCTAAAAGAGAACGAGAGAAGATGAACATGAAATAGAAGGGGGTGAGGGTCAACAAAATATTTTTTTTGACTTTAATTTGACTCAAATGCGCCTAATTTAATTTTATTTCCACGTCAGTTCTAGGGTGATATTAGTTACACTTTTATCAAGAATAAATGTGTAATAGGTCACCATGATAATTAAAGCATGTAACTGATTTTTCACTACAAGTTAAAGGGTGAATTTATGCATTTTGCCCTTTTTTTTACTTCTATCTCCCCTCCCCCTTAAAATAATAATTAAAATGTTATTACGTTTTTCCTAAAAATAATTCCACCCCATCGAACTCCCTGTTTCTAATTATTTTTTTGTTTTGCGTTTTTATATATATAAAGATTTTCTTAAAAAATACATACGAAAAAATATAAATAAATAAATGAATTTGGAGCGGTGGATAAGATAAGGGGGACAATTTTTTTTTTTTCTAAAAAATAAAATAATATCAATTTCTTTTGAAAACAAGCCGGTGCTTTTTTTCTGGGTGGGGGAGGGGAAGAGGGGGAAGGAGGAAGTTATAGAGTGGGTAAGAAAAAATATTAAGAATAATAATACCTTAATCTTTAATTAATACTAATAATTTAGTATTTAATTTGTCAAGGTGAAATATTTTAGTCATGTTGAATGCCATGTGGTAAGATATTTTCAAATAAATGAGAGTGTGTTTCAAACTAATAAGTAGTAGTTTAAGTATGAAAAATTCACGCTCCCAATTGTTTAGGTATGAGATTTACAAAAAAAGATAATTTAGGTGTATTTTTACGTGTATCTCCAAAAGAAATAAAAAAATATATTATATTTGCATTTTTTCATCTCTCATGTGTCTATTTAGGGTGTTTCTGGTATAAAGGAAAATGTTTTTCATGCAAAATGTTTAGAAAATGTTTTGTTTGAAAACAAGTATATTTTTGACTTATTTTCTCATGTTTAGTTGGTGAGTAGAAAATATTTTTCAAATTACTTAGTGTTTAATTTTTGAATAAAATATATTTTTGAGAAAATATCTTTTATTTTATTTAGAAAGTAGAAAATAATGTTTGAATCGAAATTGAAAATATATTTTTCGAAAATGTTTTCCTTAATTTTTGAAGATAAATACTTTTCCTTAAATTTAAGGAAAATGAGCTGATTCAAAAAATATTTTATCCAATCAAATACGAAAAAATTAAAAAAAATATTTTTTGATAAATGTTTTCCTTATACCAAACACACCCTTAAACTCGAATTTCCTTATAATCACTTGTACAAACAAATATTAAAACTCAAAATAGATTACACTCCTTACAAAATTGTACTTATTATTTTATAATATTTTACTGAATAAATGTACATTATATTGTATTTAAAATTTATATTAAAATCTAATTAAATATGAATTTTGATTCGACAAAAGTGTAATAATGTGGAGAAGACTAAGGTGGATATAAAAGGGAAAAAGACAGATTTAAGGTCCTTGTGTTCATACGTCAGAAGTACGACTATATTTGACTCAAAAAAATAAAAAAAATAACCCTAATTTAGGCGGGAACATGTTTTTTTTTTTTCTTTTTTCCATCATAAAAATATGAAAAAAAAAAAAAAAATACAAATAAATTGGCACGTGTTTGTACACGCGCAGAGGTGGGCCGTGTACGAGACAATCATCAATTAGCGAAAGCAAGTGTGCTGGTGGCTACACCGGCAATAAAGCCACCCACTCACTCCCTCACCTTCCACTCTCTCTCACTCACTTTCTCTCTCTATATCTATTTTCTCTCTCTATATCGTAAGCTGAATTCGTGGCGGAGATCCATCATTTGTCGTTTGTAAAAAACTTGGTTCTTTGTGCAGCAGTGGTGGTACTTGTTTGAGGCATTGCCGGATTTTATGGATCTGTGAAGTGGGGAATTTGATTGATTGATTGATTGGGGAGCTGCATTTTGTTGTTAGAGATGCAGTATTCGGATGTGAGTGAAGGAAGTTTAGTTGATGGAGGGTTTTTTTGTTTTTAGTTTGAGTAGAACCCTAGAGAAGAATGCTTTGATACTACTGAGGATGGTGTTTGGGAGCTGCCCATTTGAGAGAGTAAAAAAAGATGACGATCAAACAGGACGAAAATGCAATATTGTAGGGAAGAGTAGAAGGTGAATAAAGAGTGAAGAAAGAGGTCATTCGGAGAGTAACGAAGAAGAGAGAAAAGGGGCGGGGACTGACAGAAAAATGGAGGAAATGGACAAAGTAAGCGGACGAAGGGAGAAGTGGGGACGCGGTGGAAGGAGATCAACTGCGAGTAAGTCCCTACAGTTAAAACAGTAAGAGGGGAAATAACGAGAGTATACCAAGAAAGGTGGGAAACTCGGAGGGACAGCGCAATAAAAAAAGAAAATGAGTCTGCACAAAAGGGTGGGGTGTAAGTATGGGCAAGGCGTGAGGGAGGGTATAAATCAATGAGATGACATGGGATATAATCACAGGGTAGAAGCACAAATGACAAATAGGGGTAGATAGAGAGTGAGAAACAAAGAAATATGATCATACCTGGCTTCCGCCCTTATTCTTCTTTCTCTTTCTTCTTTCTTTACTCACTCTGCTTACTACTACTACTCTAGGTAATTTTTATTTTTTGTACCCTTTTTTTTTTGCTTGAGTAGAACCCTAGATGTGCTGGAATTAGGCACATTTTGATATGCTTGCTTCTTTTGCTTCCTCTTTCTGTTTCATTTGTTGATGGGTTGTTATGAAATTTCTGGTGGGATATTACCAGGCATTTCTGTGGCGTTTAGAACTGTTGGGGTTTGAATTTTTGAATTAAAATGCACACTCCAATTAGAGGAAAGGTTCTAGGGTGACTACTTTGGAATGCAAGAATCAACAAAAGCGGCTTCCTGTTTGAAAAGATATAACTATAGAGAGCTTATATAGTTGACAGCAACTTGTATTGGTAATGCAGCATGATTGATGTATAAAGAAAGCCCTTACCTTTTTTGAAGGAAGGGGGTAGACAGGCATTAGTTAATGGATGCTTGCAGCCTATAGATTAGAAGTATTCCTTTTAGTTATCCTGTTTTTCAAGACTTTAAGATATTTTTCCCTTTCAATCTGTGAAATTTAGTGCATTCACGATTGGCTGTTCTTTCTGTATGTGAAGTCTGGTTACTTATTTGCTTCTAAAGCTTTAAACTTTTCAGGGATAACATTGCCACACATTTACCTGTCTCCTACTCTACCGCCAAACAAGCCTTACTTTGCAAGCAAACTTTTTTTAGGAGACGGTAAGATTGATTCTTCAAATTCTGCTTCTTATGGCTCTGTGTTGTTATTTGTTGACTGATTAGAGAAGCCACTTGTTATGCCAATTTAGTGATAAATGTGAATCTGGAACATACTTAATTATCTCTTACATTGTTTTTGCAGCAAGATTAGTGTCAACTCATGTCTCATTTGCTCCAATATCAGCACCGCATAGACACCATTTTAAACCACATATGATTCCCTCTAGGGCACCTGCTCCTTCCCCTGCATCTCAAGGTATTGAGAGTTGCTCTTCCCTCACCATCTTTTAGAACTTCTTGAGATTTTACTGATGGGGAAATCTAATCTTTAGGCCTTGCTGCTGCTCCAATTGCCAGTCGAGTGGTTGGACATCACCGTCATCGTCATAATCGGCCGAGAGCCCGTGTTTCCCCATCTCCTGCAGTGGGCTCAGGTATTATTGCTGTTGTAATTGATAATATCCTGTCAATCCTATGCTACTCTCTTTCATTACTTCAATTTTAGGACAAAATATGGACCAAAGGCAAAAATGAAATGCAAATAGGATGAAGGCCAAGGTTGCCGTGTTTGAGGGATATATATATATATATAAGGGTTATATATAACATGTGTATTGCATGTATATTGGTTATAATTGTCAGCTTATATGTTACAATCGTGATCTGTTCAACTTGTTTCATAGATGTCTAGAATTGTCAACGAATCCCCTCATCCTCATTAGCACTGCAGCTACATACTTTCTCTACCCTCAAGGGGTTGTTTGGTTTTCTGATAAGTTGCACATGATTTTAAGGTAGGGAGTTTGTAATATGGTACTTATTATTGGATGCTCAGTTCCGGTCGGAAATATAATGTGGATGGTCTAAAATGTATGTGTGAATTGGATAAAGATTTGTTTCCTAAAACACTCTTGGCCAATAATAAAACCTTATCCAATCTATTACCAGTTTACTACCATGTGTAATTGAGATAAAACTATTTTTGTGATAAGCAATATTTAGTGTAATGCAATATAATTTCAATTAAAATATATACTACTAGTTTTCTGTTACCTCAAATACACAACAATTTTTAAGAAGAAAGATAAAATGGTGTATACTAAAATATTTTAGATAAATAAAGAATAATGAAATCCTGATTTTAGATTTGAAATCTATTATAGGAAAAAAATCTTACATTCTGAAATCAACACTACAAACAGTTTGGAAACAAAAGAGAGATTAATAAGTGAGAGATGGTTAACTAAACAAGAAATAGTTTGTCGTGTATTTTGTCATTTACGTAAAAAGTGTGATACTTAAGACTAACTATGGTATTCTAAGGGTTTGTTTGGTAGGTGGTAATTAGGCAACATATATTATTTAATCCCTTTTGGTAGTGCTTTCAGCCTATATAACACCCTACTCAGTACTATTCTTATACATAGTAAATCATGCTTTTAAAAATACCAGTACTATTCCTATTCTTATACACCCTATTCATTTAATACAACAAACCCAACAGTTGATAAAAGATAATGCAAGTATAACTAATCCTAGCAATATACTATTCTTAAAAACCCTACCAAACGACTCCTAAGTCCTAACTATATAGCGAATATGTTTAATGTTATTCTGGGTTGAATTCTGAGAAAAATGCAGACGTTATGCATGCATTATCTCTGCACGAAACAAATATGATAGCCAAGCGGCTGTATTGATAATGCTCTGTTTTATGCGGAGGGTATTATCTCCTTTACCTTAAAGTTTCAAACCAGATATGCTCTTGATGTACTACTCTTGTTCCTAAATGTATTACTCTCATTACTGAATTGATCTCCTGTGATTCTCTTTCCTGTGATCCTAAATTATTATCCACTTCATTAAAATGGAAGTTAATGCAATTTGCATAGGACAGGGGACCTATATGAGATTTACTTCTACTCCTAAAAGTAAAATGTTATATGATCAATATATTAGTCCATTTAACACTGAGCACCTCATACTTTTTACTGCTGATAATGTGCTACACAGAACTAGGGAATTCTACATATAAGATAGAGAATCTAGATATCATAAACTTAATAGTAGGCTGCAAAGGGATCTTCTGCTTTGTGATTTTCCTAATACAAAAACATTTAGGGCCCTGATCTATGTAGACTATGGAAGTATTGTCCCATCCACTAAGATGCTGTACATAATATCCAAACTATTGTAAATTCTCACAAACTTAGACTCTTTTAAGATTTCTTTTCGGGTATTTCTTGGGCTCTAATAAGATGAAGTTAGATTTAGATGGATGGTATATGACCATCAATATATAATTCTGCACATTTAAATTTATAATCTTCGAGTTGGGCAGCTAATCACCAGATAAACTGAACAAAAGATAAGGAGAACATGTATCCCTGGATCATAGTGCGTACTGGGGAGGAATGATACCCTTGTGGTGGAGACAAAACATTTCTTTTCTAACATCTATTATCTAAGAGCATGCCTAAAGATACAAAAGATTGCGAGAGACCTACAGGCTGCCCCTGAGATTGGAATTGGATGAGCTGCACCTCTATTGTTTCCTAAGTTGCTCGGACTTTTCACTTTCCTCCACACCCGTGTTGACACGACGTGGGTGTGGGATCCATACCCGTTCTGGTCAACCGTTTTGGGTACTTTAACCAAATTCGAGGGAGAAATTCTGGACAGATTCAATGATTTTTGTCATCAAACAAAAACTAAGATGATATCAATGAGAATGGAAAATCTTTTATATATGAATATCCATTGTCACTCCCTTCCCTTTATCTTCTTCTAGGATTCTCCTCTTGACCAATATTTTCTCCTCAAGTTTTCCACATAATATCTCATAATTTAGGTTTTATAACTCTATTTTTAGATATTTGAATTATTTTTAGCCAAATCCCCATGCGCATATTCATACATGGATCCGTTTCCCCAAATATGAAAATTTAGATCATAAAGGATCCAACATCTAGATCTGCACCCGTATAGGACACATGCACCTGAGTTCAAGCAACTTAGCAGCATCTGTTCAAAATGATCCTTTTCGTCAGGCCGATATTGGCCAGATTAGGCGTTGCAGCCTCAATCACGTGGTGTACTTGATCGGCTTCCATTCCAATTGTTGTGGTTGTTCCACAATATTAAGCTTTGCCGCAACTCTGGTCCTCTAAGTTGCTCGGACTTGGATGCGGGTGTTCGATAAGGGTGTGCATCTAGAGGTTGGATCCTTCATGGTCTAATTTTTAAGATCCGGGATATGAATCCATATATGGATATGAGTGTGGGGATTCGCCTAATAATAATTAAAATATCTAAAAATAGAGTAAAAATCTAAATTATGAGATATCATAGGGAGAACTTGAGGAGAATCCTGGAAAGTGATTAAAGAATAAGGAGTGACATAGAAATTTCTATATAAAGGTATTCTATTTTCTTCAAATTTACCTTAGCTTTGTATTGATTACAGAAATCACTAAAACTGTCCAGATTTCCCCATCAATTTTGGTCAAAGTACCCAAAATCAGTTGACCAAATCGGACATGGATCCCATGTCATGTCGACACAGGCGCAACACCAAAAGTGAAGAGTGATAACTTAGCTGGCTCTTGCCTCAACCCTCCTCCTTAACCTATGTAGTGTTCTCTCTGCTTTGGGATTGTAAGGAGGAAGCTTCTGCTTCTTTCCATCCACAGAGTGACACCTGAGGAAACAAAAACAATGAACAAAAAGTAAAACCTGAACAATTAATAAATAACAACTTAAACTATATAGATAGCTATTTCTAAGTCCTCGACAATGGTGCCAAAAACTTGTTATGGTCCATCTACACACAAGTGTACGTAGTTAATCAAGTAATATAATGATAAGAGTAGAATGTCGTACTCACATGTACTAATTTTTAGCTAGTACTGTTCAAACTGAAATGAATTCTTTCTTCAAGTGTTTTTCCAAGAGTTCTTGAATATTATTTAAGTACTCGCTACAATTACTTAATAAGCAATTAAATTGAAAACTTTTGCACAACAACGTGAGCAAGTAAGTGTTGAACAATAAATGTGAATAATCTAGGGTTACGGTATCTACGTCAATCCCGCTGAGTTTTCCAGTTAAACTAATTACTTGACGATATATAGGTTATTGGTTGACAAGGTTTATATTACTGCAATTTTTTGTCAAACAATTAAAAGCCTATTCAAGTTATCTAACTCTATGTCTAGCAGAATAGAATTAACAAGAATTGCCTTAATATTTCCTGTATATCAACCATTTAACATCAACATTCATGAACAATCCAGAACCTCATAATTAAGAACTTAGCCACTCATAATCATGGAAAGAATCACGAGTATTTGAAAAGCGTAAAATATAAATGAGATGGAAGAAAAAGAAACTAGGTGAAACCTATAATCAGCTGGAGTTTTTGCTCTTTTATGGTCAAACATTCCTCAAAAATGAGTTTCTAACCTATTCTGAACGTGTACAAACATACTCCGGGCTAAATCACCCTTGAAATAAAACACTGCAAAAAATCAGCTCCAACTTGGCCTACGTGCACCCAGCGTCGTGCATGCTCAACTTTCCCTGTGCTCCACCAACTCGTTTAGGTTCATCATGCAAGGCTGGAGCAATGTGTTGCGCACGCTGTTTTGCATGCATGTTCTCAATTTTCTTCCATCCTTCACATGTACGTCCTTGATCCCCGACTCAATCTCGTTTGAGTTTCTTGTACTTCTACTCGGACTTTGAAGCTCCAAATCATTTGTTCTAGCTAAGTAGCTTGAAAACTATTCCTACACAGAAAATCTGTAATAAGCACGGCAGAATCAAAGTTTACTCAAATAACGGCAAAGGATCTTAAATGTGAGATAATCAATGCGAACATCAGTGGTCAAGTAAGAAAAGGACTTCACAAATGTGAAATATAGGAAAAAATCTTCCTCTGGTGTCCCAACGAGTAGCATGTAGGACTTGTAAAATTTAAACAAAAATCTAGCACATAATTGGTTTTGTGTTAGGACCTGTCTGATTTCTGTTTCTAAGGTTCCTTTTTTTAGATGACATCCGGACAATTAGAGTTGAGGCAAACTAAGTAGTGGAAGTGCTTTCAGTGTGAGGAGAATATTTCACATTTAACTGTTCTCATATTACAGAGATGGAAAGTGTTACTGTATGTTGTGTTTTCTTTTCTTTATTATGCTTCTGTGCCTTCATTATATTTCTGAGTTTGGTGTCAGAATTAATTAGGTCAAAACAGATGAAAGAGGGGTGGCACTAGTTGCATAGTAAGGATGATAGAGACAAATAAAAATTAATTAGCAATCACATGATTGAGTTTGCTAAATAGCTAATCGGAAAAAGATTTAGATTCCATTTGAATTTATGTATTGGTTGTGAAAGGAATGCTCTATTTATGTTTGTTGCTACATATCAACTGTCAACAAATTCCTTAATAGCATAATAGAGCCCAAAGGATAGAACAGCTTTATTTGTTTAACTCCCCCCCTACCTTCCGTTTTTGTATACGATATTAATTGAAATCATCATTGACATGCTTAACATGCTAATCTAAATCCTCTATATCATTTATCCTAGAGTTATGTTCCTCATACATGATATCTGATGTTGAATATTCTTAACAAATTTGCAGGTTGTGGCGAGGTCTGTGCAGAGCCATTTGCTTCTGTTCCTTTTGTTACACCTTGCACTTGTGTGTTTCCAATGAAAGTCAGACTTCTCTTAGACAAGTCGCTTTATTCTATATTTCCTGTGGTTAGAGATCTGGGTATTGAGGTTGCAAAAGGAACCTATCTACGTCCAAGTCAAGTTGTTGTAGTTGGAGCTAGTGCTGATAATCAAAATCAAGAAAGAACAATTGTTGATATTAACTTGGTTCCCCTGGAGGATAAGTTTGATAACACCACAGCTATGCTGATCTATGAAAGATTCTGGAAAAAGAAGATGCCTCTCAATAGAACGATGTTTGGGGATTATGATGTGATGCATATTATGTATCCAGGTATAATGCTAACTGTTTATTATCATTTTCCTTTTAACTTATGGAGTTATGGTGCAATATAATCTAGTTAAGTTATCCCAGGGCTGCCTTCTTCTCCACCGTCTGGCATTGGTTCTGGTAATGGTCCAACTGGAAGTGCTGTCGATCAACAATTCCCTATTACGGCTGACTTTGGAAACAAGAGCCAGAAAATGAATCCCAGAGTCATTTTTCTCATTGCTTCATCAGCACTAGTACTGTTGGTGGTATGTTGTGGTGCACTGGTTGTCCTCTTAAATTGCAGGAGGACTAGCCGACCATCAAATGCTGTTGGTCCTGTGTTTACGTCATCTATGCACAAGAGATCTGGCAAGGGTAGGTACTTGTTTCCTTGTTTTAAATTACTCATCAGTGACCTTTGAAGGTGGGATATTACTGTGATGAAGCAGATATGTGACTTTGGAAATATGTCTAATTTACCCACGCTACGTTTTCTTTAATGTTTAATATATGTATAAAAGAAAAGAAAATTCATTTTATCATCTTCTGCTGTAAATAATACACTGATCTGTATTCTTTATCAAAATAAAAATAAAAATAAAAATAAAAATAAAAATAAAAATAAAAATAATACACTGATCTGTATTATTAAGGACTTTTAACTTCTCTAAGCTTCTCAATTCCGTACGTCATGAAAATCAAATGAACACCCATATTTGGTTTGCAGGAATCGGGTCAACAATATCAAGTAGCACAGCTAGCTCAACATCGGTTTCCCTAATTTCTGCTATGCCCGCTTCAATCCTTTCTGTCAAAACATTTACACTTGCAGAGCTTGAGAAGGCAACTGACAAGTTTAGCTTAAAAAGAGTTTTAGGTGAAGGAGGATTTGGACGTGTTTATCATGGTATCTTAGAAGACAGAACAGAAGTTGCTGTGAAAGTACTTACTAGGGATAATAACCAGAATGGAGATCGTGAATTCATTGCTGAAGTTGAGATGTTAAGCCGGTTGCATCACCGTAATCTGGTGAAATTAATTGGTATATGCAGTGAAGAGCGGACTCGCAGCTTGATATATGAAATTGTCCGGAACGGTAGTGTGGAATCTCATTTGCATGGTATATTCTTTATATCCCCTACCTTCGTTTCTATTCAAAGTTCCTTTATATCACTAGTATTAATCTTGCAGTCCAGAGCACATTTATTACTTAGTCATCCTATGTGAAAGAACTATCGCAGTCAATTTGTACTTCTTTGACTACTCATTTCCTTTCTATTGCTAATACCAGTGCCATGTTTCTTGAGACATTTTTAGTTAATTTCATAAGTGAATTTTCTACAAAAGGTTTGCCGAGGATGTTTCTTTACTCTTTGAGCTTCATTCTGTGGCAAATCTTTTGACTTTTAGGAAGGCATTGTATGCACCTCATCCTTGTTTTTCCTTCTTTTAGTTTTAAGCCAGCACAGCTTCTTTCCCCTACCAGGACCAGTTCTTCTTTTTCTTGTTTCTTTTGTCTGCAGTTTCTGCGGTGGTCCTAGCTACCTTTTGTCTCTCACATTTTGCATTTATGTTCCTTCCTTTCTTCTGCTTTGCTGCCCCCAATGGTGAAGAATTCCACCCAAGCTGGCAGGACTTTGTTTCCTCTCATTCTTCCTGGTTGATTGTCACTACCAGAATAGGTTCAGAGTGAACAAAGTGCTTCAGCATTCTACCAACTAGAAGTGTAAAAATATCTTTCAGCCTTGGCAAGTAAAACATATTATCGTGTGATTCTCCTTAACAGTACTCTACTGCTATATTTCAGGAAAAGACAGGATTAAAGGGCCACTTGATTGGGATGTGAGGTTAAAAATTGCTCTTGGTGCTGCAAGGGGACTTGCTTACCTTCATGAAGATTCTAATCCTCGTGTTATTCATCGTGATTTCAAAGCCAGCAATGTTTTGTTAGAAGAGGACTTCACCCCTAAGGTTTCAGATTTTGGGTTAGCAAGGGAAGCAACCGAAGGAAGTGACCACGTATCCACTCGAGTCATGGGAACTTTTGGGTATATTATCTCTTAATCATGACTAATCTTGAAGTGGTCTCGATTCACTCAAATAAGAGTATAACAAATGTGTGGTATGCTAGTGAAGCATACTCATTAGAGAAAAAAAATGAAGAATAAATTAATACTAAAGCATCACCTTTTTCAGCTCTATTGGTTCCATTGGATCATCTATAGGAAGTTTTTATGAGAACTAACAAAAACTTGTGAAATCCTTCATCTAAGTATGCTTGTCTGTGTTCTAGAGGTGTAATTCGTGAAATTGATTTTGGAATTTGTGCTGACATAAAGATATTGATGTTACAGAAAACGATTAGATAGTGTGAGAGTACTTCCTGTATATTATTTGAATTGAGTTCCAACAACAAAAGGGGAAAAGATAAACTGTGATGGTTAGCGCTTTATTTGCAAGGATATTTATCCACTGCCAATATTGTCCTGAAATTCTGTCACCCCAGTAAGAGGATGATTATCTCAGCCCAAGGCTGTTGTTCTCTAATGCATCAGGCTGTGATCAATACCCCTAGATATTGCGAAATCATGTTGTTACATTTTTTAAAACTAGTTTCTTAGGCCTCGTGTTTTATTTGCCTCTGATTGTCCTAACAGATATATTCTGTTTTTTTTCTTTGATTCCTTGTTTTTAGTTCTTTTGTTCATAAACCAACTTTATACTCTACCTTATTTGCAACTCCAATCTGTGCTGCAAAGAGTACATTTACACCTGCATTTGTGCTATGAAGCAGTTGCTAACATTCCCTATTTTCTGGGTTTGCAGGTATGTTGCTCCTGAATATGCAATGACGGGACACCTCCTTGTTAAAAGTGATGTGTATAGTTATGGGGTTGTGTTACTGGAGCTTCTCTCTGGAAGAAAACCTGTGGATATGTCTCAACCTCCTGGACAAGAAAACCTGGTAACTTGGGCACGGCCTCTTCTGACCACTAGAGAAGGTTTGGAGCAACTTGTGGATCCTTCTTTGGCTGGAACCTATGACTTTGATGATATGGCAAAGGTGGCTGCTATTGCTTCAATGTGCGTGCACCCAGAGGTGACTCAAAGGCCATTTATGGGAGAAGTTGTGCAAGCTCTCAAACTCATCTATAACGACAATGATGAAACTTGTGCTGATGGATGTAGCCAGAAAGAGTCTTCTTTGCCAGATTCAGATTTCAAAGGTGTCCCTTCTGACAGCAGTTGGTGGAATGCTGGTGGGCTTACACCAAGATTAACATATGGACAAGCCTCCAATTTCATGACAATGGATTATAGTTCTGGTCCACTTGAAGAGTTTGAAAACAGACCGTTTTCTGCTTCAAGCTTTAATCTAGGCGGAGAGGCTGGCTTATTAAGCCATGGCAACAGATCAGGTCCTTTGAGGACTGTTAGGAGTAAACCAGCTCTCTATAGGTTAAGGGGTAGTATGAGTGAACATGGTGCACTTCTTCCAAGACATGCTTGGAAAGATGGCACCAATTATGATGCTTCATTTTAGAGTGGTTTTGTCAAATGTACAGTGCCAAAGGCCGTTGCTATTTGGAAAATGAAAGACGGTTCTCTGGTGTAGATTAGGAGTTTGATATTGCTGCTATATCCTCATGGAGAGAGTGGACTAAGCCTTCTAATTTTGGTTATCTTACATTCATTTTAATAGACAGGAAAGATAAACGAGATACTCCTTGTTGTATATGTTGCCAAATTAACTCTTTCTCTAGTCCAATATTGGATTGAACTACTTATTAGTCTTCTCTTTTTTCTTTTTACGTTTCTTTAGACTTGCTTGAGATTGAGACATAACTGTTGTAGGTGTTCGAGTATCGACCTACAAGCTGACGGGTGCTTGCTCACTAACTAAGCACTTTTCGAATTTAAATTCGTGGCAACTGCAGTTATAATCATGATCTTTGGTGTGTCTAGTATACAAAATGTTTTTGAAATACTATTACTTTTGGGGAAAAAATTCATCATCTTATGTTCGTCATCAGAAAATATTCTTTTAGAACCTTTTTCCAACAGAACGTGTGAAATTGGCTCATTCCACAATTATCTTTTATTCTTAACTTCATATCATTGTTTTAATTAAAGTTAAACATCATTGTCATACTTGGATATTTCAAAAAAGATATATGGGAGAGAATGTCATTCTTCGTATACAAATATATGTCTCGTACATGTATATCTATATGACATTTACTTCAATTAATAAATACAATAAATTCATAACACTCTCCTTTTAACGTTTATTAAATTGTAAAGTGTCTAGTTCAAATTGTTTTTCGTAAATTAAATTGTTTTGCGAGGAAAAATGAAAATATTACTTTAATAATTTATATTGGACTTGTAAATACGACTAATATGAATATTCAATATTCATACCTAATAACCTAACATATCACCTTACCTCCCAGCCATATCTAGGATATTTCTCAATTAAATTCTATTGTGATTTATGATTCCTCACGTGTTGGGGACTATAGGCATCATTGAATCTAAGCCTCTATATATTTTCAGAAAATTTCATCCTGTCGTTTAAGAGAAATTAAGTGGCAAAGTTTACGAAAATTCATTTTGTATAGAGTGTATAAAAGTGTGGTGGGGTTTTACAATTATAGTTTCTTATTATAATCTCTCGTATATATACTCATTCCTTAATATATATAGATATATTATATATATCTATATCTATATCTAGTTTTTGGGACAAAAGCCTATTGGCCCCAACATGTCTAGTTCCCAAAGTATGGGTCGTACTATGACAGCTTAAATAGTTATTACAAGCCGGAATGTTTCTAACATAAGTAGTTCCAATAATATCTCCCCACACTAGTTTGGAAGCATACGGTGGAGGTGATAGCAAAAAGTTAGGCTTTCCGAAAGTTGTGCACTTCATTCCTTCTTTGCTTAGGCAATTTGCTACATTATTTTGTTCCCTTAGACGTGCACCACATGTGCTTCCTCCATCTTCTGGATCAATGACCTACACTCATAGATAATGTTACCATGCTTCGCATGTCAACTACCTCAGCGGAGTCCAGGTTAATTTGACTGGGACGAAGGTTGTTTTCAAGAACCATTTGAGACCCGTTCTAAGGGCTTGAAGTTCAACAATGGTGGGGTTAGTTTGCTGGATCTTGCCAGTGAAGCCCATAATCCAGTTCCCTTTGTTATCCTGGACCACGCCCCCTATTCCGCCAATCCCTTTGGTGGCTTTGGTTGCTTCATCAGTGTTGACATTGAAGGTGTCAATTGGCGGAGGGTCCATTTGACAGCGATAAGAATTTGAGTGGTCATATTCTTAGGAGGTCTAATAACCAAGTTGTATTCGGTGTCCAGATAGATAGTTTGACAGGGGGATGCTATCCTTTCTAGCATTAAAAAGATTGTTGTTACGCTGGATCCAGATGCTCCAGAAGAAGAAGGGTAGAAGGATGGACCAGGAGGGAGGGGGGGGGTTATTGTTCTTTCCTATGCTTGTTTTCCAGAGGTTCTCCCAGTTGTTGATCGGGGGGTTATTTGCTAAGGCGTTCCCGACTGTTCTCAGTGATCTTTGCTCAGAAGATTTTGGTGTTAGGTCACTAGAAGAAGATATAGTCTATGTCTTCTGTGAGTAGGTCACAAAATTTACAGATGTTGCTGACTCCTAAACCTAGTCTGTGGAGGTACCGGGCTGTTTGAAGTCTACCATGATGCATTAGCCAGATGAGGATTTAAATTTTGTTGGGCAGGTAAGCTTCCAGATCTACTTGTAAGCCTTGTTGCTCCCACCAGTGACGTGCCCGTGGGTGTTCTTTCAATGAAAGCATAGGTGGAAGTAGTGCTAAATTTGCCATTGTTAGAGTAATCCCAAACAAGGTTGTCTTCTTTGTTTTCAATGGGGTAGAGCTAGTTGGTTTCTATGAGGGCATTGATAGGTTCTGGAAGAGGCATGGAGATGCTGGCCAAGTCCCAATGTCCATTAGCCTAAACGTCTCTAACTCTGGTGTTCCCCTCATTATCTTGTAGGGGGCCTTCTATCATGTTCCTAATGGATTCCATCCCAGGGATCCATTTATCTCGAAAGAAATCTATTTTGGTTTCTTTAAAGGCAATCCATCTATGACCACTTTGACTTGCCCTCCAACCCTCTTGAATGCACTTCCAAGTCCTAGAGTTTTGGTTATTTCTCCAGTTGGTTTCGTTCCTAGCGTATTGGCTGATTTGAATTCTACCCAAAGACTAGTCTGATTATGGTAAAGCCTCCAGGCAAGGCTTGCATGCAGTGAGATATTCCTAGGCTCACTCTTTTGGATGCCCAGACCCCCTTCAGATTTAGACTTGGTGATGCTGTTCCAGCTCAGCAAGTGAAGTTTTTTCCTCCCATATTTGTTTCAACAGACAAAGTTTCTTTGGATTTGGTTGATAGTATGACTCACTTTGTTGGGAATTCTAATGTATTGCATGGCATGGGAGCGAATACTACTAAGAAAAGCTTTGGTCAAGACAGTCCTATCTGTCATGTTAAGGAAATTAATTTTCCAACCAACAAGTTTGTTGTTCATATTATCAAACTATCAACTAGAATTCACTATTGGTGGGCCTAGAATGGAACATGGGAAACCCAAGGTATTTCCCAAAGGTGGGGCTGACATTCATTCTAAGCATAGTGGTCAACTGATTAGCTCTATCACTAAGGAAATTGGAGGAAAAGAGGGCCTTGAACTTGTTGTAGTAGTTTCTTTGGCCAAATTGAGTACATAAGTACATAAAGGTGATGAGAATGGCAGTGAAGTTGGCATGGTTGGCTCTATCAAAGACAATGAGGTCATATGCAAAGAAAATTTGGGAAAGCTTGGGCCCATGGGTGATTTTAACAGGGGTCCAGGATTTGTCCTTTAGATTAAGTTCTATGCTCTTAAATAGTCTTTCTATGCATAAGATGAAGAGATAGGGAGACATGGGGTCCCCCTGCCTTATGCCTCTAGAGGGTTTTAAGGGGTTGGACCTTTCTATATTGATCAGATAAGATATAGGAGGTGATAACACAAGACATAATGAGCTTAATTATGCCTGGGGGGAATTGGAAAAATAGGAGGGAATCTCTGATGTAGGACCTCTCAAGCTTATCAAAGGCCTTTTTCAAGTCGATTTTCAGGATCATGTTGGCTTATTTTCTTTTCATTTTCCTATAGTGGGTAAGGTATTCTTGGACAATGACAACATTATTCGAAACTCTCCTACTGGTAAGAAAACTGTCCTGACTGAGACCAATGATAGTTGAGAGAAGGGGCTTGATGCGATTGACAATGATTATGGTGACCAACTTATAAACAATATTGCAAAGTCCAATAGGTCTAAAACTCTTGATGGTTTCAGTATTCTAAATCTTAGGAATGGGGAAGAGGTAGGTGGTGTTCATATAACTGGGCTTTTCATGGTTATTGAAGAGCTCCTTACATAAAGAGGTGGTATTCTCTCCTACAATGTCCCGATACTTCTGATATAGATGAGGGTGAAGGCCATCTGGGCCAGAGCTTTAAGGAGATTGAATGAATGCAAGATATTTCTGATTTCTATGTCTAAGGGAGGATTCTAGATGCTGACCCTCTTCCGTATAGATGGTGTTGGGTTCATTCTGGCTGAACTCAGCCTAAAACTTTGAGCTGGGGATTTTGGTGGAGTAGAGCTTGGAGAAATAGGCAATAATGTGGTCACTGATGTCTTTCTTATTAAGGATGATGACCTTGGTCATCTTTGAGACTGAAAATCTTGTTAATAGTAGAGGTATGCAAGAATTTGGTGTTTGCATTCCCCTAGCCTACCCAGTTGATCCTATACTTAGTTTTCCAGAACTCTTCCTCAAATTTTAAGAAAGTGTCTTACTCCGCAAGGAATATTTCTAAGTTTTGGAGGAATTCACTATGGGGGTAGTGTGAGGATTTTTGGATACAATCCATCTAAAATTGATGTTCCTCATCTTTTGGAAAATGTTCCCAAAGGTTTCTTTTTTCCAAATGTAGGCCTCAATATGAAAGACAATGATAGCATTAACAAGGTTGGTGGAGTTGGTGAAGCACCTGTAGGCAAGATCTTCAAATCTAGGGTGGCCACACCACATGGGTTCCAGTTTGAAGGGTTTATTAGTGGTATTAGGTAGGGGGTTGCAGAGTCTAACTTGCATGGGGTAGTGGTCAAACTTGGTTCTAGTCAGATGGGTGACCGTACATTGGGGGTAGCAGAGGATCCAAGAGTTATTAGCCACACATGTATCTAGTCTCTCAAAGATAATGTCCTGCCTAGTTTTATATTTCTTGTTTGTCCAAGTTTGTTTGCAGCCCTTAAAACCTAGGACAATCAAGTTGCAGTGGTCCAAACATTGTTTAAAGAGATTAGTTCCAGAATTATACACCTAACCTTAAATTTTTCAGAGGCTTTTAAGATTTTATTTAAGTCCCCCCCTAACGATCCATTCTCCCTTATGGTAGTTGGAGAAGTTGCTAAGCTCATCCCATAGGTCAATTCTAACATGGAAATCATTACTAGCACAAACGACTAAAAAAACCAAGGCTTAGGTCGAGGATTACCTGGATCATCACATACTTTGCGGAGTGATTGTAATATCATTGAGTTTAAGAACATCTTTTTTCCACATAATATCAACTTTACCTGATAGACCTTGTGCAACAGACTGGATCTAGGAGTCAAACTTTAGGACTTCAGTGAGCTTTTTGTGCTCAGTCATCCGAGTTTCAAGCAACACCAACATGGCCAGCTCATGGAGCTGGACCATGGGTTCACAGTGGTGTCTAAATTAGGCATTGTTTGCCCCCATCACATTCCAAATGATGAAGTTCATTGGATGAAATGGGGCTGGTGAGCTGTATAGTTACCTCTTCCCCTTGTTTACCCGGTGAGGATTCTGAAGGTCTATCAACGGTTTTAAGGCAAAAGTTGTCAGGCTGTCCTCCCTCTGGCTCTTGAGTTTCAGTGAGCAAAGCGACATGTCCATCGGGCAAACCACCACAATGCTTTCCCTTGCGGGGTTTTCAAACTCGTTGAATAGTTTTTCTAATACAACGACCTGACTTCTTTATTCCAAAAGGAAACTAGTAAGAGTTACAGCTCCTCGTTGCTCTCTCTTAAGGATTTTCCACTCGCTCCCTTATTACCCTGGTTGAAAGGTTCCCTGGTTGGGAACTCAGAGTTGAGGGGTTTGGTGTTGGCTGTGAGATAAATGACAGGTTCTTAGTGGTGTCCTCCAGAGTATTAATTAGGAATAATGACATAGTTTGGAGTGTCTGCGCCAACAACATGTTGATGGCCGGGAATGACATGGGGTCTTGGACCTCCAATAGTTGGGTTTAAAGGAGGGTTTGGGTCCATACTAGGTTTCCCCTGGCATTCTTCTCTCGGCACTGGTCAGAACCCCTCTTTTACATTTTCTTATCAAGTAATGCGAGATCTTCAATGATCAGATAAATTGTTTGTGCCACTACCTTGAAGCGGAAGCTCAGTCATTTCCCTTGCATTGCAAGTTACATCCAGGATAAGGGGACATGGTCTAGCATTTGAGGTGCCGTGATCAAAGTGATTGGCGGTAGTTCTGTAGCCTGCGATGGCGGTGGAGTTTCCATTTTCAGAAGGAGTGTTGGGACTGACAACGATGGAATAGGAGGAGCTAGGGTGGCAATAATCCTTTTTAGCTTTGGATATGGGCAATCTGATTCACATGACATCCCTTGTCACATTCGCATGGATATTGTGGTGATTGCCCCCTACAATATAGGGGCCGCCATGGAAGGGCATAGTTGTAGTGGTAGTTTCAAAATGGTCAAGTTTCTCTGAGATTCGTGCTTCATAGGAGAGGTTTCACTGGACCTTATGCCATAAATGCCATTCCTTTTGGAAGATGGAATGATATCCTTTTGGATTTTGTGGTCAGGGGAGTATCTCCCACTACGATGAAGATATTATTGGAGTTAATGGTTACATTTAATGTAGTGGTTGGGAGGTTGTGAGCAATAGTATGGGGTCCATACGTACTTTGTTGCTTCCAGTGCATGCTTTGATTTTTATCTCCCTGATTCCGATGGGTGCTACAGTTGTCGGGATCATTAGTGGCGCTAATTAAAGCATGGTATTTATTGAATTTAGTATAAGCTATGAGGGACTTACCTGCAGACTGCTCATTCGTTCTTACCTTTGCTCTTTCGTGTTTTGTAGGGTCTTTTGACTCATTTTGCTTCTCATTGTGCATTGTAGTGTTTTTTTTTTGGGAAAGTAACATTTTCCATTCATTTTCAGTTACATGTTGTTTAGAGGTAGATGAAATTTTGGCTTTCTTTTTCTGTTAGTATGATTTTATTACAATTCCTTAGAACATGACCCAATTTTCCATAACGTGTACAAAGAATTGTCTCGCCCTCATATACCATTTTTTGAACATGATTCTCCAATTGCACTTCAGTCTTCATCTGGTGGTGTAAGGGAACTTGGATACATAATCTCGCATATCTCCCTCGCAAAGTGGCAGAGGTGCACACAACGATTTTGAGTAGCCTTCCTAGCCTTTTCCTATTTTTTTCTAACACATTCCAGTCATAAAATTCAGTTGGAAAGTGAGGGAGTCTGACCCCTGGCAGTATTTGAGGTCACCACCAGTCTAGGCCTCAAGGCACGAATTTTTAACTCCCATCTTTTGAACGTGTGAGGTAAGTTTCTAGCTACAACAGAACGCCCCTTGAGTGAGAAAACTTTGCAAGGATAACAAAAATACAAGATTATCACTGAAAATGAAATAAAGAAACAAAAATCTCTTCAGGTTGAGACGCGAATATCTCGCTCTCTTTAAGGAGATTTAAAACCACTGCAGCAAATGCTTTCACCAGTCCAATAGTAGTCCTTTTTGACTTGTCCCCTCCAGGATATAACAACCTATTGACAAAATATGTACAAGAGTTGAGTCCAAAGCTCCATAAAAATAAGACCTCCCTTCAACTCATAAAACTCTCTTCTTGACAAACTTTATCACTCTATGTTTTTTCTTGTGTGTTGTGTGTCTCAACCAAATGAAGACCACAACTATTTATACTATAAGAAGTCTTCCTAACAATGAATAGGAAGATAATGGGGTAGTAATTGAAGATATTGGCCTTAGGAGTTACATATGTTACAAGGTATAATGAAGGATAATGAGTGATATAATGTATGAAAGGTTACACAAAATTTTAATCGACAATGTAACTTTTTCTTGGCTAACCGTTGATTTGTTAACAAGTTGCAAGTAACAAATACTATAACTCCAAAAAATGGAGTAATGTAGCAGTAAGTGCCACAACGGCCAAAAATCATTACTCTCCACATTCTACAAATGAAAGTCAACAAACATATGCAAAGGTAGGAGTGAAACTGCCCACTAAATGCTGAAATAATCAGCATTCTTCTAAATCCATAATAAAACAAATTAATATGTTAGAATAATAACATTAAAATGCTAACAAACCAACATCTTCCATAAAAATTTTGTTCATGTTTTCTGTGATTAAATTTGCAAGGTAGAAATCACACCCCAAATTAATGAGATTATGGGGTTCTGTGGGTTTCCATAAATTTACTAGCTTGTTTCGCAAGTAGTTAAGGGCCATTTTTCTCCCGAATAGCTTGACGATAAGGGCGTTTGCTAAGAGCGGTATAATCTTCTTTTTTCTTCATCGCTGAACGTGATAGGGGTTGTGGATAGGTCATCTCTTGTTCCAATGGGTCATTGCACAATGGTTATGTTACATTGACTTCTTTGCGTTTATTCAAGAGGATTTTCTTGAATGTTTTATTTTTTCGGTGTCTTCATCTATAGGAGAGACCGATTCTGGTCGGTCTAGGGGTCCGGTGGTTGGGATTTCGGGGGTTGGTTGTACACGTTCGAATTCGTGGTAGTTCGAAAGGGAACAGTGGAAATCAAAAAACCAGAGAGAGCTTAATTTGTGAACTTGTGTATTTACTAGAATTTCAAAATGTATAATATTGCGAACTTCAAATATTATATATTGGTGTATAGTATTGGTTTTCAAAATTTTGAATCTTTTTATAGAAGTATATACGTATGAAGTTTTGTAATTTGTTACTTACTCTCTCTCTATATATATATCCCCTTATTTAGAAGAGGAAGTTGTGAAGGACTAACACAACTTCAAAAATTGTTCCAAAGTAATTTAAGACTATGTGAGGTCCACTTTACTTTACTCCTATATATAAACCAACAAGAGTTGTACAGTTCTACAAGAAGAACTTGTATGAAAAGCAATATATATTGTACTATAAATTTAAATTAAGTACAACCCAATATGTAGCCGTTTACAATGACGCGTATGAATAAATACAGGGTAGCTGGCTAAGGATATTGTAGGAGATCATGAAATTTGTTTTCCACTATGATACATCCCTGTTTCTTTCCACAAAGAGCTTTAAGAAAAAATACCCACTGAAACTCATGTCACCCTAGGTATGCAATTCCGCTTGCTTTCTTTCTTTGTTCTCATTTTAGTTTTTGTCAATTTTTTCATTTGATGGGTTTGGATGATTTTTTTTTTAGTTTTGGTATTTGGTCTTTGGTAATGTTGCAGACATAAAATTTAAACTTGATTAGATATTGTTGTTGTTGTCGTCATATTCTTCTTCTCTTCTCCGTCGTCCCTGTTTACATCTTTATATTTTGGTTCTTTGTTATTGAAGTGTAGTGTTTTTTGTTGAGATTATAAAATTGTTAGTAACTAACTTACCTAATTATTCAATAATTTACTAATTCGCTATTTAGAAAGTTAGTTAGTGGTAGATTCTTTTTCAAGTATCTTGAGTTTCTGAGCACGTGCTTCGCACGTCGGTTTGGGTTTTCATGATGAAAATGGCAACCATGCAATGTAGATTTTTATAGATACTTAGACTGACTAAATTTTATGGAAATATCTAATGTAATTGTATGAATAATAAAAATGTAACGATTACAAACTAAGAAGACAAGCCTACAACATGAAACATTCATAGAAAACTAAATTAAGAGAATCTAACACATGAAAAAAAGACAAAAAGAACGAATATTTAAGAAAAAAACAATATAGCATTTATTTCTTTATAAGATTGATGTATATATAGATGAACAAATAAATACAACAATTAGAACATAACTCTTGAGTTCTATTGACTCCTTTCATAGCCTATCAACAATTCAAGAGTCTTCATCATCTACTTTTACTATAGAATAAAAATACATAGTCTAATACATCTGGTATGGTTTTTATAGATAAAGAAGTTGAAATTATTAATTAGAATTGAAGGATACTCAATATATCTTAAGTTTAGTTTTTAAATCTTGGGAGTTATGAATATGCAACGCTCTCAGTTTTCTGAATCTTCAGAGTCATAAAGTTGACTCATTAATTATAACTTAATAATACTAAATGAAGAAGATGAAAGAAATTAAGTTAACAATCATGTTTGTAAAAGAACAACTAAAGTTTGTTATCATGTAATTAAGCATCACTAAATTTAACTTTGTTGAAGCTAGAGTCATTCCCTTTAATACTCATCACGAGGACATATCAATGTGTGTCTCCAATTTGTAGATTTGCACCCTTTAAATATTAAATAAATTTCGTTATTTATCATAAAGGAAATACTTTACCCACATCATTATATTATTCAAATGAGAGGGTTAGGAAAAAGTTAAAGACAGAGACAGTAAAAAAATTAGGTACAATTTTTTTTAAAAAAATAATTATTTATATACATAAAGTTTATAGATGATAAATATCATAATTGCGATATTTAAATTAGGAATTAATCTTGAAAGTCTCAAAGTCATTAACATTTAATTACATTTATAAATCAAATATTGAATTGTTGATAACAATTTAATTTATAGAAGGGGTAAAACCGTAATTCAACCTCAACTTTTTTGTTCATGCTTTTAGTAATATATGATTAAGGCGGTTAGTTGTACAAATATAAATAGATGATCATATTGTATATGTGTGATAACTCAGATCAATGATATGAGTTTTCTTCTTTCTCTCCAGAACCTTCTTTCTCTATACATTATCCTATATCCAGTTTATAGGTTTTAACATGGTATCAGAGCCATTAATGGCTATCGAAGCTCCGTTGATTGCTGATCACTGATATCAATTTCATCTTCTATTTTTTGTTCATTTTTTTTAATTCTCACAGTTGATTTTTCCCGGCTAAATCTCGTTTTACATTCATCAATGGCGATTAAAAGTTTATCTTCAAAAGCTAATTGAGATAACATCAATGGATCTGGACATTAATAAACTAACATACACGATTCCATCTCGAGTCGATTGTTTTTTGATCCACTTTTCTACAGATTCGATATTCCAGGGAGGTGATCTAGCTCACTATGTTCTCATCTCCACTAGAAATGGAAACTACCAATCACCCTCTGGAGTAATCGAGATGTGTGTATTGCCTTGCTCAGCAAAGAAAACAACCTTGTTTTTGTTGATTGCATTTTTCAGAATACTGTAATGAAGGTTAGAATGACACTCACTGGGACGAGTAAAAATGCCAATTGGTGGTGTCTTGATTATAGTGTTGTGTCGAAAGATTGGTGAATGGAGTGTGTATACCAATGTCCATAAGTTCTGGGAGATATCAAGATCGGTTTGATAAGGTGAACGCCACAAAGAATCTTTCACATCATAGAGGAATTGGCAACATACTCAAGGTAACTCCCTATTCTGTCTATTTTTCTCGATTGAGTGAGCTTTGGGAGGAGTATGAATCTCTAGTTCTACCTCCTTTAGGCTCATGTGCTAAGTCCAGTGAGTTCATCAACAATCTGGAGCAACAAAAACTCATGCAATTTTTAGGAGATTTTAATGAAAATTACAATCAATCGAGAAGTCAAATTGTGATGATGCCATCCATCCCTTCAGTAAATCAAGCATATTCTCTAATCATTCATGAATAGAGTCATCATGAACATTTAATGTAATTGCACAGACCTTTCATTCTCGACCTCACTATGAGGAAGGTGAATCCTCTGCACTTGCTGCAACTGCTATGTCACGATATAGCCCTTAATTCTAAACAAAAACAAAAATCTGTTGTGACTTCTCGATATGAGGAAGGTGAATCCTCAAATTTTGCTGGTACAAATGATGTACACTGAAGAACTAACACTAATATGAGAGTGAAGAGGAATTCAATCTTCATAATGATTTTCTGTCATCTTCAAGGTCATACTAAGAGGCAATGGTTTACTTTATTGGTTATCCATCTTGATTTCAAATTCACCAGAATCAGGCTAGATAGAAATAATGGTTTCCATCAGAGGGGAAATTTCAATACAGAACACAAGGATATAATTGTCTTACAAGGACTGGTGGTTTAATGCTCCAAATGTTGATGGTTATAGTGCTCACGATGCTAGTCGTCAGAATGAATGCACTACAATTCAAAAGAATAAGGTTTCAGCACACTGCTGAGCGGTTTCAGAAGCTTTTCCACATGATTGGACAAACAAGAATTCACCATGAAAATTAGCGAACATGGCAGGTACTGAAATTGTTTTCTAATAGTTTTAAACTAACTTCTTGGATTTTGATCATAAATAGGAGCATCACATCATATGGTTTTTCCTCCTATGGCATTACTGTCATCTAGGCTGCCTTTTCTCCTCCTTCACTCCATAATTCAAGTTCATTTACCTATGGGAAATAACTCAATCACTCATAAAGGACCTTTGTCCAGCTAGACAAGGACCCAACTCCTCAAGATGTTCTGCATATACCTCTGTTCAAATACAACTTGCTATCAGTATCCCAACTTACTAAAGACCTACACTTTTTGCTTCCTTTTACCCTGATTTCTTTCCTTTTCAGGATTTTTACACTAGTAAGGTGAAGGGGATTGATAAAGTCAATGATGGCCTGTACATTCTTTCCACCAAATCACCATCCCCAACCACTAATTCTAGCTTGCAAAATGTTTCTTCTTGTCATTCTGTTAATTCCATTGATGTTAAAAGTTCTATATGGCATCAAAGACTTGGTCATGCTCCAATCCCAGTACTTAGTCAGATTTCTACCATCAAGCATACATTAGATAAAAATCAAATTTGTAATTTTCCAGTTTGTCCTATTTCAAAGCAAGCTAGACTTTCTTTTCTGTACATCACACTATTACTAGTCAGACTTTTCAATTAGTGCATATGGATGTATGAGGTCCCTATAAACATTACACTTACAATGGAAATAAATACTTTCTTACTCTTGTTGATGATTTTTGTCGCATGACTTGGATTTTCTTGTTGAAATACAAAATTGATTGTTTGCTTTATTTGAAAGTATTTGTTCATTTGATACAAAATCAATTTAATACCACCATTAAGATCATGCGTTCAGATAATGGTCTTGAAATCCTTAATTCTCAATGTACCTCTTTATTTCAGTCTCTTGGTCTTGTCCATCAACAAACATGTGTATACACCTCACAACAAAATGGGGTGGCTAAGAGAAAACATAGGCACTTACTAGAGGTCGCACGAGCTCTACGATTCCAAGGTTATATTTCCTGTCAGATTTTGGGGTGATTGCTTACTTGCAGCAACTTACATTATAACTAGGCTACCCTCTATTGCTCTTGGTATTTCACCCTATGGAAATCTCCATAATACATATCCTTCCCTAGTTCACATAAGAACTTTAGGATGCTTATGCTATGCCACTTATCCACATCCCCATTACAAATTTTCACCACGAGCTATACTTGCTGCCTTCATGGGTTATTCTTCTTCTCAAAAGGGATATAGACTTTATAATCTTCAATCTCACATTTTTTTGTCAATAGGGATGTTCATTTTAGGGAACACATTTTCCCAAACAAACAAACTTCGGTTTCTTCTTCTGATTCTTCATTGTCCAATTTCCATCTCCCATCATATCTTCTTGATTCACACTCCACACCTCCACTAGTTTCTCAACAACCACTTGTTCCATTGTTATCACCACAACCATCTCCTTTATCAACATCTCTTCCAATTTCTCAAGCTCTTACTCCAGCTAATTCTCCTCTCACTTCACTTTCTTTAAAGAGACCATCCCGGGCCACTAAACCTCCAATTTGGCTATCTGATTATGTTCATTCTCTACCTTCTACAAAACCATCTCCTCATTCTATTCACCATGTTATTCATCCTCTCAATCTTATCCCTGCCTTACCAGCTTTTCTCTCCTAAAATTTCTAATTATATGCCCTCCTGCTTATGGTGAATCTATACTAAATGACAGATGGGTTCAGCAATGAACCGGAGAGTGATGCTCCTTGTACTAACAAAAGCTGGGAGGTTATTAGTACCCATCTGGTAAGAAACTCATTGGCTGTTAATGGGTCTATAAGACACCATATAATGTTTGATGGTTCCATTTAAAGATCAAAACTTCCTTTAGTGCTAAAGATTATAATACTCAACAAGAAGTATTGAGTTTCAATTACACCTTTTTTCCCTTCCCTGTCGGC
The DNA here is from genome assembly GCA_027704765.1 of Solanum habrochaites. Lineage (NCBI taxonomy): Eukaryota > Viridiplantae > Streptophyta > Magnoliopsida > Solanales > Solanaceae > Solanum > Solanum habrochaites. Next base: position 65,615,251 of record JAKWJA010002497.1, on the reverse strand, counting down.
CAAATGGTCACTTTCGATGTGCTCTTTTCTTTCCTTTGCCTCCATGCAATAATTGCCTGTTTTTTCAAATGGATGTATCAATGCTTTTTTACATAGGTTATCTTCAGAAAGATGTCTATTTATGGTACTTCTGCCTCAAGGTTTTGGCAGTAAGGGGGAGATTCTTAAATTTGGCAGATTGAAGAACAATACTATGGCCTTAAGCAAGCAATCTAGGGCGTGGATATAAACTCACTACTACTGCATTTAGTCTAATTTGGATTTCACAAATCAAGAATGGACTATTCCTTGTTCACAAAAAGGGTAGCAATAAATTTGTGATGACACTCATTTTATGTAGATGACTTGCTAATACTGGAAATGATTGTGCCAGCCTTAATTCAAAGAGTACCTAATATTTTCACACCACAATTTCAAGATCAAAATTTAGGGAACTGAGATATTTTCTAGCATAAAATCTTGAGGTCTACAAAGAATTGATGAACACAAGGCAGTACATCTTATATTTGATTGCAGATGGGGTTTAAAAGAGAGAAGCAGCCTGCAATCACACCCTTGTAACAACACATGAAGTTCACTACACCTGAGAGGACAAACATCTAAGGAACAAGAGATGATAATTATTCAGATGATCCCACAATTGGTGGCACAAAAATGTTTTATAAGAGATAAGTGGGAAAGCTTCTTTAGTGACAGTCATAAGACCCAGATTACTGTCATATGCAGGGCAGACTCAAGTCGTTCTGCCTTATCCAAAAAACAATCTCATATAGAAGGAAGCACTTCATGTAGTGAAATATCTGAAGGGAAACCAGGTTGGGGATATTATTAAAGTAGTAAAACAAAGATCATACACTGAGGTTTTTTGGGGAACTCTGATTTTGGAAATCAAAGAAGCAAGAAACTGTATCAAGGAGTACTACTGAAGCAGAATATAGAAGCATGACATCAGCAGTAGCTGAAATCATTTGGCTTGTGGGACTATTAGATGAAATGAATACGAAAGTGAAAGTTCCAGTTGAGTTATTTTGTGACAACAAAGCTGCTATTCAGATTGTTGGGAATCCCATGTTTCATGAAAGGACTAAATACATAGGAATAAATTGTCACTTTTTTAGGGAAAAGATATAAAAAAGGTTTGATCAAGACAATGTATATCTTTGGAATTGGTCAAGAAGCTGACATTTTAACTAAGGCTTTAGGAGGTCAACAACAAAATTACATATTAGACAAGTTGGGGTTAATAGATGTATTTCAACCCTCAACTTGAGGAGGAGTGTTGAGACTATAAAGTTGTTAGTAACTAACTTAGGGATTAGTTATTTCAGTAAGTTACTAATTAGCCATTAGAAAGTTAGTTAGTGGTAGATTCTTTTTCAAGTATTGAGTCGGTTAGTTGTACAAATATAAATAGGTGATCAGATTGTATATGTGTGATAACTCAGATCAATAATATGAGTTTTCTTCTTTCTGTCATGCCTCGAGCTACCCCCGAGACGCGGACACAAAACCTAGGACCACAAGTGATCCCAAGATAACCCTGCTGGTATGATCATGAGCATACTAAAGATAATAAACTGTTGCGGAAGATAATCATAAATTATAATGAAAAGATGGGGAATACCCATATGCTAAAACTGAGATATATGAAAAACTAATGAGCTTAATACAAAGAAATATTAACTCACTACTAAGCTGAAACTAACTATGTCTGAAAATAGCCTTTAAACTGGACTAGAAATACTGGGACAAGCCCCAGCTAAATCTAGCAAAAACTGAAACTAAATGACTAATCCTGAAATGGAAACTCCATGATTCTGGTCCTCGGGAATGATGACTCACCATGAATTTACTGAACGGGAGATCGGAATCGATCTATCGTGATCTGGATGTTTGATAACTTGAACCTACATCACGAGAAGATGTGCTCACGTTGTGTCAATAACTTGAAAGGTACTGAGCAAGGATATAGTTAGAGGCTAAAATAAAACAGAACTGAATAGCATAATAACAAGTATATCATCTGCATGATACCTGAATTCTGAGCTAAACTGTAATGCAATGGACCATTTTAACATGCTGAAACTGAATACTGAATATACTGATAAATGACAATTCAGAGAGTTTTGACTTGACTGATCTGTGGGAGCTACTACTAACCGATAATAAAACCCCATGAGCTAATGGTAGTTCACGCCCATCCGAGAGGACCCAATATACCCTGCCAAAGGTATAACGGCATGCTGGCATGATCACTAAACTGATTGCCCACAGAGGGGACTTACAACCTACTTGGCTAGTAGTTCTGGGACTATTGGGTACGCTAAACCCTAGTCCAAGTCGATATTATGCTACTTACAATGAATTCTGTAACTTTACTATTTATGTCTGAATTTTTGTAGATACTAGATAGCTCAAAACTGAACATGCAAACTAAGAATACAATAATTGATCTGGTAATTATGCATTTATAACCGAGGCATGTATATCTAAAGTGTCTGAAATATCAGACCTAGCATGTGTAATTCTAGATCTAAAGAAATACAAAACTAGGGTTCTGAAATTCATGCAATAAACTGAATAATAACATGATAATCTGATTTGGAACATAAAACTAATAAATTCATAAAGTTTTAGAAACCCTAGGTTCAATCATGACAAGAGAATCAAGAATCTGACTGAAAACTAGGGACCTAATGGGTGAAAGGAACCCACTAGTGAAATTCCACATACCTGGTGATGAAATCAATGGAAATACTTAAGTTTTCGAGGCTAGAACTGCTGGAGCTTGTGGCGTTCTTGAACTAGGATTCTTGAGCTTTTTTCTCCTCTCTTGCTTCGAATTTTCTAAGTTTAAATTTAATGATTTGACTTTAGTTATGTTTTTAGGCTTAAACTGACTAAAATATGATAATTTTGGGTAAAAATGACGTAACTTAGGGTTTAAACAGAGTGGAAAAGGTCCAAAAGACCCATGGGAAAGTTGTTGTCGGGCCAAACGACGGCCAAGACTGACTGTCCTTCGTCTGTCCGACGCCCCATTGTTGGGTCCGTCGTCAGAGCCTATTCGACAGGCCTTTACTAAAATGGGCATAACATTTTACTCGGAGGTCTGATTTTAGCAAGGTCGGTGGATATAGAAAGATAATTCAATTATCTATCTGTGGGTAGGTCATGTCACTCCTAATTCATTTTGTTTTAAGAGTTATTATCATTTGAAGTTTACCCAACTGCATTTTCCCTTAACTGTCTGCAAATTTTCCACTTACGGACCTTAGGTCAACCTACAGACAGTGCTGGTCATCCGTAGCTCTTATCAGAGAGTGGGTGAATGGGTGTCTTGATCGACGATCACGGATTACGGGCCATCGTCTGACCTACGGACCGTCGGTCCGTCCGTCGATCAAGACTTAGCCAATTTTTCCCAGCTGAATATTTTGGGAGTTTCCGATCCCATCGACGGTTGTGTAGGACGGACCGTCATCTTTCCTAAGGACCGTCGATGCCACTGTTGGTTGCACGTGTAGAATATTTTTTAAAAAAAAATGATTTTTAGTCTATTTTGACTACGGGGTGTTACACTTTCTCTCCAGCACCTTCTTTCTCTGTACATTGATTCAATATCTTGTTTACAGGTTTTAAAATTTTTTATATAGATGTTTTTTCAATTTGTTAAGTTTATCAGGTACGTCTTTGCATGTACCTGGAGAAGAAAAGAAAAGAAAGAATTTTAACAAATGAGATGTTGGTGAACGTCAAGCTCTCTCTACTCTCTTTCTAAATTTTATATATGTAATTTCCTTTGCTTTGAATAAATTGAGCACCAATATGTGAACTTCAATCCCCAATTTCGGTTACTTTTGCAATGGTTTCAGAATGTCTTAGAAAAAATATTCTTATACCTCTTCTCGGTAAATACAAAGAAATACTTAAAAATAACTTGTCACATGTGGGTCTGTCAACAAAGCAATAAAACGATATAGAAATGAAAGTGATAGTGGTCAAATGACATCATCACATACTATTTTCTCCAATGCTTGAATCAGATTTGGAGAAATCATCAATTCGGCATAATCAACCATTTCTGTTGCGAGAGACAACTCTTTGTCAGTTGAGTGTGTCGGCACAACCAAATCTACAAGAATGTTGGAAAGAAATTGAAATCTTACAACTGTTTGCTAAAGTAAATATTTATTTTTGATATGTCAAAATGGAAAAGTCATATTGCTTATAAATTTTTTCTTGCTTTTGTACTCCCAAAACACATCTGAGTATATACATTGTTGTATGTGAAGAACCTTTTTTTGGTGATTCATCAATTGAAATGTGTGTCCGTTTCTCGAGTGATTGATTGCCTCTCAAAATTATTTGATATGCCTCCTGATTTTGTTAAACCTTTTTAGTCAAACGTCTATCTTGTGTCATGAAAACATATCAAATTGAAAAATTACCCACATAACAATCAAAGCAGAAGAAATACTACATTTCAATAACAAAATATTGAAATACAATATTGTAAAGTTATTAGGCTTCTTACACTGTTGGAAATGCAATCATAAGTCTAATACTTGATCTATTTAATTATTAAATAATAGTGTAGTCTCATTTGTTTTATTGATGGTTATAGTGATAGTTTTGTATTCTTATTGTCCTTCCATTGCAAAAATGTTCAATATACTTCATCTTACTCATGGATCATAAAGTTCTCCACCCCTACAACCTTTTTCAGTTTTTCAAATTTATTCATTACTCATTTATTAGATTGCAGACAAATCGTTTCTCTATAGAGGGTACATTTGTGCATGACAGTTTAGGTTACATTTTAATATTGTTTACCGCAGGAAAGTTTCTACAGTCCTTAAAATTTGGCCTCAGCTCCTGTACATCAAATCAAAAGCTTGCATTTTAAATTTATTAATTTAGGTCATACAAACAATTCACAAAAACTCTTATTCGAATAGCTCAACTTCTGCAAGTGCCTTGTAAAAATGACAAACTTTATCAAAATGGATGAGAAGCTAGAAGAATAATTCAGTCACAGATATAAGTCAATTGCTGGTATTATTATACATTATACTTGCCTATTGTGTTTTTTCATTACAGTAAATTTTTTTATGATGATTACAATATCAAATTTTTATCTATTTTGTATTAAATTGCTCAGGTTGTAAGCTTGAATAATAGCTTATGGTTTCTCTTTATCTTAACATGCTATATATGTGCTTCTCTATAACTTTATGCTTCTTTTAGTAAGATTTGTTGTAGCTCACTTTGTTTGTACTTAAACAGATAATAGTAACCAATGAACTCTGAACGCTCATCTTCAGATTTCACATTTAAATCATAACCACTACATTTCTATTTTCTGACGACTCAGTGAAAAAAATTTAAATTTGTCGTTGTATGCGATTGACCACTTAAACATGTCATGTTTGATAGAAGCAAGCTATGAATTGAACCGTACTTGGTAGGCGTTTCTTTAGCCGAACACTTAAATCACAGTCCGGGCCTAAACCCTTCCCTAGTTACATGTATAGGCCGCCAGAGTTGAACTAGGAGCAGCCATCCTAGCAGTGTGACATCTTCGACTTTACCCGCCGTTGGAGTCAATTTGTAAGTCAAATTTTATTGGTAATGTCATTTTGCCAGTTCACAGTGCTGGCTTGATATTTGAGATCTGTTGATTTTATAAATGCGCAGAGTCTAATCTTTTGATTGTGAAAAAAAGATTATAAATTTTAGACTATAAAATTTATACATTACTTCTCTTGCGGTTAGTTTTTGTTTATGAATGTTCAAATTTCCTCTTTATTCATGTATTCTTTGTGGATTCTAGCCTCAAAGATTCCTGTCAGATAAGAATAGCAGTAATAGCAAGGGAAGAGTATTGATGTGACCAATGTTGGATGAAATTTTTCAGTGGAAGGAATATTGCCAACAAGTTTGTTAAATTTTTTTCTATATCAAGCTCATTGCTTGGCATGGACGTCAATCCTCGATATTTCTTTTGTCATGCTATTCTCTACATTATTCTTCGTATACATAGGACATATATTTTGATCGAAAATGAACCTTATTTGAACTATCATACCACAATTCAATCATATTGAAAAATTGAGGCTAAGTTTGACGTTTTTATTGGATTTCTATTAAAATTGTGAGTTTGAGCTGTAATTTATCCCACTTTTTTTTATTCTTGTTGCTTCATTTTTCTTTCCTTATATTGGCTTCTTCATATGCATGTCCTAACTATTAATCTTAACAGGCTAAATATGTGTTTCTGTGTAAGTTTACCTTCGTTAATATGATGTTGTTACAGTTCAACTTAGTTTGTACTTGAACAGAAATTATAGAATTCTCGCATTAATCATATATTATTCATTCTTCAAATGCACATAGAACTTCTTGGAGTTCAGTGAAAAAATGTGTGAAACTTCAAAGGAACTACTTACTCTACCAATATATTAGTATCTCATATTGAGAATTAAGAAATAAACTCTAATGCTTATCTTAATGTTTTCTTGATATATTGTCGCTATTCCTAGCTCAAATTCACTATATTTTTATGACATTCTTTGATTTTTGCAAGTTTATTTGCTTATGGCTATCAACAACTCTTGATATATTGTTGCTACTCCTAGGTCAATTCACTATATCTGGAATGGTGTAAATTGTAGGCTTCAAGTGATTTACTGATACATCTCATGCGTACATTTTGATATCTTCATGGGAAGAAATCAGGGTGGTCGTTCTTTTGTTTAACCGACAACTAAGATTATCAATTTCATTTTTATTGTGAGCTCACAAATATTTAACCTATACTCCTATCAAAATGAAAAGCTCAAAATGAAAAGCAAGCGGAACTTTGGTATTTAACTTCCTGATAAAGTATGCTCACTTTCAAGTTTTATGAATTTGACTCATGCAAAGACGTTAGGAATGCTTACCACTTGGTACCTTTGGATGCTTGCTCGTTTTAGCATTTCTGTTGAGTGAGGTAAATAACCAAGAAAAACAATCAAGTTCTAGAAACAGAACACAGGTTAAATCATGGAAAATGATTGATTTCAGGTTCTCTAATTTTCATTCCTAAAGATGAAAATTGATATTGATAAACTGCAAAATAAACTTGTGTTGACTATTTTTGATGTGTTCGCTTTCAATAACTTGCAGGAACAAGTAGTACTAATGTATGAGCACGGAAAAGTAGATATATACAAAGAGTTGGAGAATTGATGTTCTTCATGATACATTGATAGTCTAGAAGCCGTAAATGCAAAATATTTGCAACAACTTTGACCATGTCTGCCTTACTTGATCATCTCTTTCACTGATACACTCACATAACTTGAATAAATTCTTTCCTAGCAATTTGTAGTTTATATAACTGAAGAACTTTCAGCGTTCTTTATTACTTATGGAGAACAAACCAACAATGTTGGGCCCGTGCCTAGTATATATACTAAGGCAAAGACGATATTGTATACCGAATTATGGTTTGGGAGATTGAATTTTTGCAATGTAAATTAAATAAAGAATAACTACCTAATTACACAAATATTCTTCTATATTAACTAATTCTCTTTATAGTTTAAAATAATTACATAATGTTCCACCAATTAATAACTTTTATAAAGAAAATTTCAAGTCAAATTACCTAGATAATTGTATTTTTCCTACCAGATGCACTCTGAAAATACAAAAAAAAAAGGTGAGCAAGATAAGGAGAGAGGCAAACAAGATATGAGGGAGGCAAGCTAGATATCACATATACATATGCAAATCACACTAGATATATTTATCTAGGATACTAGATACATTCTAAAATATGGATACATAGAGAAACAAGCGAGCGAGAGAGGACAAAGGTGAGTGAAATTCATATACATGTGAATTCACTTGTATATAGTGTATTTTGAACAAGTTAAACCAAAATTTGACCTAATGTATATGGATGCACAAAATATGTGTATCTAGAGTTCAAAATCGACATAAATGATAATTTCAAAAAAATACATAATTAAATCATAAACTAATGAAATTTATGTTATTTGCCCATTAAATCATTGTACTTTTATGAAGTTTTCCCTTTTAGTGATCCAAAGAAAAGGAGAGCCTATTTTGTCAATGTCTCCCCAAAAAAATATGGGTAACTTACAAAAGCTTATTAATTTTTGGAGCTAATTATTTAAAAACAGGTTAGTTTGCAATATTAAATTTTTTGCTAGATATGGTGTGTTTAAATATGTCTAGATACATGTATCTTGAGATACATGAGATGAAAACTATGTGTAATTTGTTGCAAATACATTGTATCTAAGTGAATTCACATGTATATGAGATACATATATGAGTCTTGCTTGTTTCCTCCCATCTTGTATGCCAATCTTCTATCTCGCTCACATACATGGTATTCTAGATACATGTGAATCACACCAGACACATGTATCTGGTGTGATTCACATGTATTTGAGATACATAGACAAATCTTGTCCGCCTCCCTTCGGTCCTCCCTCACACTTCTTCTTATTTTAGTGTATTTTGAAGAAAACATGTATATATGTCTATCTGACTTGAAAATCTGATATGAAAGATTATTAATTTGTAAAATAAAATATAATTATTTCAAACTATAAGGAGAATTAGTAAATATCTTAAAAGTATTTGTGTAATTAAGGCTTGATTGACCGTGCAGTATAGTATCACGATCTGATATCATACTATGAAATCATGAGATGAAGTTGAAATTTGTTTGGGTGTACGATATAAAATTTTTATGTTTGTAAATTTTCTCATAAATGTAAAAATTCATAAGTTGTAAAATTATTAAAATAACTATAATTGTTCATACAATCTTATCAAATAAACAAAAATTTATAAAATCGCAAAATAAATTATGACAAAACTATTTTTTCTTCACTTAATTAACTATTTCATCTAACTTTAACTGATCAAACTTTAATTTAATAAAAAATAAACATAAATTATAACTGATAAAGCTTTAATTTAATAAAAAATTAAGGGATAATACTCAATTACCCCCTAGCCTATACCCAAAACCCTGAGACACACCTTATCCGCGATGAGGTCCTATTTTACCCCCCCCAACTTTTTTGTTTTAAGTAATTAATTATCACTTTCTTCTTACCTACATTCAATCAATATCAGAAATGTTAATGTGTTTGTTCACCACTCGTCGGGCCCACTTTGCAGTTTTATAAAAAAGTGACTATCAGTACTTTATCTTCCCAATTCAAAAAAGCTGGCATTTATTTTTCAAAATTTCTTTACCAAAAAGTAAGATAAGTACAGGAAAGAAAGAGGGTCACGTGCTGAAAATCCAGCATATACACCATTTAATAGAAACAACAATATCATATATTATTATAAGCATCGAAGCCTCAAATATAAAAGTTGAAAGCCATTTACCCTTATGCTAAATTCAAATGTTAATAATAAATAATTAATTAAATAGTAAATAGTAAATTTCTATAAAATATTTTATTTCAAGTGGTATACAACATGTGAGTAAAATTAAATTGAACAAAAATTAAAAATAAGAGTTATCCCTTTGAATAGATACATGTATGTGTTTCATCTTCCAAATTAATTTTCTTTTAATTAGATATTTGTCCTTTAATTTGTAATAAGACTTGACCTTTCCAACTTGTAATTTAAGGTCTCATATTTCCAAACACCCCCAAAAACTATATTTTTTTTTCCTATAATACAAAGCTTTCGATGAAAGTTTTTTAATTGTATTTTCATAGTAAGATTTATACGTGATCAATTTTTTGTGTGTGGAAGACTAGAGAGGCTTTAATCAATGAAGAAACTTTTTAAGGCCAATAGGATTTTCCTGTCAAGAGTCCGCCGTAACTTTTTTACTTTTAACTTTTTTACCTATTAACTTTTTTTATGGTCAAAGGTTGAATGTTTATTACTATAGTTTTTTTTTTCATTTTGCATTTATCAATAAAAAACCAGGGAAAGAAGGTCTGCCAATTTGACATTATCAATTTGCATTTTTGTTGGTAGCTTATGGCTACATAAGCTGCTCCCATATTTGTATTTTTTTTTGTATTTGTAATTTTTATTTTAAGAATTTATTTGATTGAATTGTGTATTTTCCGTATAAATTTTTTAATACTTAGTCAAATGTGTTTCCTTACAATGTTTAGTATTTTTTTGAATTCTTTATATATTTTATATTCTTAGATTATCATACAGTTTATTTACACATACTTTAAATTTTATAAATTGGGTTTTAATAATTAATTTAATATGAAATAGTAAATGTACATCATCATATTAGTATAAATAACTTACTATCCAACTTGTAAATATACTTGACTCTCACTAATTTATTCATTATGTTCATTACTCTCATTTCTCATTGATAATCTCAAATAAGAAATATATATTTATGCAACTCTTTGTACTTCTCAATGTTATCCAATCATAAATAGTGACATTTCACACAATAATATATAAACTTAAAAACCATTGAAAAAAAATGAGAAATCTTATCTTCTCTTTTCTCTCTTTTCTCGTCTCTTTTTATTTATTTAGTTTAACATTAAATGTTTCTTAACTTGTTATTACACGTACTTCTATTCTTGTGTTATTGTTTATTGGATAATTTACTCTGGCCTGTTGCTTTGGTATACATTAACCTATCATTTTGTATTTTAATATCTTCCATTGGAATATTAAATTTGTGTTGATAGTTATTTTGACTTTTGCCCTTTATCAATTTTATTATTAAAGATATAATATTTTTACTAGGGAGATATATGTAGTTTTTCTACCAAAAACAATGATAAATTTTACGATACAAAATTTATATGAAGTATCTTGGGAATAAACGTGCACGCACGTTTCCTCAATCCTAGTACAAATAAAAAATGTTCAATTCCCATTCTTTGGGACAAGACCTTGTTGGTCTTTAACCCATCTCTCCCTTTTACAACCTGATGGACCCACATTTTCGCGATGCTCTACGAAAAGAAAGCGAAAAAAAACACAAACAACATTACTATTGAACGAGAGGGCTGCTGCCATTCTGAAGCCTCAAACAGGCGCACTACTGGTGCACGAGCCTTAAGCCTGATGAACCGTAGAATGTTTCCCATCGCTGCTGTAACCTCCGCTTTTCGATCACGAATCCTAACGGGGCCACTTCCAAACAACAATCTAAGTTTCGCCTTAGCGTGTTAAGATGTCACTTTGTGAATATACCTTTCTCCTTTACAATTATATGTCAAAAATCGAGAAGGGAATTCAACAACTTATACATTATATATGTAAAATGGAAAAGAGATGACAGATTACATCAGCATCCATTCCTGCGTGTCTCTCCAGGTGTATTTCTCCTTCACAAGTATTTCGATCAGCTGTTAACAAAAATCAAGAGTCAGAATGCGGAATTTCATTTTAGTAGTAAATGCAATTTCAGAGTCAGCTTTATTTTTGAAATGTTTTCTCAAATCCTTTGACACGTGGCTACTTTTTGTGGTTCCTTGTTAGCTAAAATCTCACTCCCGCTCTACATGGGTGAAATGCACTATATTAGCACGTAGATATGAAAGTGGTAATTAATTACTTAAAAAAAAGTTGGAGGGGGTAATAGGACTTTATCAAAAATAAGGTGTGTCTCAGGGATTTTGGTTATAGGCTAGGGGGTAATTGAATATTATCCCAAAAATTAAACATAAATTATAATGTATTAGTTTTTAATATATTCCTCTAGTCCATGCCCTCTCACTTGTCATCTACATGTGGATGTACTATTGGCAGTCATTAGAGCACGCGCTTCCGCATTGAGTGCTTGTTTTTCTCGAAAATGGTGTCTTTAGGACATATGCTTCCAAGCGGCAATGTCGCTGGGTTTAACTGTAGGACCCTTATCCCGTCTTTCGCTCCTACTCTCACGACTACAACTAGGTACACTTATCCTCTTACTTTGCCCAAGTTGTTCAGGATTTCATCACTACAATCTGACATTTTTGTGGGTGCAGAAATTTCAGTGTAAAAATGTCGATTCCGACGACTCAATCTTCCATATTGCTCCCTGAAAATCGAATCATAGTGGGTTTTTTTTTTTGTTTCTGATGGAGGTGTATTGGTTAAGTTGGGGTTGTTATGTTATATCTGATGAATTTGTTATGTAATTTGAGCAGTTAGGTTGTGGGGCTGTGTCAGTGGACTTTTTGGCTGCTGTTGCTTCTTATCCTAACCCAGATGATAAGATTCGAAGCACAAGCTTTGAGGTTCTTTATTTTTCTTCACCCTGTTGTTTGAACTTTGAACTCAACTCTCTTTTTTCCAGTCTTTGTCATAGTGAAAAGTGATCATTCTTGTAAAACAGGTTCAAGGAGGTGGAAATACTGGGAATGCTTTGACTTGTGCAGCTCGCCTAGGCTTAACTCCTAAGATTATTTCAAAGGTCTGCCTGACCGATTCTAGATAGCTTTTTGGAATTTTATTTCTGTATGCTTCCTGTACTTTTTAATTTTCTATATAACAAATAAGCCCATCTTAAGTTCTGTTTCCTGCGCAATAGTCTACATTAATTATATAATTCCCACTAATACAATGTTTGATTCCGGTGTAAAGCTCTCTATAATTGATAGTTGCATAACTCTTTTTGAAAGAATTCATGCCTCTATCCTACTCCCATTTGAATACTAGCTTCTCATCAGTGGCAGAATTCGAAGTTATGACATTCACCGAGTCCACACATTCTATGCCATGTGCTTACCATTGAACCAAAGCATTGGGGGCTGTAATACCTGCATAATGTATGAGGAAACTTATGTCTTATTTTATACAGGATGGACATGTATTAGTAATTCCAAGATAAGCTTTAATATCACTATCTCTGCCCATTACTAGTCTGTCAACCAAACCATCCAGTGGTGATGCCTTTTGTGTCTTCAGGCAGTAGCATATCTCAATCTTTCCTAATTTCCTTTTCAATTCTTATCTTCTGTAACCTTTTGAAGTCCCTGAAATCTTTGTTGGGATTTAGCAAGTGTGAATGAGAAAAGAAAAGAGAGAATATGCAAAGTGAGAGAACTACTTTGGATGGAAAATGAAAAGTCCTTTGCAAAGTGCAAATAAAAGTCATTTCCCCATCATCCGCAAAAGAAGGGAAATTGTTGTCCTATAGAAGGAACCACCTTCTATTACTGTCTAAAGATCTAACAAGAAGATGCCACCCTCGCCCGTCCGTCGTCGCTCGGCCTCGACCTTCGATTTGCACAGTGAATTGATTGCTAATTTTTTTGGACAAAATTTATTTAGATCATTTTTGTTAAATCAAATAAATCCTGTTAAAATTAGCTCATTATAATGTGCAGGTAACAGGAACATTTCGAAAATTTGTTACTTCTTTCGAAAAGTCGTTACTTTTCCCAAAAAGTCCGTTATTATTCACATCCCAATTTTCCGAAAAGAGTGTTATTTTTTTCCAAAAGAAACAACTTTCTGGATAAAATGGGGTCTGAACAGAATTTCACTGAACACACATGTTTTCCTGCCTTTGCTGAAATGGCTATAAAGGAAGTCAATTTTGATTTTTTTTTAAAAACAACACTGTAAATTTTTTTTTTATCTTCCTTTCTCTCTGCATTATTTTTCTCTCAAAATTAAAATCGAAGTGTCGATCGACTGAGTCGTGTGACTTGTTGCTGTTCTTAAGTTCGTTGAAGTTAAAAAGAAGTTGGGTACCGCTATTCCTTGTAACAGTTTTCATCAGGTTTTACTTGGAGACTTAATCCATAACCAACCTTGTACAGTGAGGGGATTAAATTTCTTAAGGACACAGTAATTTCTGTGGAGCTTCATCTTATTTCTGTTTCTGTTTATTAACCTTATAAATACAGGTTATTGTAAGAATAACAATCTTCACTTCATCTCCTAATTCCAAGTTGTTTTTTAGGTTGCCGATGACTCTCAGGAAAGGGTTACTGGAGGAACTACAAGCTGATGGTGTAGATTCGTCTTTTATGGTGGTGAGCCATCCAGACATGGAGTGCTTCTAGAGCTAGAAAAATGATAACTTGAATGCCTTTCTGTGTTTTATAGTTTGTTTATGTAAAAAAATGTGAAATTGTGATTCTGCCTCTTTCCGTCCTCAGACTTCTTGTCATCTACTCGTCTCTAACAAGAAGTATCTGATTACTTGTACCATTTTTTTTAATTCCAGGTGTCAGAAGGGGGAAATTCACCGTTTACCTACATCATTGTTGACAACCAAACGTGAGTGCCTTCTGCTCTGTTACCACCATTTCAGACTGCCTTGGTGGTAATTAATTACTATTGTGATGTGATTTTCATGACATATGAGTTTATATCTGTTAAGTTTATATCCAAGTGCTAGTTGTGAGTTACTATCTAATTTTTTCTTTTAATTTCTATGTCAAAAAAATTTGTAAGTTATACTATTTGCTGGATGGCAGCTGCAAATTATAGCATTGTGCTATTAAATCCATAATCGAACTAAATCAAGTCTCTGACTACTTCTCAGAAGTGGAGCAGCGCTGCTGCCCATCCGCCATTTTTTTTTTTGGGTATTAGGGGCTACAACATTGTTTTCTGTTCTTGCTTAACACTGAATCAGCAGTTGGTTTGTTGTTAGTCCCCAATTATTGCATCCTACCTACTACTAATGTGTAGTTAACTGAAACCTCGCAACGTACCTAGTGAAATCCCACTAAGTGAGGTTTGAAAAGGGTAGAGTATATGCAGACCTTATCGCTACCTCGAGGAGGTAGAGAGACTGTTCCTGAAAGACCCTCAGTTCAAGTGCATCAAACCCAAGTAAAATATGAAGAAAACAATGGAGAAAGCATAACCGTTAATAAGAAAAATGTGTAAAGTCTACAAGGAAGAAAGAAACAATTACAATAGTAAAATAGTGTAACAATCGAAACACAATACACAACATGAGTCAAGAACTACAAGGATACAACTAGTACTCCGATGGACACTAACAAGCGTAAACCTACGCACGACAAGACAACATTTCATCCCTACTAACCTTTCTCCCTTATATGCAACCTCCACTCCTTTGTATGTAGAGTCATGTCCCTGATAATATGAAGTTGCACCATGTCCTATCTAATCACCTCTTTTCAATACTTCTTTGGTCTACCTCTAACCCTCCGGATACCCCCTATTTTATTAACTAAAAATGTTTTTATTTTGATAAAGAGAGTCACCACTTAATTTTGCAAGAAAAAAATTAAGAAATACAATTTTTTCAAAAAATTAGAACAGTAAATCAATTGAAAATATTAAGGGGGTTCAGGGTTTGATAACAAGTCTGGCATAACAAGTCGGGTATGAATTCTGTGAAGGTCAAGAACAACCTTTGTATAATGAAGATCTTCTAGAGTGTTCTTTTCCATCAGATGCGTAGGAAATAGAAGAAATGTCTTTCCTCTTTTTCTTTAACAATCCCGAAGATCCATACGAGGCAGTAACGCGTGCAATCTTCCCGATTCTTAGCCCGTCCTCGATAGCCTCACCAATCTTGACTATCTTGGCGAATTTTGCTCCAATGAGCAACATAATCTTGTCATAGTATTTTAATTCTTGAATACGCACAAACACTTCAATAATTTCTTTTTCTGACATAGGCGGCCTCTTTCCTCTCCATCTATACGTGTATTCGTGGTAACTTCCGGTTGACTTCTATCTAATATGTTCCAAAGAGTACTGTTCTAGAACGATCTCTACATTGTAGGCAAATCGTTTGAATAAACTCCAGATGTCGTCGGATTGAATTATGAAGATTTGCATCCATCAAAACTTGGATCTGTAAGAAGGGTTCAAAGTGTCGAAATTTGATACTTTTGGAGGAACTAGAAATTTGTTGGCTCATTTGAGGGCTTATTGTGACCAGCTCGTAGACGTTAGAAGAAATGGAGTATTGTTAATGCGGCTCTTTAGTCAAAGTTTTAACGGGGAAGCGTTGGAACGGTTCACTTCCCAGGAGATGAAGCAATGGTCCAGTTGGAACACACTCGCCAATGATTTTTCCAACGATTTGCCTACAATGTGGAGATCATTTTGGACCAATACTCTTGAAATGATCAGACAGAAGTCAATTGAAAATTACCGTGAATACGTGTATAGATGGAGGAAAGAGGCTGCTAGAATTCGACTGCCTATGTTGGAAAAAGAAATTGTTTAAGTGTTTGTGCGTATTCAAGAACCAGAATACTATGACATGATTATGTTGCTTATTGGAGCTAAATTCGCTGAGATAATCAAGGTTGGTGAGACTATCGAGGACAGGCTAAGAATTTGAGAAGATTGCCCGCATGTTGCCTCGTCTAGATCTTCGGGATTGTTAAACAAGAAGAGGGAAGACATTTCTTCTATCCCCTAAGCATCTGAGGGAAAGAAACACTCTAAAAAATCTTCATCGTACGGAAATCGTTCTCGATCTTCGTAGAATTCATGCGCGACTTGTTATGCCCAAACTGGTTATCAAAGCCCCTTACTATTTTCAATTGATTTACTATTTTAATCTTTTGAAAAATTAGTTTTAATTTTTCCTTAAAAATTAAGTGGCGACTCTCTTTATCAAATTGAAAAGATTTTTTAGATAATAAAACAGAATAACGACTCTGCTGGGGAAGACGACGAGTGAATTTTCCGTGTGTCTTGACAGTAGGAGACATGCTTCTTCATTTGAAGCTTCTAATATGAAGACGCTGTATATTTTCTTTCGTGCTATTGGCATTTGAAGGATGTTATTACCTCGCTTAGTGAATGTTGTTGTTAGCTGCTAGGTTAACGTTGTGTTTGCGCCGTCCTTTTTTGTGAACTCGTTGGATTTGTTCTTTCTCGTGTGAGGAAGGTGAGTCGTGTCTGGTTGAGGAAGAAGATGGCAACACTCGTCGTTCTGCTCTGGGCTCAATCACGCTCGCTATTGGTGTTATTGTTGTTTGTTGTTAACGTTGAGGGAATTGGGTTTGGGCCGGGTATTTTGATAGAAGGTTGGGCTGGTTGAATTAGAAAATTGAGGCAACAAGTGGGCTGATGCGAGATTGGGCTGTAATTTGAGTTCAAAGTTGGATAGAAAAGTGGTCAAAACGAAACAGAATCGGCTAGGTTTTGCAAAACACAAAATGGTTAAACTGAATGCAATTATAGATATATAGAATTCAAAACATAGCTGAATTTACTTAATTTAGTGAATCCGGCTAGAATTTAAACACGATGAATTAATATTAATTAACAAGTTTCTTGATCTTAACGGAAAAAATAAAATAATTAACTTAATTGTAAAATAACAAATTCAAAATCGTAACTATAATTTGAACTAAACTAACCCAACAAATATTTAAGTAAAAGTAAAAAATCTTTTTTAAGAAAATTTTCGAATATTAATAAAATATACTAATTATTTACATAATTATATGAAATATTTATTATTTAAAAAAATATAAAAACTGATCGAAATTACTTAGTACTCCCTATGTCCCAATTTTATGCGACTTACTTTCCTTTTTAGTCTTCTAAAAAGAATAACACATTTCTATATTAAGTACAATTAACTAATAACATTCCATTTTAACCCCTTAATGAATTGATTCACATAACACAATTTCTACTTCATTTGGAGCCACAATTTTAAAAGTCTTCTTTTCTTTCTTAAACACCGTGCCGAGTCAAACTACCTAACATAAAATGGGACAGAGTGAGTAACTTTGAAAAATATTTGAATTTATAAAGCTAATTATTCCAAATTGTCTGAAATTAAAGAAGCTTAACAATTAATTCATATTGGGGAAATTTTGGTGTCAACACCCCCTACAACCATGAACCAACCTCTTGCACCTCCTCAATTGGGCGTCAACGCTCCTCCTTTGCACTTGCCCTAGCTATCTCAGCCTTGCTTCCCTCATCTTGTCCCACTCCTACCTTCTCCTTTATAACCTCATTTCTAATGTTGTCGCTCATAGTATGCACACACATCCATTTTAACATCCTCATCTCCACAACATGCATCTTCTCTACCCCATACAACAAGGACGGTTTTATTGTAAAAGCTTACAATTAAGTTGAGGTGGCACCTTCATATCACACAAGACCCTAGATGTAAATCTCCATTTCATCCATGTTGCCGATGTGATGTGTGACATAATCGCCGATGTCTCCCTCTAACAATTTGTTTGGATCATTGTTACCCATTGTTTCATAATGTATTGTATTGTATTGTATTATATTGTATTGTATGGTAGATACAATGTTTGGCTAGACTATATTGTTTCTTGTTGTTTGATAACATTTTTATTGTTTGGTTTGATTGTATCGTATTGTATTGTAATTTATTAATTTACTAAAGTATCCTTTAATTGTTCTAGGGTAGGATGTTTGACAAGAATTTAATAACATAGGGTAACGGGTAAAATAGTATTATGAAATATCATGTAAGGATATAATTGGAGAAAAAAAATTAAGTACCTATGAAAATACACCAAATCGGTTGTTTCATAAAACAAGTTTTCATTGTTATGTATCAATAAAATTTAACAATACAATACAATGTTTGATTTGATTATTACTTAAAAAGTATTGAAATTCTGGTGTTTTAGTTCCCTTATTACAGTTTCTGGTCAGTGAATCGTCTCTATTGAGAAACTGGATCGAAATTACATCAAAAGCTTAATAAGTTTTAAAGATGGAGAATGACATGTCTTGGATACTGCAACATCTTTGCAGCTTTTATACTAATCAAATGAATTGTGCCTAATCTCAAGCTTGTTGGGCTTGGTTATGATTTTTCCAAAATAATTCTGCTCTATTTGGGTACATATGATTTCAATATTGGTTAACAATCTTAAGGCTAGTTAGAGTTTTTCTATAAGTAGATGTTCTCAAAATCTCACATTTTCTCTATACCACCATACAATTCTCTAACTGACTCTGAACTTCTAGCAAACACCACGACCTGACATTAAGGAATCTTAATTTCAACTAATTAGTATGACATATTGATCTTTTAGCTAAATATGCATTTATCCTTGCAGCTTGCACACTGATTAAATTTTATTATGGAGGTTCTAGCAGTTTATTTTATGAAATGGTTGCCTGTCTATTTAAGAACTCCTTGTGTTTGATGTTTCAGGAAGACTCGCACTTGCATTCACACCCCTGGCTATCCACCCATGATACCCTCTGATCTTTCCCAATCAAATTTATTGTCGGCCTTGGATGGTGCTAAACTTGTCTATTTCGATGGGAGATTGCATGAAACTGCTGCTATTGTAGCAGAAGAGGTATTTTCCTCTCACGCCTCTCTTCAAGCTTTCTGAGCTCACAAAAGTACTCCTATATCGAATACATTTAAAATGGAAATGAACTGCATGCTTTTGGGATTTCCAGTGCAGGCAAATAGAAGGGGCATACCCATTTTAATTGACGCTGAGAGGAAAAGGGAAGGATTGGATTATCTTTTAAACTTTGCAAGTTATGTTGTGTGCTCAACCAAATTTCCTCAGGCAAGCTATTCACTCTATAAACTACATCTGTCTAATTTCTTGGCTGCAAGAATATGCCTTTTGAATGAGTTGGACTGTCACTAATCTTCATAAAGAAGAATTTGTAATTTTGAGCAATATCTTCTAGCATGGGCTGCCTGATTCAAATTGTGGTTGTATCTTCCATGAGATAGCACTATTGGTAGTATTGACTGGTTTCATGGTTTTGCTTACAGCATGATCAACTGCGGATGCCTTCAAACTTTTCCTGATATGGAAAAGAATATACGTTTTACGGGTTCAGTTTTAGATTGGGATAATTTCCTATAATTCCTTGTTAATCTTTGTCATGGACCTTTAATGCAGGCCTGTAAATGATTTGACTTCCAAAATTAAATAAGATTGAGGATATCAAAAGAAAGGAGTCCCGCTAGTTCTTTTATTGTCTAGTGGAATGTCCTCAATGTTATGGTTGTTAAATGAAATCGGAAAACCAACAAAGAAAAAATAAAATAGAAAAAAACCGTTTTAGGTTGGTTTGATGTGGTTAATCAACTGAAACAGTCTGTTAGTATTTTTTAAAGGAGATACCGGCTCAAATTTAATCACATATACCCCTACTTAATGTTATTAATATCACTCAGTCAAGTTCTTAGTATAGCGGGCTATTCTTCATTATTCAGGCAATCCTATTCATAGTTGGACTATTTAATGCTAACCGTCAACCTATTGAAACCCCCCTTTATCCTAGCTTAAGATTGGTTAGCAAAGTTAAAGAAAGTACACATGAACTTCTTTATCTAAAGAAAAGAAAGTACAAACACTTATAGAGGTTATTTAGAAGATCACTGCAGAAATGATAGAGAAAAGCTCCCTGAGGAGGAAGGGAATTAAACATGATCTTTTATGAAGAGAAGAATTTGATGAATACGGAGGTGCCATGTGGGGAAGGGAGTAACTTTTAGTCACCACATTTACTAAGCAAGGAGGAGTCTGAAAAGGTCTTTGTTTTTTTGGTGGTAATAATAGGAATTTTTGACCAAACTAAGCCATTATATAAACAATTTACAAAGAATACATTTTTCTAAATTTACAAACTAGTATAAACGTATTCACGGTAACTTTTTAGGATGATTTTTTTTTTTTAAAAACTAACAGCATTATGTTGATATACGTAACTGTAAAGTTAAGTTTTACTCCTAAATGTTCTTTTCGTAACGTCTTTACTCCTAAATGTTACTATGAGTAACGTTGTAGGAGTAAAGATGTTACTGTGAGTAACGTATATCAATCTGACGCCATCACTTTTAAAACATAAAATATACCTAAAACGTTACTGTGGAATACGTTTATACTAGTTTTGTAAAATTTTAAAAAAACATATTATTTTGGTAAATGACTTTAAATAATGACTTAATTTGGTTAAAACCTCTAATAATAGTGATAAGGCTGGGATGAGTTATCTAATGGGATTTTAGCTTCTGGTGGCTAGCGTTTACTCAACTCTTCCAATCTAAGGTCCTTCCAATTTTTGAAATGAGGAGAGATCTTGGACAAAAAGATCATGATGATACCTCTTCAGAATCAAGAGGCCTGGCAAGTCCTCAGGAGAAAGCACCTAAGCATGACTGTAGCTGGGTTTAGGTAATAGAAGTTTCTTGAGTTGAGTTTGTAAGCAGAAACTGTGGATGCGTTTACTTCGGCTCTTCAGGTAGGGTATGGTCGCTGAAGTAAAGAACATTGCCTAGTTCATAAAGTAGCTTTAGAGGTAACAAAGTCCCATGAATTTGCTAGAGTCGTACTGTTCTTTTAGCTGGAGCATGATGGCCCTTCAATAAATATGTAGGTGAAAAATTTAGACTACTACAACTGTAACTGTCTCATGGGAACTACACACACATTTGGTTTAATGATACAGAAAGGGGCATACTGACTGAAAATTACATGTCAGAAAACATTTTACTAGTCACTTACAAGAAGGTTTTGAGTTATTTTACATATACATCAGGTCTGGTTTCTGTGATGCTCTCTGATAAGGCAACAGTGTTTTGATTGACTTTCAGGAATGGACTGAGGCTTCTTCTATTCCCACCGCCCTTGTTTCCATGCTCTTAAGGTTGCCAAAAGTTAAATTTGTTATTGTGACATTGGGTAAAGATGGCTGCATAATGCTACAAAGGACTGAAATGGGTATTTAGCAAAGTTTTTGTTTCTTCTCTTTTTTGATCAACTTTAATCACCTGTACACATCGATGAAGTCTTGTAATAGATGGTACAGAAGACTATGCAACATTTTATATGCATCCTACAGAAACTTGAATACTTTTGCAGACAATCTCCTCCCTGAAGAAATGGATGTCGAAGACCTGTTCGAAAAACTGAATCTGGAGAAAGACACTAATGCAACATTGCCTGCATGCATATCCTCGGTATTTCACTGTTCAGCAATTCATTATCTTATCCCCAACCCTGCCACGAGCCTTCTGCATTTCTTGTTTGGATTTCTCGAGTCTTGTGTAAATATATAAAAAATTGTCTATATACCCTATACCCCTTAAAACTGTACATTCTTTGGTCTTACTACGGTTTAATCCTTTTACTCAACGTTGAATGCTGTCAGGTGTTTGTTGTGCCTGTGACTGCAGGTTTAGAATTTTGTTTATCTGCTTCTTATGCAATTTAAGATGTCAGTTGCATGGAGATATGATTGTGGCATATTAACTTCAGATTTTACGTTTGTACGGCTGCAGAATGTAGCAAAACTATATGCAAAAGGGATAGGGACAATCACCGGGAAGCTACTTGTGGGGACAGCTGAAAGGATACCTGAAACAGAACTAATTGATACAACTGGAGCTGGAGATGCATTTATTGGCGCAGTTCTTTATTGTATGTATTTATCCGACATAATCTATTTTAGTGTTGTCCCTTGTACTGTGATCCCATGGCTTTCCCTACGCGCTGTCTTAAATGTTAAGGGCTGGATGTCCCTCACCTCCATTGATCTCCTTTCTTGTTGAAGTTAGGTGCAATTTGTTAATTGATTCTTCAATGTGTTAGTGGTTCTTCTAGCATCTTGTGTTAGAATAGATAGTGTTCTATGCCAGTATTTGAGAGAGAAGGAAATTTGTCCCTCATTGGTAAGATAGAAGTTCTTTCCCATGTTTGTTGTGTAACGCTCCCCATTTCGCATTGATTTGTTGTTATTGCTCCCATGTCTGTATCCCCCTCTTTCAGACTGTTTGGCATGCCTTCTTTAGCCGGGCTCTATCGGAAACAACCTCTATCTCTATGAGGTAGGGGTATGGTCTGTGTACATTCTACCCTCCCCAAACCATAATCGTGGAATTACACTGGGTATGTTGTTAGTAGTAAGATAGAAGAGAGTAGAAGTGTTTAGAAACACTTCTTGTCTTGGTTTGAATAATTCGAGGGAAGTTTTGGAGGGAAACCAAAAGCTTGGCTGTATTATTGAATAGTCAAAGCTGCGCATTAGGCACTTGAGAAGTAGCCCAAAATTAGTAACATATCTTAGCCACCTATCAGTATTTTAATTTGTTTAATTTAAGACATTTTCTTTTTAAACTAATTATGCTAAATGTTTTTTGAACAGTTTTTAGAACTCAAAATATGTGACTGTTAATTGTAAAAGGTGTTTGTATGTAAGGGTTGAGTCAGTCAATTCCAGATTCCTTGAGGTATGATAAATGCCCCTATATTCTCCAAACGAGATATACATCCGAATTCTTCTCTTCTTCTTCTCTTTCTGTTCAATACAAATCATAACTTTTGTTCTTTGTAGAAATTCGAGTTCATATGTCAAAAACTCGAATTTCATTGACTTTGTAAACTCATGGAGGAATTCGTGCAAGTTGCAACAACACAAGTGGGAGGTTTAAATTTCTTAAGAACAGTGTTATACTATCAAAACCAGTTCATTTATTCCCTGTTTCTGGAATTTAACTTCTAACATCTTGTTGCTTACCATTTTGGTCACTTTATGTCAGTCCGCATGAATTCCATTTGCTCTCATATTGGGTTACATCTCATGACTCCTATTTTATATATTGCAGCTATCTGTGCCAACATGCCACCAGAGAAAATGTTGCCATTTGCTGCTCAAGTGGTTAGATATTTTGTTTCCCTGGACTATGTTTTCCCCCCACCCAGAGAGGGTTGAGGGTGTAACTTGAGGCAACAAATGCAATAAAAGACTAATCTTGTATTTTGTGGATGGGTTGCAGGCAGCTATTAAATGCAGAGCCTTGGGAGCTAGAGCTGGTCTTCCGCGTTCCACAGACCATCGCTTGTCACCTTTTTTTAGTCTAGAGAGCCCAAGGGATGGCCATGTTCCTACTGTTATTGAAAATGGTACCAAAACTGGTTATCGTCTTGGGCTCTTTCTTATTGTATTTTTATCCGGGTTTCTGTGGACCGACATTCTACTTCTTGTCCTAGAGCATCTGCCCTGAATTGTAATTGGCAAAGTTGAAATCTGTGTATGTATAATCTGGTGTCACAAGCTTCTTCTAGTTCATTTATATGTCTGATGGAACTGTTTGTTCTTGTGGGTCTCAGTTCTGCATCTTGTCTTATCTTCACTATTCCATGACTAATTGTTTTTACAATTGCTGGAGAAAATTTCATTTGTAAAAGGTCCAAATTAGTTGGATCAGTGAGGTTTCTGATATCGAATGATTAAAACACAATCGAACTAAAGAAAGACTTTCTAGCATGCAATATTCATATATGAAATGCTGAAAAGTTGTAGAATATTCCTCCATTTCAGTTTTCAACTTAATGGCCTTTTTCTGATAAAATATTTGGGACATTAATATTGTTGTGAGTTCGAGTTACTAATGGAGCAAAAGGTGGGAGGAAGGGGTTAGAAAAAAGACATCACATTATAAGAAAGTGCAATCACCAATGTGTTTGGCTTCCTCTATTTTGCTGTCTCTTTTCATCAAAAGAGTATTCAACTGTTATAACCAAAAGTGAAAGCCTGATGGAATTGTTATAAATACTAGTACTTCTTAGTACTTGAAAAGCATGACTGCATATTTAATGAATCTGCCATGAACAGAGAACACTTGTAAGAATTGAATTGATGAAAAACAATAGTTTTAGAGAAAAAGGTAACAGAAAGGTACCCTGGATATATCACAATGCAACAGAAGTAAAACAAAACAGACACAAGGGCATTTCAAATCCAAAATCAAATCCTAGTCTGATCCTACAGTTCACAAAATACTACATGCCCCACTAATGACTTCTAACATTTTACAACATGCTATCTGCCCTGGTAGGCAGCCTCTTCAAGAAACATACAGCACTGGATGGCAACCTGTTCCTGAACCTAGGTGGTCTCAAATAATACAAACCCCAAAGAGCTACCACCCATTTGATTGGCACCAAATAGAAGAAAAAGGCAGCAAAGAAGCAGAATATTACAAACAAGAATGTTGCTCTTGGATCCCTCCAGCTTAACAATGCCTGAAATCTCTCCCCTTGAGTTGCCATATCACCAACCACAGTTTGAATCCTACCAGCCACACTCCTCAGTCTGTCATATCTCATTCGAACGATTTCTGCATTTCTGCTGGTAGGGAATGAATCAAACTCCTCGTCCAGTTCATCTGGATAAACACTCTCTGCATATGAGAGTCGAGTGTCCATATGAGGAGGGTGGCGTGGGCGTGACCTGTAACGCCATAGTCCTACTGCAGCCAAGTTGAGTAGTACACAAGGGATGATGAGCTCAGGCACCAATACAAGAATGGTAAAGGCAATCAGTGCTAATGCAGAGTGCATTGGCTTATGCCAATTGCGCGCAGACTCTAGAAATCTGCTCATAATAACAAACCAAGAAACCACATTCGTTAGCCTAAAGAAATTTGCTTTGCTCTTTCTCATGCTCCACATATGAGAATCATGATCGAGCATGTACTCCACCACTTCTCTTCCCAAAGGTGGCTCGGATCGACTAAGCCTTGTTGCCACCACATTCATAGCCTGATGCCTCAAGCTGTCTAACTGACTAACAGACAAGGGATGAACATAATGCATCTTTGGAAGCAACGGCATGGTATACATATGAAGCATATTCACCATGTTAGCACATGAAAACCTGACAGCCAAATGAAGCTCCCCCATTTTTTTCACCCCAGAGGGATGCAGCATCAAGAGTGGGTATGCATGAGTATAAACTCTATCTGATTCAAGAGTTGATAGCCTGATCCTAACCTTCCCAATTCGAGAGTCCCGATTTCCAGCCACAGGGTTAGCCATATTCTTGTCTACGCGAGAATTATCAAACACCCCAATAGTGATAACAGTGCAAGGGTCAAAGACTTCCCAAGTATATTGTTCATTCCATTTAGGAGATAAGCTCTCCACCACAGTCCTAGTTCGGACCCATTTCTGCCCATACTTTGCAACACAATACGCATCTACAGAGACACCCTTGCCTTCTTTCATTTTCATTGGCACGAGATTGGTAGCTCCCAAAACCCCAACCTCGAGAACTCCAATGTGGGGCTTCCACAACTGTTTTGCTGTTGGTCTAACATCACTGCTGTACATTGTTGCCTCATCAAGCACATGGTAACCACCATCAAGTGAAGCGCGGAGGTGAATCCGTGAGGCAAATCTAACCACAGCTTTGGGATCATTTGCATTGCTTAAATGAGTATCAAGATTGAACCACCTCGAAGTCACTGGCTTCTCGTTTAGGCGCCTTTCTAGGCTTGAAACAGGCAAAAGAACCCTCGCCACAACTTCCTCTCTGTTGGGAGCAAGTCTATCCTCAATCGAAACAAGCAAGAAGTCTTCAAATGGCTCAGCAACCACAAACATTAAGTCCTCATTCCAGAAAGGATTTGTAAGGCTTCTAGTAGCAGCAGGAGGAGAAACTCTAGTCCTCAGAACCTGATTCCCAACTTGAACTTTAGCAAAAAGTTCAGGGTATCTCATAATTGATGACCCTTTCTCCCCCATAACAATATCTTGTGCTTCAATAACCCCAACCCGTAAATACCAAAGCTTAGGCGATAGATACACTTTAGACTTGATGGAACACAAACCATCAAAATGCACATTTGCTGCTTTAGAATGCCATGCCTCAGCAAAGGCTTCATCAGCTTGAGTACCAAACCATATGGCAACCATAAGTTCACCACCTTTAGACTTATCACCTTTCTTGTCTTCCATTCTATACCATTGTGGAGCCAACTGACTATCGGGCGGAACTCGTTTAGGCACCTCATTCAAATCAAACCAAACACGACCCAAGAAGTCATCTTTGTTATTTTCCTTCACAAAGATCTCCACCACAGAGGACTGTACACTATCTTTTGAAAAGGCAAAAACTTGGTCCCATTCAGCATGATTTGAAAAAACCCTTTTAGTAATCCCTCTGTAGTTACCAAGTTTCACCTCAGCTACAAGCTCACCCCCACCCCCAACACCAAAAACAGAAAAATCCTTAGCCTTAACAACTCTAACATACAAATACTGCATTTGTTCCACCAAGTCATATGTTGAGTTAGTCTTGTCCTTACCACCAAGATGTGGACTTGTTTCTTTCAGAGAAAACTCACCTTGCCCAGAAGTGTACATACCAACCCCACCTCCACCAGTCACAGCCGGAATAATAGGTCCAGGAACACTAGTAATAACAACAGGCTTAATATCACCTGGTACTGACTCCACTGGCTTTGAATGGTTCTGGTTTTGAAAGTTTACCTGTTCATAAAAGTGGTATTAAAACATGATATAAAAAGTAAAAAAAAAAAAAATCAGTTCTTTTTGTCTTTAAATGAACACAAAAATTCAAGATTACCTTATTCTCTTGACCCATTTGAACCACCATGTTTGTTCCATTTGTCTGTTGCTGCTGCTTCTGCTGCAATTTCTTGTTCTTCTTAGCATTTGGTGCACCAGAAGACACCACCCCTCCACCACCACCACCAGCATTACCATTATCAGTTATAACTTGTTTCACTTGCTCTGTTGTTGATAAATAAATCTTCAAACTCAACTCACCACGTACATGAGAAAAAAGACTCCTTTTGTCAAGTGTATAAAGCTGCGCTATTTCTTCCCCTTCTTTAGCAATGCTTGACCCAGAAATCCGAGCTCGACCCAGAAAATTTCTGCTTGTGTTTGACCTTTTCTCGTTAAAAACATTCACTTCAATCGTCCGATAAGGAAGATCAGCAGCATCATTTACATGAAACACAAGCTTTTCATTCCAAACAGGGTTTAAATCTCTCATTTTTACTTGTGTTCTTTGTCTCTGATTCTCAAACTCAACTTCTACAAATGGTGACGACGAACCTTCACCATCTTTTGGCATCAAGTTATGTGCTGCCACCACTTCTACAACCAATTTTTCTTTACCATTGTTCATGGTTCTGATGAAAGCAAAAGCAAAAAAAAAAAAAACAGAGAGAAAAGTTACAGATAGGAAAAACAGAGGAATAAGATTATACAGCAGTGAAGTGACTATTTAGAGAGAAGCAGAAGGAGGGGGTAGGAGTGGGGGGGTGGGGTGGGGTGTTTAGATTACAGAGAATGAGACATGGATTTAGTTGCCTTAAATACCAAGAAGCCTTCTTTGTTAATTGGTTCATAATAAGGTGGAACATCAAAAATAATGAGGAGGAGGAAAAATAAATATTATTTGCTTTATATTTTTATGAAAATTTTAAAATTATATTTTTTTATTTGAAAATATATAATCTATTTTCTTAAATATGATTATTTGTACTTTTTAATTTCTAAAACTAAGTTAAATTATCTAATTTGATTAATTTATATGAAATATTCAATTAAATTTGCTCTATAAGTATAATATCTCAAAACATATATATCACAAATTAATTTCATATAATTTCAAGAAAAATTCACTTTATTTGGATTGAAGTTGAAATTTTGTTTGATTATAGTTTTTGCAAATAATATTTATTTGTTTGAATGTATTATTCTTTAAAAATATGAAGTACTATGACTTAAAGATGAAATATAATTTTAATTGAGATTTTTTATTTTTTAAATAGAGCAAATATTAAAGGGGGAAAATAAAGAAAGAGAAAATAAAATTTTAGATTTTTTTAAATTTCAAATATAACTTTAAGTTATATTTCAATATTTTACTGGTCAACATTGTTTGTCAAATAAAATAAATAATTTTCCTAAAATGTTATAATAGTCATTAAGTGGATTATTATAGTAATATGATAAAGACTATTCCAATTTTTTTATAAAAAAAAAAACTCAAGATTTTGTAACGTCTATATCAATAATTATGAAATTACCTTAAGTACCAAAAGACACTTCCTTGGAAGATGCAATCACAAGCAAATGAAGTTTTTTCTCGATATTTGAATTGTATAACTTAGGAAATGTTTTGAATAATACCAAAAAGTAGTATATGGTCAAATGTGTGGAGGACAATGTATACATTTGCTCATATTAAAAATAATTCCGAAAATATGATTGCTAATGAAATTTCAAGTTTAATACTATTTGGTAAATAATTTAGAAAAATATTGAATGATAATAAAAAATTATATTTCCTTTATTTCATATATATTAAGTGATTTTTTAGTTTTTCGTATTGCTTAAAATAATTTAATTGTTCAAACTTTAAGATGAATGTTTGAATATTTCTTTAATAGTTGTCATTTCCTTTAATTAGGTTTTATATTTTCTAGGAGATAAATAGCACTTCGTATAAATTATATTTATAATTCACAAAGAACAATGATGGAAAATATAATTTAAATTATGTTCTTGAATATTTAAAGATATCTATGAATTATTTAAAATTGATCAGTTTAACCCTCTATTGTGTTTTTAATTTTAAAAACACTTATCATTATGTTAATCTTCTTAATATCCCGCCAATAGTGAATAGTCTCCAAAGATACCTTTTTTTACAAATAAAACTATAAAATAAAATTTAAAAAAATCAATTTTATCGGACTATTCAATATATGACAATTTTACCCTTATTTTCAAAAAATATTTTAGTGTGGGTTCAATGTGAGATGTATCATAGTATATATTGAATAAGTAGTGCATATACTTTTCATTTTAACAAATAAAAATGAAGACATAAATTTTCTTTTTTTCATCGAATCCCTTTAAACGTTAGTATGAGTTTTATTGCTAAATCATAATATTAGGTATATTTTCTTATATCATTGTTTTAAATTTATGTCTATAGTAGTTATAATTAATTTATATTACTGATTCTCAGAATGATATAATAAATAAAATTATATTCAATTACACCTTAATAGAGTATTACTTATTATATCGTTAAGCGATTTCAAGCTTAAGTCAAGACTGATATAATAATTTTAAAGTGAAAGAGTAAAATAAATATTTAGTTAGAAAATCAAATAGGTAATCAAACTTTATACTATAAAAGATAAAATAAAGGGATAATTTCAGAGACCTCCCTTCATGTTTCGCTCTATAACACTAATCTCCCCTGTGATTCACAATATTACGTCTACCTCCCTTATTTTCATTTAGTTGTAACTAATCTTTAATCTATTTAAAATAAATATAATTAATTTAATATTTGAATAATTTTAACCATTTTTCTTCATTTCTTCAATCATAATTTATATCATACAAAAAACTTATGTAAACGAATATTTTTAAATATAAATCAGCACAATTCCAAGTCTGGATTAAAGCTGCTCACCTTTTCACCAATATTAACTCTTCATATCCATGTCATTCACCTTTATCAATTCATCTAGATTTTCCCCCCCTAAATATCCATCATATTCCTGAACAATTCTCCACATAGAAGGATAACATGAACTCCTCAAGAGAGAATTTCGATAAGAACGTCCGATTTTTGTTCTCCTTAAAATATTTTCCCAGCGATGAAAAACATGAATCCAACGATAGAGATAAATCAGAGAAAATTAATCTAAACTTGCATATATAAGAATAAAATTGTCGAATCTAAATTAATTTATACTTATTTTAAATAGATTTAAAGAATGGTTACAAGAAAATAGAAATAAGGGAGGTAGACGTAATATTGTAAACCACAAGGAATGTGAGTGTTATAGAGCGAAACCTGGATAAAATTATCTCTAAAATAAAACTAATGCATTTAAATCCTTTAATTAGAAAATTTGAAATGCCTATTTTTTTTGTCCCTTGTCCAATTAAAGGATTGTAGTAATCACCTTTTCCCCGTACAAATCACAAACATAGATGTTCACTCAATTTTACAACTTCTAAGAATGGTGATGAAGAACATTCACCAGTTCTTGGCATCAACTTTTCTTTGTCATTGTTTATAACTGATGAAGAAAGATGTAATGACATATTATGTAATAACGAGTTAATAAAAAAAAATTAACGATAAAAAAATAGTTGAATCGAGCCGTTAAATTGAAAATTGAATTAGTTTTATTTACGAACTCATGTAACACCATTTTAATTAGTTTTACAAATCTATTCACCTACACAAAATTGAGGTAAAGAAACAGAAGAAAGTGTTGAACAAACTAAAATAACGCAAAAACATGCATTTTTTTGGTTCGATAAAGGAGTTTATCATCTTGAATGGTTTCATACCGCCTTGTCAAATGCAATGTTAAAACTTTCGTTGAATTGTAAATTTGTGACTAAATGAAACTTCGCAATTATCAAAGAAAAACTCTCCTCAAAGTTATTATTATGAGTGAATAAATTTTTTGATGATTGCAGGTTTTTTATCTCTACTGAAATTGCTTCAATCAAATTATCATCCTTCAAGTCAAACTCTTCTAGCACTCCGTGGCTTTCAATTTTATTAGAAATAGTATTAAAAAGTGGTTCTCTAAGAGTAGGAGTGATCTTAAGTGAGTAAAATTTCTAAAGTATTTTTTTCAAAGACATTTATGATCAAGGGACTTAGAAGCTGTTCACATGTGATCAGCATTTCAATTTTTAAAAACTTCATTTGGAACAGAATACATATTCAATTTTCGTTCGAACAACGACAATCCTTCAAAAATCAAACTACACCATTCATGATGAGAAACAATAGTTTGAACTCTCAAATGTTTTATCTCACATCAAGAAAGCTAGAAGTGTCTAAATAGCAAGTAACACTGTGAACAGACAAGTTTTGGAGGACAAATTTGTTAGAGTTGGCACACTCAGATATTTGTGTTAAATAAGTCCAACATCAAATAGAGGTAAATATTATTTTATTAGTTTCATTGGTGATAATAAAAGATTCGATTTTTGTAAAGTAAAATCACAAGTCTTAGAAACTTTTATGAAGTTTAAAGTCTTTGCTAAAAAAGAAGTTGGTTATCAAATTAAGAACAACATTTTAGATATTATTGTTGATTTCTATCAAAGAGGGATTAGGATCTGATTGGGCTACTATAGCAGAGCAAATTATTGTTAATGTAAGAAATCCTTCAGTTTCGCTAAATATCACCCAAGAACATTTTGGAGAAGAAAAAAAAAAGATTTAGCACAAATTTTAAAAGTTCATCAAAAAAAATTGTAAAGGAGAGCAATCTGTTCCATCGAAATGCGCTTAGATCATGGTAGCGGTTCAACCCAACTCGTTATTGAGGAATAGTTGGGATAAAAAATTTCAAACTCATTTAAAACTAGGAATTATAAGTCTGATCTATATAAGTCGTTGTCCCTTGAGGCTCGATCAGGATCTTTTATGGATCAAAACTATTTATGTAAGGCGAAATAATTTGGTGAACCTTTATACTTGAATGCTTGTATTTTGGACCCTTTACTTGACTCTTTGTCAAATAAACCCTTAAACTCAATTAAAATTAAACTTTTGAACCTCCCCAACCATGTGTGTAACTCACTCTACCTAACATAAATGACACAGCATATCCATATCATAATCCACATCATATATGTTAATGTCATTTCTTAACATTTTTTAAATTATTAAGTTTTCTATTTTAAAAATAAAACAACATAATTATTTCTCTCACTTTTCCTCCAGTTCCCTAAACCCATCACCATCAAAAAAGAAAAAATGGAAGTTCAAAATTAATCTCTCCGAATTACTTTCCTTCTTCCTTTTTTTTAATTAAACATTGGACCATGTCCATTTATTTATAAAATAAAAAAGGTGTTCAACAAAGGTTCAAGAGTAGGGCTGTTCAAAATCGAATCGAAACCGATAATCCGACCATAAAAAAGTTTATTAAGCTTATAGTATGGTTGGGTTAGTTAAATTAGGGTTTTGATAACGGTTTGATTTTTTTGTTATCGGGTTATTGGTTCTTACGATTTAAGAAAGTTTTTCTTAATGAGTTAAACTCGTAACCCGATTGTAAATTAAATAATATATTTATACCATTTGTATATAAAGTCCTCGACTCGGGAGTTAATTTTCTACTTTTGTCTTTGGTGTCTTCAAACACTTGATTGTCACAATTTAAACTGTTTCCTTTTAGTCAAGATGTAACTTGTTTGAACTCACGTGCATGATTATTTGGTTTGTTCACCTTTGTTTTCTTTCTAAGTGATTTTTTAATATTTTTTCTTTGGTGTCAAATCTTAACGTTAAAACCGATAACCGAACCGATAACTGATAAAAAACTCGATAAACCAATAACCACTCACTCACACCAACTCAGAGTCTGTACAAAAAATAGAAAAATCTATGGCAGACTCACCAAGCCTCTCAAATCAAAGCAAAATCATCACATAATCACCATGGATGACCTATTGCCACCGGAGCAAAATTAGTATTCTTTTTCAACATCTAAAACTTCCATTGATACCGCTAAAACTAACCAAAACACTCAATCGTCAACTGAGATTCAATGGACAGAATGGGCGAAGATGCAGATGAAAATGGCGTCAAGGGACGCTTAGATCTACACTGTTTTCTCAAAAAAGGGGGGGAGGGAGAAGTTCAAAACTTAATTTTTTTATTATTTAATTATTTTTAAAGCAAATTCATTGCTTTCACTCACTTTTTAAAGTGTGAAACCACGCACTATAATAGAGTCAGCACAATAAATGTCACATAAGCTTGGTCAATAGTCAGAGGATATAGAAATTTCATTTTAATTGAGTTAAAGGTTCAATTAGCAAAACATTAAGTAGAAAGGTCTAGAATACAAACTCATACAAGTACAAGGGTCCATCAGACCATTTCACTCTTATTTAACGGTAACTTTAAGAAATTTCACAATTGTATGAACTAATTGCTTAGATGCAGCGTATGTTGTAATATTGAAGATCTTACCATATTTTTGTGCGTCCGAATACATGCTCTCATTATACATGGACTCTAAATTAAGTGTAATTTGTTTTAGATATATTTTATCCAAGTGGATTCACATGCATCTAGATAAATCTCGTGGTTTCGCCTCCGTTTCATTCTCTCGCCATTCTCTTATCTCACTCGTGTATCACCAGATACATGTATCTCGCGTATCTAGTATCCTAGATACATACTAATTACATTAGATTTTTTGTTAGTGTTATTAAAACAACACCATTGTTTGACATATTTGATTTGAAAATCTTATCATTTCCTTGATGTGATAGGATTTTAAGTTTGAAAAGAAAAAATTAAGAATAGTTGGAGGTCCTTTTAGGGTTCAGTTGGATTGGGATGAGCATTTTCAGGCCCATCCTAACCCATCCCCTTTAAAAATGTTTCAAAAAATTAATATTAGCCGCGAGACTGAAGTAAGGGGGAATGGACTGACCCTTTTTAACAACTCTAATTGTGGACCTAGAGAATGATTTAATGCTGCTCCTACTCCTATATTTGTTAATTATGAAAGTACTACTGACCGCTCAAGCGCAAGATCAGATAGTGAGGAACATGTTGAATGTGATGCTCCATATAATAATATTGAAAGTTTGAAACTTCAGGTGCAGATTTTTTATCTGCTAGTGGTAATGAGTTACAGGTTGCAGTTACAGTCTAGTCAATGAATAAGCATCATAAAAAAACTACTTTATTTGATGCACTTGTGGACCATCAATCTGACAATGCTACACTCTAGTCAACTACTTTGGTTGATGTACCAGTTGAGGTACTTCATTCACCACAAGGGCATCATATGATCACTAGGCACAAGGCGAAGAAACATCACTTATCACTTGTTGTTCACTGCAGCAAAGACATTCTGAGTGAACCAAACACTTTTGCTTGAAGCAATGCAGTAGCAAATCAATGTTTTACACACTAACAAGAAATGGATATTGGTGTCTAAATCTCCTAGTATAAATTTGGTTGGCTCAAATGTGTTCAAGACCAAATCAAAAGTTGATGGAACAATAGATAGATACAAGGCCAGACTTGTGACTAGAATATTCTCTCAGATTAAAGGCATAGACTTTGAAGAAACCTTTCGTCCTATGGTTAAAGCGACAACTATTAGGGTAGTTTTATCCATTGTTATCATCTCAAGGTAGGAAGTTGGATAACTCGATGTCAAAAATGTCTTTCTTCATGGGTTCTTACAAGAGGAGGTGTACATGAGTTAAACTCCTGGATTTCTTGATCCCAAGTACGCTTAGCATGTGTGTCTACTTAAAAAGGCGTTGTATGGTTTTAAACAAGCACCAAGAGCCTGGTTTGATGATTTAAGCATGTATCTCGTACACCTTAGCTTCATCTATAGCAAGGCAAATTCTTCATTATTTACATT
The DNA here is from genome assembly GCA_027704765.1 of Solanum habrochaites. Lineage (NCBI taxonomy): Eukaryota > Viridiplantae > Streptophyta > Magnoliopsida > Solanales > Solanaceae > Solanum > Solanum habrochaites. The sequence goes on along the minus strand of JAKWJA010002497.1, from coordinate 65,580,063 downwards.
GTAAGCTCACAAAGGCATCATATTGTTCTTATTATATGTGGATGATATTGTTATCAGATGTAGCAATCCATCACATGTCTCAGAATAGCTTCAACAACTTAGGAAAGAATTTGTCATGAAAGATCTTGACCCTTTACACTTTTTTCTTGGAGTTGAGGCTAAGTATTTTTATTCGGGTATCCACTTAAACTAGAGTAAGTATGTTGTTGAGCTGCTAAACAAGACTGAAATGACTTTTGCAAAGGGTGTAGTCACTTCTTTAGCTTAAAAGCATAGTCTAAATGAAGTTGTGGGAAGCTTGGTTGAAGCATTTTTTACCGAAACTTATGCAAAATCCGAGTGGTGGACATCTTCAAGGGGTAGAAAGGATTCTCATGTACATCAAAGGCACTCTGCACTTTAGACTTAGACTTATTTCACAATACCCATATAGGTTGTATGGATACTCAGATGGTGATATCGAACTCAGTTGTATCCACACCACTAACAAAAGACCATCAAACCAATCCCACTACAGTACTGATCAACTACATAGTAACAATCTGTAGTTCTTGTACCAAAATCCAATGAAATAGTCCATAATTTGCTCGTAAAAAAAAGTCAAGTGTTGAAGCATTGTATCAAGCATTTCCCTCCACTGTAATCATAGCTACTGATCATGTATCTACTTCATGACCTTGGGGTTTTCTTTGATCCGTAACCTACCATTGTATTGTGACAACATGATTGCTTTTGTACATGACAGTGTTAATCCAGTTATTGCACGCTAGAACTAAACATTTGAATGGACTATCATTTTCCTTCGTGAGAAAGTGGACAGAGGACATTGTTGTTACGCAATCGGTTAGGTCTACGATCAGCTAGCAGTATTCATACTAAGCATAAATCAAACAGGTTTTTGTTGAGTTTTGATACACCGAACTTAACTTTCTCAAATAAAAGTAAAGCGGTCGTCAAGTAAATAACCCACTATGAAGTTGGGATCGTTCCACGAGGAAAATAGTTTAGACTTAACTTCAATCTATTATTCTATGTTTCATGGTCCATTACTTCCTGGAACAAAATTATAAAAGGTGGAATTTCTATTTCTGAATAATGAAAATAACTACAAAATTAAAGAGACACTTAAAGCTTCTAATATTGGAGTTTTAAAATCATTAATAAAAGTAACCAGGTTTACGTGTTTTCCATAGGTTCAATAACTTTAATTCTAAACTATATACAATTCTTTTCCTAGTATCTTCATCACAGTGATAAGTTATGTATTTTTCTAACTCCGTGGTCTGCATCAGAAAATTTCACTCCGCACCTTGGGTCCCGCTACTTTGTGTTGCTATACTAACCCTTATTTTACCTCATTAAAGCATCGTAATCGATATTTGACTAAGTTATTACCTCGTACCAATCAAAACAATACTAGCCTATTAATAGTATACAAAAACACTAAATCTATGGTTGATAATTATTTTCCTATTATCTACCTCTTTGGTCAGCAAGTATGCATTAAGGCGTAGTTCTAACGTTGCCATCAATTAAAAAAGACTTCTAAGCGCAAAATTATCCATACATGCAAGACACTATTCGAATTATTATTTAGTTAGTTTTTAACCCATTTACCTCATTATTCGGCCTTTGTTTCCCACAACCTAGTTAATGTATTTTAGTTACCCATAGTCATATCACAATAGTCAATATATGGTATAAGAAGGCATATACTTATTTCAATGAGAAGAGTAAAATCCGAAAGTTCGCTTGATTAATCACAAAATACCAACAATTTAATTATAAGATCTCAAAATATCCAAGAGTCTCCAAAGGGTCTAAAAAAATAATCAAGAGTCTAACAATGATCAAGGGTCTAACAACATCAAGGGTCAACCTCAAAACTAGTTTTTTCAAACGATTTATAAAAACTAAAACATAATTAATAAGTACTCTATTAGATGGAAATCTGCAAAACGCGGCTGGGTCGAGGACCTCGCGACGGATCGTCGTTGGTCACGACGGACCGTCATAGACCCGTCGTCCCACTATTTGTGCAATTTCTTCTGTTGCTCTCTTCATTACCCTCGACGGCAGGTAGACGATTGTCACAGGCACAACGGGTTCCCCCCCCCCCCCCCGGGCGAGGGTCCCGGTCCAAAACACTTAAACTCTTGGAATTTCGGTACTGGGACTACTTCTCGCCTAAACTTTCATGACGAACCAGCAAGTGAGGGCCTCATGGCGACGACGTTCGTCACGCACTCTGTACCCCACACTGGTCATTCTTCCCTCGTCCTCCAGCAGTTGCACGACATTCCCACCTACGGCCTCACCTGCACGACGAACCTTCACAAGCTCCGTAGGTGGGTTACTTTTCTGTATTTTCTCGCTCAAACACCTCCGGTATTCATCTTTAGACAGATTTCCTCAATAAAGGAACTTAATAAAAATTATCACAAAAGGCTTTTGGACACGCTAAAGTTTAAGTAAAAAGTATTAATAATACCGTGACGCCACGGTATAATTCAAACACCCTCAACTTAATCGTTGTTTTGTCCTCAACGACCCACTATGACTCAATAACAAAATCTTTGTACAATAGTATCCATTTTTTATAACTTCGCAATCATTTGGCTATCATTCCCCATTCCCGATTCGATCCATCATATTTATACAATGCTATCACGATTAGCTTGAAGATGTGGCATCAGACCATAACCCCGACGCACCTGTCTAACAAACCCCTATCCTCTTCCAACTTCTCACCGAGGTGCTACTATTTTCGGTATTGCAACTAGTGTACTCACTCACAACAAAATCTCATTTTTCACACAATGATTTCAGTTTGAGTAGTATAAGGATTACTTTCCAACACTCACCTCAGTATCATGATTTTAAGAAAAAAAAAAAACTTTCTAGCTTGTAACATAGTCCCTCATGTCATGGTAGGGTATATTTAGGTAGACTTTTAGTGACTTTTTCCCTCCTTGACCATGTGCGACTAAACTACCATTTTCTATCATTTTATTATTTTGCGTCAGTTTTTTTTTCCCTCAATTCTTTCACCTTGTTATTTTCCCCTTTTTCTTCCTTTGTGTAAGTGACTCTCTTCGTTTCTTGCTTGTATTTATTTCTTGTAGATTTTTTTTGTTCTTTTTCTTTTTTACTTTTTGTTTCACAATTCTTGGAGTAACTTTACTTTTGTTCTTTCTCTCCCCTTTGTTCTTTCAACCCACTTTCCAGAGCACTCCTCATAATAGTCACCCTCACTCATAGCTTTGGCCATGAGTCCAAAGTACACAATCCCAACTTTGGGTCCGATCCATAAAAAGGGTGTTTACTGCATTAGCCACTCCTCAACTTATGTTTTTGAATAAGCTGATGTGCCACATGTCCAAGGAGGACCAGGGCCAACACATATTCTCTAAAAAAAATCAGTTCGGTGAAAAAGAAAGGTCCTAATTTAGCCAAAGTCCTTTGGATCAAAGAAGGATTAAAATTTATTTGTTTTCTTTTTTAGACTAAAAATGGGCTATATTGTTAAGGGCCTATTATCCTTCCTAATGTCTTTACAACAGCTTACTTTTTATCAGGACTAAACAGGCAAAGGCAAGTTCTAGATCAGTTACAAATAGGGACTATCCCAAATTCTTCCCTCACACTCACTTGACATCTTCCTTTCTCTACCAGATTTCAGGACCACCTAGTTAGAATTTTAGACTTAGTGTCATGCAGTTGGTGTACCTCTAGTCATGCTTTAGAGCCAACATTATAATATATGCCTGTCATGATCTTTTTCCATTATCTCCGGATATCATTTAGCCATCATGCTCAGAATTAAACTATGTACACCAAGATTATAGACATGCCGAGATTCAACAGAAAAGAATCCAGTCTCTTGGGGCAAAAAAAACACAGGCAAAGAAAACCCCCAAAGAGGATAGTGAAATTGGGCTACTAAGGGGACTTCACCCTAGCACTACTTTCCATATTACCCCACCCCCACAAAAATTACATGCAATTGCCCCAATGCATTAAAAAAAAAATTAAATACAAGAGTGGTAGGTGAAGCAAAACCTGGGCGCAAAGCGCCGCGATCAGCAGGCTAGAGGGTACGGTTCCCCAAGAACCCACTACCTTTGAATTGGACACCCTCAAAGGTGTCCTTAGCATCAACAACACTATCCAGTGGCCTCCCGCTATACCACATTTCTGGAGCTGAGACGCCCCCAGCAGCTAACTCTCCTGCTCTATCTGAAGCGCCTCCTCCAAAGCCAAGCGAGGCTCAGCAGCCTCATCTCACGGCGCTCCTTCTTGCGTATTGCTCGAGCTTCAGTCCTCCTCTGAAACCTTTACGCCATTGGCATGCTCTCGAGAGGGAGGTGGTCGAATCTCTAAAGTGGCGGAAGGACCACACACTGGTCTTCAGCAGGCTCTGAGAAGGGGCCTCACACCACAGGCACCACCTATAAGACCATGTCAGTTGTCTGTGCCGAAGACTGTCGACCGCGCAGCCTAAGGATCGACACATCCATCTGAGGGGGCAAGTCAGGCTAACACCCGCCAAATCAAAAGCGTCCCAAGCGCTGATGAACCTCAGCGATCTTCCGCTCTGATGTGGGGACCATCTCGATCCAACGCGCTCTTCTGCCAACCCTCAGCAATAGACTTCTGATACAAGCGGTATAGGATCATCCAGATGCCACCAAAGTGGAGGCAACTCTGGATGGGGCCCTCTGCGGGATCCACTCATTTGCCTCATCCCTGATGAGAACGTTATCACCGTGCCCAGCGGTGGAGGTCTCGAAACTAATAACGTGCCATATAGTTCACACTTGCGGACTGCATAAGAAAATATCATGATGGGAAAAAGGGTAAGTAGTTCTGACTTTAAAAGCCTCTCGTGCATTGCACCTGTAGAGCCAAGCAAAATTCCACTCAAAACCCGGCTATCATCGCGCCATCAGTACTGTCGATCCCCTGTGACTATATTATGGCGGCTGTAGGGCAAAGGCAGTGGCGGACAATCAACCACAAAACTCGCCTGTGAAGGTCAAGTTGGCCTTCTGATGGCTCCCTTCGGCTCGGGTCCACCCAGTAAGGCACCCTCTCCATCAACGGACAAATGCAAGGGCATCTACGAATTGTCATCTTTGACCAATCTGGCAACGGTAGTCAAAAATCGTGAGTTGTGGAGAGGGGTCCAGTTGGCATCAAAAATTCTCGCGTAAGATTAACGGGGGGATGGAAGGGCAGGGAGGGAGATATCAACCTGAATGCCACGTACTCGGACCTGCTCCAGTGGGCCGTTTGCGAGGGGCATCCCGCACTATCAATCTGTGATCTTGGGCAGAGTCGATAAGTATGAGCGGAGAACTCTCGGACCAACCTCACTATAACGTCCCACGACGCGCTTTGTTCCACTCTAGTCGAATCTGGTGAAAGATTGTGGATCTCTGGCATAGTCGGGGATACTTCCCGTAAGGGAACCGCTTCCAATGTAAGTGTCCGAGTCATGACTCCTTTGCATTCAAGAAACTTTGCATCGGAATAGACTTGATACTCACGTCGGACACCACCACGGTTGGGGGGGGGCTGGTCGGTAAAACCGGGGTGAGAGCACGAGTTGTGTTTGAACTAGGGGGCGATTAGAACTGTAATCCTATCACACGAGGCAGACTTGCAGCGGCGGTGGAGGGGCGGGGAACCTCAGAGATTCGTAGTCTTCGCTCCGACCAAGAAACTCCTAAGGAGGCAGGAAATCCTTCTTCATTAGGAGATGGACCCAGAAGGTGTGATGGAAGTGTGAACTCCCCGAATTAAAACTGGGGAGGTTAGGTAGTGACTACGCCGGACACCACCTTTTTGGGTGTGGCTTGGAAGCACGGTCAGCTTGGGATGAGGGAAGTGTCGGGTGGGAACGTACTCGGGGGTCACGTCATCATCAGAGCAAATGACCAGGCGGGAAGACGGGGTCGGGGTTGACAAGGAACTTTGATCGCCGCGTGCGTGGACTCAATTTCTTGTTTTGGTGCCATAATAAATCGTACTGTAAAGATTTAATATAAGTCTTAGAAGGAAGCAGACAAGAGTAGCAAAACCACACAAAATAAATATACAAGAGGTAAGATGTACTGACATTTCTCTAGTAACATGAATACGACGGGCCAGGTGGACGGGCTCGTCGTGAGTATGAAGGACGTCATGGGGTTCGTTCGTGTCTACTTAACTTTGTTTATATGGGAGAACCCTGAAGGAGAGAGTCTCTTACAAGTATGACGGTTATATATTGCAGGACGGACTTCACAGGTACAACGATCCGTCGTGGAGGAGTCTGTCATAGGCAATTGAAAAAAAAATGGAGAGGGGAAAACTTATGAGAGGGGTCTCTGACCACCATACGGCATGCAGGACGGGACCGTCGATGTTTATGACGGTCCGTATAGTTTTCCATTAAGAGGACACGTTAGAAAAAGTATGGAGACCTTTAAGAGAGGGTCTCTGACCGTCATAACGGTTATGCAGGATGAACCGTCGTGGGTATTATCGAGGGTCCATCGTAGTTGGCCGTTTGAGGACACTTAGAGAAAAATAGAGAGAGGACCCTTAGAACGGGGCTCTAACAACTAGTAAACGGTTGTGCAGGACGGACCATGTGGGAAATGACGGCCGTCGCATGTGGCCGTTGGAGGGCCACTTAGAAAAAGTGAGAGACCCTTAGGAATGAAAACCAGAACGGTTGTGCAAAACAAAACCGTCCGTGGGAAAATAAACGGTCCGTCCTGTGCTGTTAGGGACACTTGGAGAAATTGGACAGTGGGGTGGTTCGGGCGGTTGGAACGGACCCAATGACGGTCCGTCATTGGGGTTACGATTGGTCAGGTCAGTTCATGGTCTCATTCTGTCAACTCAGTGAATAGAATTTGGGGAGATGCCCCATTCATCCCATAGACCCAAATTGAACTGGTAGTGTTTTTAACCTACATTGTTCGAACCCAAATACCTAGTAAACTAGCAATGCTAAAGCACATATTTCTAGGGTTTTAAACACGGTTAATTTCAAGGATTTTCAAACATAGGCAGAAAAAATTTTGTATTATAAAGAATAATGTATCAAGAAAAAACTAGGGCTAATACTCATTGATAAACAAAAATGCAATAGAATGAGTAGAGAATTAGAGAGAAGATACCTGAGAATTGAGAAAAAAAAGAGCTAAGGTACTGGTCGATAAAGTAGAGTCCAACAGCAGCAGGATCGACTAGTAGATGATGAATTTTAGGAATTCGAGGGGAATTTGGGGAAAATGACGGTTGTAAGAGAGAGGGTGGTTGGTGAAGTTGGTATTCGCCAAACTATTACTTTCTCTAGTCAATGGTACTATGATCTTTGGAAGTTTAAAAGGGAGGGAAATGGGAGAAAGAGTGAAGGAATGGGGTGAAATGAAGGGGTGGGGTTTGTAAATGTTGAATTTTTTTAAAAAACCCATCGGGTCGGGTCAGGGTATGCTTATTACTGCAGCGATGATTTCTCGATGGACGGGTTCATCTGAGTGTGACGGTACGGCGTGGTTCCGTAGAAAGTGACCTAGTGTGAAATAACAGAAAAGACGTACCTCGCAGACGACGGATTCATGCGATGTGGTCCGTCACAGGCGCAACGGTCCATCGCTTGTATGCGTCATGACTGTGCCAGAGTAATTTCTGCAGAATTCTGGTTTGATAGTGTGCCTGCAAATTTAAAACCCATAGTAGAAAAGGCCTACCATTACTAGAAAGAAAAAACGTATAAGTATTTGGGTTGCCTCCCAACAAGCGCCTGATTTACGTCGCGGCACGACTTGAGGACACGTGATTACTTAGACTTCTTCTTACAGAGATGGTATGCCTCGATCACTTCATTCACCGATGCAGTATGCCCAAAATAGAATTTTAATTCGTTCTATTCAGCTCTAAAACCGCACTCCTCATTGATGTTTAACTACATTGCTCCATGAGGGAATACTTGGAATCAAGTAAAGTAAGGGCCAGTCCGATTTGGAATTGAGCTTGCCCGGAGTCAAGACAAACTTGAACTGTCTAACAACACAAATCCCCAACCATAAACTCTCGTTTTTTTTACTTTGTAGGTCAATTATCACTTTCATCTGTTCTTTATGGGATTATAGCAGAACGAGTGGAGATCACCACTCTTGACTCATCTGACCTACAAATGTTGAAGGGAAGGTCGCTTTTATTGTTCAATCGAAATTTAATATGCCCCTCGTCCATAATCACACCACGGCTGACCCGTAGCCAAGGAATAGGCCTCTGAATGAATAATAGGCACTTCAAAAATCGACTTACACAATCAAGGAATACAAAAATCTGCCGGAAGGAAATATAAACGACTTCACTTTTACTAGAACATTGTGAGTATCCTTATAGGTCTTTCAAGGTTCGATCAGCCATCAGTAGCCGCCCATCGCAGGGGGCTTTGGCCCCCAACCCCAATTCTTGTAAAATCGAGAGGGGCATGAGATTTATGCTTGCCCCCAGATCACATAATGCTTTCGCAAAATTAATGACCGACTGTTTACAAGGAATAGTGACGCCACCCGATCTTATGTCATTTTGTACGAGAGATCTGGTAGCAATAGCAGTACAAGGTGCATTCGATCATCATCATCGAAAGTGACCGATCTTTTCTTCGTCACAAGATCTTCATAAACTTGGCAAATGGGCATTGTTAGAGCTTCTACCAAAGGGAATTGATAAAAAAGTGCTTCAGCATGTGTATAAAATGATGATATTTACATCCTTGGTCTTTTTCACTAATTCTGGGAAGGGGGGGGTGGTGGTCTAGGCAATGGAATTTACATTGATATGACTTCTGGCATCTCTTTTCAGTGCTATCTTCGGCTTCCCACTACCCAACTCTACCACCTTAATCATTATCCTTCTCACCTTTTCCTCATTAGACGGCATTAGGTGGGTTCAATGGTTTGTTTACAACCCGAGTAGTGATTGCCATACAGTGTGCATCATTTTTTTGGAGTTGGACAGTGTTGTTGCTGGAAGAGTGCCCGATTGTAGTGTGTTCCCAGTCGCAGATTATAATTGGGCCCCCCCCCCCCCCCCCCCCCCCCTTGGCAACTCGATCTGCTTAATCGATATTGCATGTGTATGACTTTTTGCCCAATACAACGCTAAATCACTCATAACTCTTTAATGTGCTCATCACTAGCATCGACTCATCATCATTTTCATTGTAAACATATTCCTCAATCGAGCCCGACTATCTACACCCATACTTAGGAGTAACATCACGATTTGAGAAGGAACATAGGGCCCCATTTATATCGTTTTTGGTACCGTCGTACCCCTGTTAAAGTTGTTGTTGCGGTTGTAGTTTCCAATCTCGGAATAATGACCATCAAACGGTTATCGTTTACCATAGTTCACGGACCTTGGTTGCCATTGACCTTGACGCAAACATTCTCCTGATTAGAGACTTGGGCACTGGACGGAAAACCCCCCCCCCCCCCTCTCGCTATTTTACCGCATAAGAATCCTCCACATCATAGCATTCATCATTAGGTGGTGGTGGTTAGACAAGTAGTTAACTGCATTATCTTTCTGCAACCCCAGTTGATATGTTTTAGTACCAAACCAAGCTCAGTTCTATATGGAGTCATTTCTTCATGAATATATCCGTGATGGGTTGTGGCGTGGACTGCCACTGCGCAGGTATTTATCCCGGTATCTGACTTCCTAGTACCCAGCTTATATTCCGGGGATCTTTTCTCTAATTTTTCAAGCAATCTAACATAAGGGACACTCCCACAAAATCCACATTATAGTGTCCAAAACCGCGTTGTTATTATCATCTTATCCAGATATAAGTTATTCTTCAGTGACTCATCCTCTATGTTGGTGTGATTGAGTAGACGCTTCTAAAAAAATGAGGGTGAAATCTATCCAAGAATTTAATAATGACTCTCCTGGTAGTTGCAACAAAGTTGTTCACATGTTCTTTGTGGTTTAGTTTCTTAGAGGACCGGAGTAGAGTGTTAGTAGCGTGCTAAGAAAACGTACCTTAGTTGGGCCAAGGAAAATTGAAGTTTAAGGGAGGCTTAGTGAACCCATATAGCAGCTCTCTCCCGTCAGTGAGTTGAGAGAGGAAACACTTTGAGCCCTATTACATACAAGGCCAGTCAGGCCTCCCTACCACAGCTTTTACACACTTGCCCTAACTTTGTGATATGGGCATGTGGGACCTCAAAGTAGCCCGAAAAAACAAACCTTGCAGTGAGCATTTGCATAGGACTACTAGTTACCACAAAGGTGTGGTTTGTGATAGAGGGGGCAAGACAAGTGACCATGAAGTATGCACTATATTTTCTAGCCTCTGTAGTTTTCTTGGGGGCCGTGGAGTGGGAATTTTGTCCCCTTTGTTGGGTGTTCACCCAGAAACATCGGGATACAACTAACCATGAGCAAATTTCAACCGGGCTGGAGATGTTATGGTTTGAATTATCGATCATTGATTTCCAGTTTCGATTAATGTTGCGTCAGTTGTACGCTCTTAATTTTGATCGTAGGAAAAAGGGTTTCTCTTCTCTCGTGGATTGGCTACAAGGAAGAGGGTTCTGCAAGAATCAAAAACAATAAACAAAGTAAAATCAAGAAAATATCAACTAAACTAAGTACAAGTTTAAGTTAATATAAAAACTATTTTCCCCTGGCAGCGGCGCCAAAAATTTGATACGCTCAAAACGTACTTCTCAAATAAGAAGTGAAGTAGTCGTTTGTCAACGTAAATAACCCAAACTAGTTGAGGTTGGGATGTTCCCACGGGGGAAACTAGTTTTAGACTAAATTCAATCTATTATTACCTATTGTCAGTCAATTACTTCCTTGGAAAACAAAAAATGATAAAGGGGGATTTTCTATTTATAAATAAATTGAAAATAAAACTAGCCAAAATTAAATGAGGACACTTAACGGCTGCGAATATTGGAGTATAATCAATATTAATAAAAGTAACTAGGTTTACGTGTTTTCCATAGTCCTAACTTGATAATTCAAACTATAACAATGCTTTCTCGTATCGTTGCATGCAAAGTGAGACGTTAGGTTATGTCAAATCCTTGGTCTGGAATCTAGAAAATTTCCTCCGCACCTTGGTCCGGCTACTGGTGTTGCTATAATAACCCTATTTTTACCTCAATTAAGCATCGTAAATCGAGATTTGAATAAGTATTACCTCGTACCAATCAATATAGCCGAGTAGAATTATACACTAAAATCTATGTGATAATTATTTTTCCTATCTCTACCTCTTTGGTCCAAGGGGCAAGTAGATTAAGGCGAAGTTCTAACGTTGGCCATCAGTTTTAAAAAGACTTCTAAGCGAAAGAATTATCATACATGCAAGCCACTATTAGAATTGTTATTTAGTTAGTTTTTACCTCATTATTCGCCTTGGTTCCCACAACCCTAGGTATGGAGTTTAGTACCATAGTCATAATCCAATATTCAAATATATGGTATAAGAATTCTATACTTATTCAATGAGAAAGAGTTAAAATACGAAAAGTTCGCTTGATTAATCAACCAAAAATCACAACAATTTAAATGATAAGAGTCTTCAAAATATCCAAGAGTCTCACAAAGGGTCTAAAATAATCAAGAGTCTAACAATTGTTATCAAGGGTCGAACCTCAAAAACGAGGTTTTTCAAATAATTTATAAAAAAATAAAAAACCTAATTTAAATAAGGACTCTATTAGCTGGAAATATGTCAAAACGCGGCTGGGTCAACGGACCTCGCCGGACGGATCGTGTGGTCACGACGGACCGTCATAGACTCGTCGTCCCATATTTGTGCAATTTCATCTGCTGCTCCTTCATTACCCTCGACGGTAGGTATGAAGATCGTAACAGGCACAACGGTTACGCGAGGGTCTGCGTTCCCAAAATACTTAAACTCTTGGAATTTGGGGTTACTGGACTACTTCTTGAAATTCATGATCGAAAACAGCAGGACGGGCAGTCATTGGGGCTACGACGGTCCGTCACGCACCTCCCGTAACCCCAACACTTGGTCAGACTTCCCCATCTTCATCAGCAGCTGCACTACGATGCCAACCTACGGACCGTCACAAGGCACGACGAACCGTCACAAGATCCGTAGGTCGGTACATTTTCTGTATTTCTCACTTTAAAAACCTCTGCATTATCTTTTAGACAAGATTTTCTGCAAATATAAAAGAGAAACTTACATAAAAATAGAACAAAAAGGCTTTTGGACACACTAAACTTACGAAAAAACTTCTTGATAATACCGTGAAACACAGTATATCAAGTTCATCGAAGCTGGAGTTAAAAGTTCTCCACTCATAGCTAAGGGGGAAGTTTTGAGGAAGCTGATGGAAACATGTCAAAAAGAACGGGTTCGGTGTGAAGCAGCCTGACGAGTTGGAGTTCGAGTTACCCTAGGACTAGAATAAATCCTAATTTCTTAGAAGTCTATATTTTGTACGACTAAAGTACTGTGGTCGACTGGATCAGTGTTACTAATAATATATTGTGTGTATTAGGATTCCCCAGTGTATCTCGTATAGGTCTCGTCTCCTATACAAGGAGTATGTAACTCAATCATTCAATCATCAATACACTTCCTTATTTTTCACATATCTGTGAGAATTTTACATACATCACTTTCAATCAATAATTATCATGCAACAAAAAGAGTGGTACGAAGATGCATAAACAAATCTAAATAATACGTGTTTATCAATTGATGATGTAACTAAGGACCAAATATATTACAACTCACATCAGGCAATAATCAAATTAAGTAACTTTTTTAAATACGACATTGATATCCGCATAAATACTCATTATTTCGTTTATGCCAGACCTCATTATTATCCTAAATTTATTTGATAGATCAAAACTAATAATTTACATAATTAAAATTTTCACTTGACTAAATCGAGGAGCAAGAGTGAATTTATAATTTTTTCCTTTTGTAACGATTTTAGATCGTCAAAATCTATTAAAATATATAATTCTCATAAAAAAAAAACTTCATACCTGTATTGCTACATGTATTTTTGGCTTAAGAATTGGATAAAAAAATCATACTAAACCCCTAAAGTCAAATTTGAAATTTTCTTTTAGATGATGTTCTTTCACAATAAGGAAAACTCGCGATTCAAATTTAAGCTGAGGATCATTATTCAACCCACATACAAGATTTTATTCTTACATTGTAGGACAATTTTTTTTTATTTTTTATAATTAAGCATAATTTCTTCATATTTCTTTCCTTATAATGTAAACCTGAACTTAAGACAAGAAGTCCCACAACGGTAAAACATTGGAGAAATATTGGGTATATAAGTATGCAGGCCTTATCGACTAGTGACATATTTTAAAGTTGTACAGACTTATATTTGCCAATCTATGTTTGAAAAAAAATAGAATTACTCATTCTTACAAAACATTGCAGAAACGAAGTAACCACAGTTTTTAAAAAAAACTAAAATTTTAACGTACCAGAATCTGGGAAAGGAAAATGTGAAAGTAAAAGTCAAGTCCACTGAATTCACACTGTCCCCTTAAGGGAAATTATTCTCCTCTAGTACCAGGTTTTGATTGGACTATGTCTTCCCAGATAAAATGATCTCAACACCAGCGTATGATACCACAAAACCCATGGTGTCAGTGAACTACTCAATGCAGTTAAGTACACGAAAGTACTTCATTGCAAAAGGACAAATCCAAAAAAAAATTGTAAGGAAAAATCTGAAGATAAATGGTATTATAGGCAAAAGAACTTGTTCTAAAAGATTTGCAACCCTTTAGAATCCCACACTACGGATTCATGGAAAGTTTGCCAACTATAAACAGGTCGGGCTATTTCGAAGTTGAAACCTTTCAGGACGACATTCCAAATAGTAGAAAATCAAATGGAAAACAGAAAAGATTAAGTAAAATGGGTCGCCGAATTCGCGTGGGGTTGGGTTATTCAACTAAAATTTAAAAATTTCGATGAATCTCAACTAAATAATTTAAAATGTTTATGTTATCAATTAGTTAATTCAAAATATATTGGCCATTAAATTTAATTTAATTTAATATATAAATAAATAATAAATAAATAATTAAAACAAACTTTCTTTAAAAAATAATCTCTCGATCGATCATTTTCCAAAGACGAAGCCGTAGCCAAAGCCGAGTCGAGCGAGCGACGATGACGACGGCGCGAGGGGTCCCTCTTTCCAACCCTTTTAACAATTAATAGGAATGTTCCTATATTTAAACTATCTTATTTTTCTTTCCACAACAGATAAGGGACTAATGCCTTTTCATTAAAGCATCAGAGAACTTTTCAAGTTCCACTCTTTTTCATATCCTTTATTCCCTAATTCTTGCTAAAAATACCAACAATACCCGCATTAAACCCGGAAGAACGAAAACACAGAAACCGAATAAAATTTTTTTCAGAATTTGGTTTTGTTATTTCGATTTTCAGTTCGGTATTACGGTTTACTTTTTTATTGTTAGTAGTTCAGTTCGGCGTTCGATAGTATGATTTTGGTTTTGGTATTTTGGTTTAAACCAAAATATGATATACTCATTGATATCATTATATTAATATCTAATAATTATTAATATAAATAACTTTTAAAAAAAAAATTTTAAAGAAGAAATAGAAACCTATGGTCCTATTCCTCTCTCTTTCTAGTTTCTACTAATTTTCTTTTTCTCCTTTCCTCTTCCTCTCCTCTTCTCCTCTTCCTCTTCTCCTCCAACCATAAGCAGCACTGGCCGTCCACCAGAAGAAGCAGCAGCACTGCAGCAATGCCGGCGCCCGGCCGTCCGCCAGAAGAAGAAGAAACAGCAGCAGCCGCGCCGCGCCGTCAAGTAGCCAGCAGCAGCAGGTGCGCCGTCCCGCCATATTTTCAACCAGCCAAGCGCCAGCAGCGCGCAGGAGTAAGGACCGCAGTTGTGAAAAACCGTTGTGTTTTTTTTTTAAATTTTAATTTTTTGAATGTTTTTCATTTTTTTTTCGTTCGATTTTGTTTTGTTACTTAGTTATTGTGGAATTTATGTGATTTTTTTTATATATAGATGGCTGAACAAAAACAATGAAATATGGGGTGTTTTTTTAACGGGGGGCTGATCAAAGTTGAATAAGTATGGCTGATTCTACGTATAACTTCACCTAGTAATAGCAAATGATCCGGTTCAATTGGCACAGAAAGAAGAAAATAAACAAAAAAAGAAAAGAAAAGAAAATGGTCCTAGATCCTCGTTGGCAACCTTTGAAAAGGATTTTTGAAAAGGGGTGTGTGTTAGTTAAAGCAACGTGCTACCATTGTAAACAATATTATGCTGCAATACAACAAGAAATGAAACAAGGGGACTAAAAACAAACAAATTTGACTTATCGGTGTAAGGTATAAAACCTCCGACTGTTGCACCCGGGTATTCAAAATTATTAAATTTCCAAATACAATTAGAGAATTAGAAATTTGAGGCAAGAGGTATGTAGGAGAGCTTTAGTTGAGATGATTTTTTTGGATGATGAATACTTTTAGTTTGTTAAAAAGAAGGCTTTAAGAAGTTTGTGCGTGTAAAGTCCAGCCTTTGTTCATTTCCTTCCGAGAACCATAACAAGGATTGTATGAAGTTTATGGTTGAATTGAGAATAAATTTGAAACATATAGTTAGCGAAATACAACCAAGAATTTTGTCTCACAGTAGGGACACATGGCTACAGTGCCAAAAGAATCAATTTATAGTGTTTGGACTGCTCACTTTATTGATAGGGATTAGGTTGCTCCGAAAGGAATATTGAATTTTTGTCCTATCAATAGTCATAAAAGGTGAGCCATTTGCTAAGCTATTAGTAATTGTTTACTTGATGGAATTTGGGATAACGTTTACTGTTACGGTGATAATTGCTTCTTCAAATGATTGTGGCTGGTTTTAGAGTTGTCCAAAAATTAGAGATGTGGGGGAACTAATTGATGGATGTAAGATTTCATGTGAGGATTTAGGCTCATATACTTAATCTAATTGTGCAAGAGGTTTGAAAGAAATTGGTCCTTCTATCAAAAGGGTGAGACACATGGTGGAAATATGTTTTAGATTCATTCTCTTCAAGGGACAAGAAATTCTTGAAATGTGTTGATGTTGAAACACAAAGATAGAAGTCGATAAGATGTTTTGTCTTTAGATGTGCCTACTAGGTGGAATTACACCTATTTGGAGGGGGAGACAAGATAGAGAAAGGTGGAGGAGTGGAGGGGGAGAGGGGACTGGAGGAGGGGAAGGGGAGGCGGGTCGGGCGAAGGATGGGGGGGAGAGGGAAGGCAGAAGGGGCAAGGCAAGAGGAAGAGGAGGCGAAGGGGAGGAAGGGAAAACAAAGGGGCGGGGAAAAGGGGAGGAGCGCACTGGAGGAAAAGGGGCAAGGGGCACGGGGGTAGAGGAGAGAGGAGAGAGAGGGGGGGCTGAGTGGAGAGGGAGGTAGGGGGGAAAGGAAGGGGGAAGAGGGGATAGGTAAGGGTAGGAAGGGGGGGAGGGGGTATTGACAGCTCTCCCGCCCTCCCCGCCCTTGGTACGCCGGACGAGAAGCGGGTTATGGGAGGTGAGCTAAGAGTTTTGATGCGGGAGGAGTGGGACAGGACCCTCTCTGTCCACGGATTCAGGGGGAAGGTCGGTAGCCTCCAGAGGCGAAGAGCGGCAGTGTTGGTTCCTATTTGGCGGAGCCGAGGATGAGAGTTTAGTCGGGATGGGAGGCAGAGAGGGGAAGAGGCTTAGGGACGAGGAGAATGAGGGAGAGGGAGGCCTGACAGGGGTAGAGGAGAGCAGTAGCGAAGGAGCCGCGGGCCTGCTGGAGGGAGAGGGGAGGAGGGGGGGAGAGGGGGAGTAGAGAGGGGGGTGGAGAGAGGGAGAAGAGGGAGTAGGAGGAGGGGAGGTTCTAGTGCCTGCACGGGAGACGAGCACGCAATGTAGAGAGAGACCCTGGGCGAGGGAGCCCGGCTACCGCTTCGAACGGCGGGGAAGTCTGAGAAGCGTTACGTCTCCGGGAGTCGGCGGGAGAGCTCAGACTTTGTGTCTTTCCTTCGAGCGCTATGCTGAGGAGTTGTCCGGACGCCTTTCCCAAGCGAGACGAGTAGGTAGCTGAGAGCGCGAGTCGAGCCCGAGAGGCAGGCTCGCCGTTTGGGGATGTGGCGCGGCAGGCCGCCTATTTCCCTTGGGTTCTCCCCTTTTCACCTTGCCCCTTTACCCTCGACCCCCCCGCTGCGGTCTGGGACGGGTGGAGGAGTGGCGATAGGGTAGACCCTGTACCTCCTTAGTTCTTGAGGAGGAGAGCTCGCAGCGCTGATTTTTACTAGATATATCTAGGGTAGTTTGATATTGACCTTTTTGCGGGTTATTATATTTTAGTTTTTATATGCTTATATTAGGTATTATTTTATATTTTATATAATTTTGAATAATAGTTATTTTAATGGTTACTTGATATGTTCATTTTGAAGATATTATGTGAAAATTGATGCTTATTGAAATGTTATGGATAGCAAAGTGATGACCTTGATTTGAGTAAAGTGGCTTCGGGAATGAAAGGAAAAATTCAAGAAATATAAGGGGACCTCCTGAAAAAAATGAACAAAATATTTTTACTGCTTCTGTTTTGGGATCCTAGCAATAAATTTGTGTATGGTTAGTTTGTCTGAAGAATTACTGGGAAGAAACGGAAATGTAGTGAATACAAAAGTAGAGGCTTACTTGAGGGGATTTGTTTGCGCTATATGTAAGTAAGTATGGAAAAAGTTCCAAAAGTCATCATCTTCATTGATCTTCTGCTAGTGGTATTTCTCAAAATGTGTCAAAAATTCTTTGAGAACTAATTGCACATGAAGACGAAACAAAGAAGAATGATTCTGGAAAGTTTAGGTGTTACAATCTGAGTTGGATCAATATCTTCTTGCAAAACCACGAACCTGGAATCTGAGATTTGATATTTTGAGTTGGTGGAAAGTTAAATTCTCCTAGATTTTCGTAACTTTCACAGTTGGCTCTCGAGTGTATTGCATCCTATGCGAGTGTGCCTCGGAATGGCATTAGCACCGTGGTCGAATTCTAGATCACTTTAGAAGTTCACTTGACTCTCAAATGGTGCAATGTCTTATTTGTGTCCAAGATGGCTTTTAGACAAGAAACCCAAGCTTATTTGTGTGAAGAAAATTTGGAGTTTCTTGAAAAATTTGAACTTGGTTAAGACTTTTATTTTTTATTTATTTATGTGAAAAAAATAAAATACTTATTGTGTGTATCTTGTATGAATGTTTCTTTTTCGTAAATTATAGGATTTGGCAAACAGTGCGCAATGAAACTCTTTTTTTTATTCCATTGTTGATCTATGTGGACTTGCAAACGTGAGTTTTAATAATCATTTATTTAATCCATATCATTTTTTTATAGTTTAAAAGTAGTATTTTAAGTTTTTGAATTGAGTTATCTCAAAAGGTCATAGAGTCAAGCAATGAAGAAAATAATGTTGTTGGCAGGTGACACTTGCAAAGTGGAAAGCGATCTCATTGGAACAGAAAGTAAGAAACTCATTATGTTGTTTGTATTGTTGACATTTGAATGAAAGTAATCTCATGGAAGGAAGACAAGAAGTTTAAATACATCATTGTGACTTATTATGTTATTTTGAGCTCATGAACGACTTTATTGTTACTTGTAGAGTGTTATTATGTTGTATTTGTGAAAAACATTAACTACAAATCACTTACCAATGACAAACTTGTTTGAGTGTCATTGTGAATTCAAATTGTGTGTTTAGAGATATTGTGAATTTAAAATTTGTGGTGTTAATGCCGAATGGTGTATTGATATATTGTATTTGGTAGTAAAATAGGAATGCACTCTTTGAGTATTGTATTTTTATTTTTAGCCATAAGTTGAAAAAATAAAACAAAATTGAAAAAAATTGCTAAAGTTTAAATTTAAAAAGTCCACTAGCATAGGGCAAGGGGGGGGGGAAGTGAGGGGCCATTAAAATCGAAATAAAAAACCGGAACTAATAAAAAATGGAACCGAATCATAAAAACTGCATGAACCGAAATATTTTGGTTCGGGATTCTGTACACCAGTTTACAAAAAACCAAAAAAAAAAACCAGAAACCGAACCGAACCGAAAATATCGAATGCCAACCCATAATGGGAAATGGTTATAAACCTTAGGAACTATGCGACCAAATATGATTTTACAAACAAGGGGATTTTATTGAATATAGATAAGTAGGTTTCCCATTAAATTTTGTAGTGAACATATGTTGGATTACTCGGTCACGGTACATTCGATATCTTTTAACCATCGAATTTGTGTATCTCTAGACAATCATATGTCACACAATTAACTCTTACTTTTATAGTTCCATACGGGTTGGTATCGTTTCAGTCATGAATACCTCCTGGTTTCATGAGTGATAGAGACATATGCTTTCGCCATAAAATTCTCTTTGAAGTGACTCACACTTTACACTCACATAGGTAGGCTTCTAAACCGTTTCAATCTCGTAGATTACCACTATTTGATCAATCTTCCAACTTAGCAAATCATAAAAACCTTAAACTTATAACTCACTAACAAAGCTGATGAAAGTCAACTGTTCCTGGAACATTGTTTCAGCATGAGAATGGATGGTTGATTGACAAGTCGCTTCTCTCCAAATCGTCAGTCACCAACTTTGTTTTCTCCTTGAATCTAGCTATTGGGATCTCCAGTCTGCTGAGATAGATTTACCGCAAATGATGACTTTGTCCTAAGCAGTAAACCCATTCCTTAGATGGATTTTCAACTGTCTCTCTTAATAGGCCTTTTGTTAATTGGATCTTGACAACATTATCGCTGATCTTCACATTAGTTCAATTGTGATAATTCCACTAGAGAGTAGTTATCTTACGATATGATTTTCTTCGATCGTATATGACGAGACTTACATTGTATATAAACGCTCTCCTGCCCTACCTATTGTTGCTTAACAATCGCAATGTATGCCAAATAGGTCCAAGGTTTGGGCCAAATGGAAATATCTCTAGGAAATTGGAAGGTCATTAAGATTTCTTTCACTAGCCTTATTTAAAAGCACTAATTCAGATTCATTGTGGAGCGAGCGATACATGTCTATTTGGATGGATTTTCAAAAGACTCTACTACTCAAAGGGGAAACACATAAGAAAATTGGGAAGTGTAATTAGTTTGACCTATGGTGATCCAATTTGCATTCCTATATTCTTCAATCACAGCAGAGATTTATTATAATGCAAAGCCCATAGTGTTGTGATGTTTCAGATAACCAAACAAACGTTTCATCAATATCTAGTGAGTTTGATTCGGATTATAGTGAAACCAACTCAGTTTGCTAATTAGTACAAGCATATCTGGTCAACGTACAATTCATAATATGCATCCAAACTTTTCCAACACTCTGGCATTTCCAATTGAGAGTCACTTTTCACCTTCATTCCTTTGAAATGTAAAGTTTAATCCAATTGGAGTTGACAATATTAAATTAAAGTATTTAAAATTAGCCAATCTCTTTCCAATATAATGAGATGGAGATAATGCTAGTTCCTGAGGGTTTGAGAATCATGATCCCTAAGTCCAAATCAGAACTCCTAAGTCCTTCAATCGAACTGCTGGACAGCATATGCTTAGTACCATTTTATATCGGCAATATGCTTATCATTATAACATATGTCATCAAAATATTACAATAATAGACTTCATGATTTGGAATTGTTTTGAAGTGTAGAACACTTATCACATCGTCAATCTTGAATTCATTTGCCAAAATGTGGGTCAAAATTTAGCCTGCCATGTTTGGGTGCTCGCTTGAAGACAATTTAAAGCGAGTTCACAATTGCACATTTTCTTTATTTACCAGGAACAAAAATCCGTCAGGTTGTTCCATTTAAATTTTCTCCAAAATCTCCATTTAAGAAGGTTGTCTTTACATCCATTGTGTAGATTTATAGATGTTAAGATTATACATTGTCGATAGTGATGATTAGCATCCTAATTGATGGTATACGTGTTACTGGAGAGTATGCGTCAAATATTCTAGACCTTCTTTTTATTTTTGTTGTATCTTTTGACTACAAGTCTTCGCCTTTATTTGTCAATAGTCCACCAACTTTTATTTCCTTTTTAAAAGATCCACTTGATCTAAAAGGTTTAGTTCCGTGAGGAAATCAGTCAATTCCCAGTTGATTAATTAAATCGATTTGATCTCACTATTGACAGCTTCTTTTCAATAAGTTGACTTAAATGAAGACATAGATGCTTTAAATGTTTCAGGCTCATTTTGAAGAAACAACGCCACAAAATCTGGTCCGAAAGAAGTGGGTTTCCATTGGCGAGTGTTACGCCTAGGATCCTCACTAGGTAGTGTTTTCCGTTGGTTCTTCCTGTGGTCATTTAGGTCTTTCACTTTTCGACTCACATTCAGTGTTATATGGATAAATGTGTTCAAATAACTCTTGGTTATCTGACTGAATCATCATATTAACATGAGTCTCACTATTATCATATCTGTGAATAAAAAATCGGCAGACCTTACTGTTCATAGAATATTCAATAAATACAAAATATACCGTTTTGGATCCAATTTTCACCTTTTTGGGTAAAGGAACCTCTACCTTGGCTAGACACCCCCACACTTTGAAATATTTCAAGTTGGATTTTCTTCCCTTTCACAACTCATATAGAATTGATTGTGTTTTGCAATGGGGTACCCTATTGAGTATCTTATTAATCGTAAGGATGACTTTCTCCCAAAGGTTTCGCGGTGACCAGAATTGATCATTAAGGCATTCATCATTTCCTTTAATGTTTTGTTCTTCAGTTCTGCCAAACCATTTGACTGTGATTTTATAGGGTGCAGTAGTTTAATGAAAGATCTACTGCAAAAGAAGATTCATATTCCAAATATATCTATGCAAAAGAAGATTTATTTCTCCAATTCCTATCACTTCGAATAATTTGACTTTAAAGATGCTTCATTGGTTATCCATTCATTTGTTAGTGTCTTAATGCATCAATTGATTCATCACTTATATTAAGAATAGATTACCATAAACAATCGAGGTAATCGTCAATAAAAGGTATAAAAACGTTTTCCACCACAAGAGTTGTAGACTTCATACGGATAGATCTATGTGAATTAAGGTCTAAAGGTATTTTGAATTTCTTTCAACCAGAATGTAAGGATGGTTTACAAAAAAATTACTTTACACAAATTTGTCACTTTTCAATTTGTGATCGCATTTAAAATCAGGCAATACTTCTTAAAGTAATCAAGTTTTTGCGAAAGTTTTGTAATATATTCCCAATGGGGCATGCCATAAATCATTGACTCCAATAAGTAACAGAGTAGATTTTTTATACTGCAACAACCCTTTACATTCAGTTTGAAAGGAACGCATTGAGGAGACCTAACGTCTGAACATCCTCATTCTTACTTAGGACAACTTTTCATTAACTAGAACACACTAATTCGTTCCTAACGAGAGTAGTGCAGCACAAAAACTTAAATCTTTTCCTAATAGTATAGATATTCAACATTGTCAAAGTAACCTGTGCGGATGTCATTGTCATTATTTTAACATAGTTCTCAGGTGCCTGGAATTCTTTTTTTGGGGGGGGTTTTTTGGGGGGGGGTGTGGTGTTGTTTCCCCTGAACAAATGCTCCAGCGTATCTCAGTATGGAGAGTTTCAAAGGCTACTTTCACAGAGCATAATTGTTCGAGTGGCACCTGATCGAGGAAACCTCCTTGCGTTTTTTTTTCAACTAAAGTTTACACTCCGAGATCATTGCGCACAAGTCTTTTGTCATCTTCCACATCTTCCCGATGGTGCTTGACGTTGCCTGTGACTTATCTTTGCTTCTTCCTTTCTTGGAGCCCGACACCAGAAGGACTTAGACAGCCTTACCACAATTGTAACAGTTGCGATAAATTTCTTATTGATTGTTATGACTAAGTCTGTTGGACTTATTATTTTTTGTTCTTTGCTAGGAGCTCTCAACAATTATTAACTCCAATTATTGGAAAACTCTTTACAAGACTTCTTTTCGCATAGGTTTTGATCATGCCTCTGATATGAGTCGAATCACAGTCAAAATCTTCAAGCTTTCATTTTCTTATATATTGTATTTAGAGAATCTTTGAAGTCCATTCACGCAAAAGAGCGTAACTTCTGATCAGACAGCCACGTTGAAAAGCTTCATTTATACCTACGATTTTTCAACATTCAGATCATGATAATAATTTTAAATTTTCGTGCACTTGGGATCCAACCAGTTTACTACGAGGCCATTTTATAGTCTAAAACTTTTAGACCAAATTTTTTCATAGCATGCATCTTCGGCTTATATTTCTATAATAGTACATCCCACAACTCTGTTTGAAGCTGTTATTGCACTATTGATCATTATATAAGTCATCTCCAAAGCACTCAAAATTAGCTTACATAGGAAGGCTGTCTGTTTCCATACTTCAATAATCATGAATTTTTATCTGTCTGACATTTCAGCAGCAGGCACTGGAGTTTCTTCGCTGGTAAATTTTTGACGACCAAGAGTGGTAAGCCAGAAAAATACCCGTTGCTGCCATCCTTCGAAATTTACACCAGAGAATTTACATGATTTCTCTGCTCGTGGTACAATAGTTCAGGTTGGTGCAACAATAGTCACTATAACATTGTTGTTGTTTTCCATTTCTTAAAAAAAATGAAACAGTCTTAGTAATCAATAATTTAAAATTGCAGACATAAAAGAGTATAAAACCACGAAGGTTTTGTCTCCACCAGAAACACAAATTAAAAGTAAAAAATAAAAAATATAATTTCCTTAAGATTATTGTCAATGTGTGTTTGAAAAAAAATAGAACTACTGATTCTGAAAAAACTTTGCAGAAACATTAAGTAACCAAAGTTATGACTCATACGCAAGATGAACAGAATTTCAGAAAATACTAAAAATCTAAAACGCTACCAGAATCTGGAAAATTGAACAGAAAAAAATAATCAAGTCCACTTGAATTAACAGTTCCTTAAGGAAATTATCCCTCAAGTATTGGTTGATTTGGAATATTTCCTTTAGGAAAAATGATCTCAATCACGAGCTGTAGACTGTCTAGTCGTTGAGCAACAGATTATCCTGGAAAAACTGGCAGAGGTGAAGGAGGCCACGAAGGACCCGTCACTGGCACGACGGCCTAGTGGAGTGTCGTTCAAAAACACTTAGTAAAATCTGGAAATTGGGGTACGAAAATCGAATTCTGAAGTGTGAAGATGGCAGGACGGACCGTCGCTAGGCCGCGCGACTGCCGTCACAGGACACCACTTAAAA
Source organism: Solanum habrochaites (assembly GCA_027704765.1). Taxonomy (NCBI): domain Eukaryota; kingdom Viridiplantae; phylum Streptophyta; class Magnoliopsida; order Solanales; family Solanaceae; genus Solanum; species Solanum habrochaites. Next base: position 65,555,653 of record JAKWJA010002497.1, on the reverse strand, counting down.
ACAAGTCACTGGGGCGCACGACGGACAGCAGGACGGACCGTCGAAGGCGCGACGGGCCCGTCACGGGATACGCAATCCAGTAGGGTGGTCGGATTTCTTTACACGTTTTACGGGACGTTTTTGATATTCTGCTTTAATTATAAAGTGAGAGGGTTACTGTTAATAAGTCTAATTACGGGCGGGTTAAAAAGAGGGTAACCTTAAGTTAATTAGTGGGTTTATATTGCCATCTTATTCTTAATATATATTAATAGGAGTAAAGAAAGAGGTTGAATAAAGCAAAATAGAAAGAACAGAAAGAGGAGAGGGGAGAATCGATCAAGAGAGAGCGACAGAAGAGATGCAAAGGATTTTGAGAAGATAGGCTTGTTGGATTCAATTCTCGGTGGAGGTAAGGTTATGTTATGTTACGATATTCGTAGTGAACCTAATAGTGAATATATGTGTTGATAATATTGTAACCCTGTATGTGCTTAAGTTGATGCTGCATGCTTATGATTATAAATTGTGAGAATAACAAATGGCATGATGAAGTTATTGATCCCAAATTTGAAAAAGAACCCCATTCGCTTGATATATTATATAATGATAATGATGATGCCTTAGTGAGGAAAGAAGGCTTGATAAATTAATAATGACGAATGAATGACGCCTAGGGTTAAAAGAAGCTTGATGATTTAGGGGACGGGTGGTGCCCACGTGTCCAGGACAAGGATAGAATGAATATGAGGAATCGGAGTGTACGTTCCGACACGGATAGAATATGGATCGGTGTGCAATACGTTCCGTACCAGGGATAGATGAATATGAGGATCGGAGGGTCCAAGTTTCCACACCAGGATAGAATATGGATCGGTTGCCGTTTCGCGTACCAGGATAGAATGAATATGAGGATCGGAGTGTCAGTTCCGGACACCAGGATAGAAATGGAATCGGTGCCAAGTTCCGGTGTTAAATGGGTACCAGGATAGAATGAATATGAGGATCAGGAGAGGGGAGAGTGGCACGTTCCGGCCCCCCCCACCTAGGATAGAAATAGAGGATCGGGTGTCACGTACAGATCAAGGGAAGAAGATAATGAATCTTTTGAAAGATAATGAATACTCAATTAATGGACGTTAATTCCCAAATAAGTATGGTATGAGTTGAGTCCTCATGTGTGAAACTTCGGTTGTAGTTATTGATGAATTCATGTTGTTATTGCTACATGTGAGTTTTAGTTGATTTACATTATTATTGATATATACTGTTCACTATTGGAGGGCCTGATGAATCTACCAGTTACGTGTGGTTTGTAGACCTCCCTACGTCTGTTTCCTTTTGTATGTTGTAATGCAGCAAACGTTCTGTCAACTTCACTCAACGCAGGATCTAGCCAGTTTCACTTCCTCGAAATTCAGGGTGAGGAGCTAATGCGTCTAGCTTGGACTGGGTCTTCTTCTTCAAGTTGATGCCTTGAACTTCCGGCAGGACTAGCTTTTAGTTTTTAGTTTTTCTTAGAATATCTCTAGTTTAGTAATTTGAGATAGATGTGTGATGCTTGACTTCCAGATGTTGGGGATAATTCATAATAGTATGAATGTTTTATAATGAGTTTAAGTCTCCGCATTTATTTCTGTGATTTGCTTGAAAGTTAAGGGTTAGAGGGGTTAGTTTGGTTGCTCACATAGGAGGTTAAATTGTGGGTGCAGTTCGCGCCCTGATTGGGTGCGCGACACAAACCTTTGTATCAGAGCATCAGGTCATTTGGTCTCATCAACAAGAACAGGTCTAGGAGAGTTTAAGGAACGGGTGAGGGGGGACGCACTTAACTGTCCTTGAGGAGGTAGAAGACTTTAGGAAAAATTTCACTTTTTCATTCTTCTTTTCGTGCTATATTGAGCCAATTGGTATCTGGGCGATACGAATTGGATCTGACCATCTCACTCGTTTCGCATGGTGGTTAGAATAGAAGCAACGACCCGAACACCAGCACAGCAACACACGGAAAGACAAGAAACGATGATAGCAGCACCACCTCGCGGCTGTAGCTCGAGGAAGAGCAACGGCCCAAGAGCCGTGGGGAACCACCACGAGGTACGTGCAGGAGGACGAATCTCTAGGGAAGCAGAGAAGCCCAAAAGCCCATCTGATTTAACAGGACGGTGACTCCTCCACCGTCCGCGGAGGGATAGAGAGGGGGGGAAGGGGAGAAATGACCCCAAAGTGCAGCATGTATTTTGTTTATTTGTATGAATGCACCCCACATACCCCAGAGATGATCACCAAGTACTGCTTATCTTAGGGGTTATTCGATCAGGGTCAGGGACCTCCAGTGGGTTCTAAACCAACACTCCGGTCGAGGTACGAAATGCTGGCTTTTACTATGGCTCCGCATGGATGCATCATGGGAATAGGTCACATGTTGCCAGTCTGGTACGGGCCTAGTTATGACAAATGACAGCATGAACTTTTCAGTAAGTTCTGAAATGAACCTCCGCTTTAAGGGGCAGAAATAAGAGGATGCCTCGATTTTGGTGATTGGCATGAGGCGACTGACACAAGAGGGCTATATATAGTAGAACGGTTGGCGTTGAGTCGGGGGGGGGGGGGGGGAGCGTATCAGTTTCAGGGCACGCCAAAATGTGGTGTGCACGGTCACATGATGAGTGCAACCAAAAGGAGTCACCACCTATGAATTGGGAATCATCTCTTACTCTGTTATGGAGAAGTATATCCCAGGAATTTGAGAGATAGAAAAAAGGGACGAGTTCTTGAGGCTAGATCAAGAGAAGGAGGACAGTAACGAGTTATGAGGCTAAATTTTGCCGCACTATCCAGATACGCTCACCCAACTTGGGTGTCAAGACACAAGAACGGATCGCCGTTTTGTGAAGGGGTTGAGGTCAGAGTTGCGGATTTCAGGCCTTACAGGTGACGCGGCTAAGGCAACATCCTTCCAATGAGGTGGTGACTTGTGATAGAGGTTAGAAGAGCGAAGCCAGACGGGACTTCACCCCCGACGTTTCGACATCGAAAAGGGTTTCGAAGGGAGGCGAGTTAATGGTTCTCACTATAGAGGACAGAGCTCCGGAGGTTACTCAAGTCGACCAATTCCAGTATTCACTACAGGACGTAGTTGGGAGGTCAACCTCCAGAACGGTCAACACCTACTCGAGAAGACTTGCAGAACCCCGGAGAGTGTTATGGATTGTGGGGAGGTTGGACACATAAGAACTGTATTGTCCAAACCAGATTACGGGAACCCCAACAGCTCAGGTAGAGGTTGGGTCATGGTGGAGGCCGCTACTCGGAGGACGATGGTTGGTACGAGGTAATGTGCGTCATCACAACGGCAGAGGTGGAGGGGCTAAAATGGAAGCATCACTACGCAACATGGTAGGGGCAAAGTGGACAGACAAAGATAGGGCCCAATTGTTCGCTTTCCCTGGGAAGAATGAAGCGGAGGCCGTTCTGAGTGCTGTGTAGTCACAGGTATCTTTTGTTTGTGATTTCCATGGAATCTGTACTTATTGACCCTGGCTCCCGTTTCAATGTATCTTCGTCATTGGTGTAATGGTTCTAAAATGCTGTGAATTACTTGAACATGCACTATTAGTGTTTCTACACCGGTGGGCGAGTCTTGTGTAGTTGAAAAGGAAAGGGCTGTCGTCGGTGAAATTTGTGGGGAGCAACACTTATGTAGATTTGGTTATTTTAGAAATGGTGAGTTGAGGTAATGTGGGATGACTTGGCTTTCTCCAAATTGTGCGATCTTGATGTAAGCTAAAACGGTGACGTAGCCAGCCTGGGGAGAGAATCCGTTTAGTGTGGAGGAGTGTGATACACTTCAATCCGGTGCGTTATTCTCATTCTTCGTGCTAAGAAATGGTAGTAAAGGGTGTTTAGCTTTCTTGGCCCATCTCAAGGATGATACTTACCCAAGTACTTCGATTTGAGTCGTTTTTCGGTGGCAGTGATTTTCTTGATGTATTCCCTGCAGGATCTTTCCGGGTATGCCCCCAGGTAGGGAGGATATGACTCTGTATGATCTGGAACGGTACAAGCAACATTTGCCGTATACGCGCCTCTATAGAAATGGCTCCCGCGGGGTTAAGTTAAGAGAGAAAAAGCCCAACTTCAGAATTGTTGAGCAAAGGCTTATAGACCAAGTGGCATCTCCTTGTGGGTGCTCGTTTTGTGGTAAAGAGAAGGATGGAGGTTTCGGATGTGCATAGACTTACCGGACAGTTGAAACAAGGTTAACTATTAAGAAACAAAGTATCCTCTCCTCGCATTGATGACTTATTCGATCAATACCAAGGTGCTGTGTGTCTCTCTAAGATTGACTTGAGATACGGTATATCATGAAAATACAGCAACGGATGTGCCAAGGACGCTTTTAGAACCAGGTACTATTGGGCCACTACGAAGTTTGTAGTGAGGCTTTTGTCTTACGAATGCCCCTGATGCGTTCTGAGCTGTGATGACGGGATATTTTAAGCCGTATTTGGACCTCTTGTAGATAGTATTATTAGATGATATACTGGTATCTCCAAGCTAGAGGGAACATGAGGAACATTTGAGAATTTTGGTATTGAAAACGTTAAGGGAGAAAGAAAAAGTTGTAGAAGTCTCTAAGTGCGTTTTGGGCAGATGCGTTGTCCTTCTTGGGGTCACGGGGTTGGTTTCGAAAGGATGGGGTTATGGTGGTCCGTCAAGATCGAAGTAGGAAGAATGGGGAAGACCTACTAATGGTCAGAAAAAGTGGCTTCGTGGCGTTTAGCTAGCTACTACGCCGAGTGGGTCAAGGATTCTCTTCGATTGCTTCCCAATGGACGAACTTGAATAAGCCAGAAGTTCCAGTTGTATGGCTCAGATGAATGTGGGAAAGCTTTCAGAAGCTTAAGACTTTGTTGACTACCGCACCTATCCGTCACTTTGCCGGTATAGCGGGTTTATAGGGAGTAAGAACTGTCAGTGTTTATTGTGATGCATTCCTATCGGGTTGGGTGCAGTGCTAATGCATAGAGGAAGACGTGATTGATATGACCTCAAAGACAATTAAAAGTGCATGAACGTAACTACTCAACCCATGACTTGGAAGGCCCGAGGTAGTGTTGCATTGAAGCAAGGAGACACTATTGTATATGGGCGTAGAGGGGTGAGGTCTACAAGGATTATCGTTAGCTTCAGTAATGTCTACTCAGAAAGATTTGAACTTGAGGCAAAGGACGATGGAGTGAACTCTGAAGGACTACGGAACCTCACATTGTATCATCGGGGGAAGGCAGAATGTTGCTGTGGCGATGCCCTGTAGTAGATAGAAAGGCGGAAGCATGGGAAGTCGTAGCCTTGAAGCCTTCTAGACGCTCCCATGGTAGAGAGGTTCTAGACTCTGGCTAACGATCTTGATGAAGGTTGGAAAATAAAAGAGAAGTGGAGATTGTTGGCTAGTGTGGAGCATCAGATCTTCTTTTCTGACAGATAAGGGAGGAAGAACAGTTTGATGAGGAGAAAACTAAGGGAATCCGAGATAAAGTGTTTGCGAGGATGAGGGTAAGAGAAGCAACAATCGACGAGGAAGGGGTGTGGGGATTAAGGGAAGGGATGTGTACCCCGCATGATGATTTGATCAGCACTATTGGCCAAGAACGCTTCCATGGTTCAAGGTATCTATACACCCGGGGGCAACCAAGATGTATCGGCGATCAAAACAACACTTTTGGGGAGAGAATGAAGCGCAATATCGTGACTTCATTGCCAGCGTGGCCAAAACTGTCAACAAGTAGAATAGGAAACCACAGGCCCGTGAGGACACACTCAAAGAATGCCCCATTCCGGAGGGGAAGTGGGAGAGAATTGCAAGGAATTTGTGGTTGGTCTTCCAAAGACAGTGGGCAAGTTAAGAACTCCGATTTGAGGTTGCGTGTGGACAGATATCTAAGTATTGCCATTTCAGTCCGGTTAAGGTGACTTACAATGCAGAGAATTAGCCAAAATCACATCTCAGAAATCGTTCGATTGCTTATTGGGGTTCCACATCATGATATCAGATAGATGGTACGCAGTTTACTCGAAGTTTGGAAACCATGACATGCAGATTGGGTACTAGGTTGGACCTTAGTACCGCTGTTCCATCCTCAGGGACGATGGTCAGTCTGAGCGAACGATTTCAAGTGTGGTGAGGACTATGCTTAGCCGCAGCGTGATAGAGTTTGGTGCGCCATGGGATAGCTTCTTACCTTGGCAGTACAGAGTTTGAGGTAGTTTCGTACAAATAAATAGCTTACACCACGAGTATTGATATGGCTCCATTGAAGCATTGTATGGGAGGAGGTGTAGATTCGACCATTGGTTGGTTTGATGCATTCGAGGTTTTAGACCTTGCTGCGTACCGATTTGAGGGGATTGGTAGAAAAGGTAGAAGGGAATTCAAGAAAAGGCCTTCTAGCGGCGAAAGTAGAACAAAAGGAGGTATGCAGACGAAGCGTTAGAGACTTGGAGTTCATGGAAGGGAACAAGTCTGTTGAAGGTTCACCCATGAAAGGGGTGATGCGGTTTGGCAAAAAGGGCAAGCTAAGTCCCCGAAGGTATATTGGACATGACGGGAATAAGAGAATAGGGGAGGTTGGGATTGGGGCTTAAGAATTAGCCTTTGCCCCCAGGGTGTCCGGAGTGCATCCGGTATTCAGGTCCAGTTGAAAAGATACCATGGAGATGGAACTACTTATCCGTTGGTGCACTCAGTGTGTGGATGAGATTGACTGATGAAAGAGGAACCGTGATATTAGATAGAGAAGTTCGCAAGTTGAGATCGAGAGAGTAATTGCATCCATCAGAAGTTCAATGAAGAATCGACCGGATTGAAGAAGCTACCTTGGGGGGAGAGAGGAGGGGATATGCAAGGAAAAAAAGTACCAAAACTGTTACAGATTCAGGTTAACTCCTTTTCGCCCTTGTTTCCTTCTTTGAGAGGGGGACGAACGATGGGTTAAATTTGGTATGTCTATTGAACGACCGGCTAGTCGTTTGAGAACAGATGTTATTCTGGAGAAAGATGGCAGAGGTGAAGGAGGCCACGGACGGACACGTCCGGGCACCGACGGACGTCGTTGATGTGGTTTTTTTGTTCCCCCCCAAAAACACTTAGAAAAATCTGGGAATTGGGGGTACTGAATGACTCCTCTGAACGTAGTTTGGACGGCGTGGCAGGCGGACCGTCGCAGGCGCGACGGCCGCGTCACAGGCCATCCAATTAAAATCAAAGTCACGTGGCGCACGGACGGACAGCAGGACGGACCGTAGCAGCGCGACGGGGACCGTCTACGGGAGATACGCAATCCCAGGTGGGCGATTCTTTACACGTTGTTAAGGGACGTTTGGACTATTCCTGCTTTAATTTAAAGTAGAGGGTTAATGTTATAAGTTAATTACTTGGGGTTAAAAGAGGTGGTAACCTTAAGTTAATTAGTGGTTTATTATTGCTCATGCTTTTAATTTCTTAAGGTTAGGATATATTTAATTAGGGTTATTTTATTAAAGAAGAGGGTAGGGGTTGAATAAAGAGAAAAAAATAGAAAGAACAGAAAGACGAGAGGGCGAATCGATCAAGAGAGAGGACGAAGAGGATAGCAAGGATTTTGAGGGACAGTAGTGTGATTCAATTCTTCGGTGGACGGTTAGGTATGGTTTATGTTACGAATGCGTAGGAAACCTGAATAGGGAATATTATGTGTTGATAATAGTGTGAAACCCTGCCATGTGCTAAGTGTATGCTTGCATGATTAGGATTATAAAATTGTGATGATATTAACAAATGCATCATGAAGTTTGAAGTCCCAAATCTTTGAAAAGAACCTAATTTCGCTGATAATTATATAATGATAATGATGATGCGTAGTATGAAAGAAGGCTTGGATAAAGTTGTATAAATGAGAATGATGACGCTTAGTGTAAAGAAGGCTGATGAATAGGGGGATCGGGGCCACGTTCCGACCAGGATAGAATGAATTATGAGGATCGGAGTGTCACGTTCCGACACCAAAAGATAGAATATGGATCGGGTGCCACGTTCCCGTTACCCGGGCTAGTAACCAGAATATGAGTATCGGAGTTTCCACGCTTGTCCGACACCAGGATCGATCTGGATCGGGCGGGCGGCCGAGAACAGACAGTCGATAGACAAAAAGAGGACTGAGGTACGGACAGTAGAAGGAAGAAAATATGGGAGAGATGGGAGAAAGAAAAAAGAGAACACGCAAGAGAACGAGAATAATAGAAGATAAGAGAAGAGTGATAGAGGGGATCGGAAGTGTCACGTTCCGACCCCAGGCTAAAGACGAGTATGGGACTACGACCTGAGCGGCTGCACGACGTACGGTCCGAGGGTTTGGAAGACAACAGAGAGAAATTTAGAGAGATGGGAATATGAGGATCGGAGTGCACGTCCTGCGGGACCAGGAGTAGAAATAGAGGTATCGATGAAGGGGTCACATACGACACGAAGAGGAAGAAGAAGAAAGAAATGAATCTTGAAAGATATGAATATACTCAACTAATGAACGTAATTCCCAAATAAGTACGGTATTGAGGCTTCTTGAGTCCCATGTGTGAACGCGGTGTAGTTATTGAGAATGAATTCATCGTGTTATTGCTACATGTGAGTATTGTAGTTGATTTTACATTATTATTGATAAGTACTTCCCTTATTTTGCGGTCGGCCGTGATAGTCTACTCAGTACGTGTGGTTGTACTGAACCCCCACTGTCATGTTTTCCTCTTTGTTATTGTGTAATGCAGCAAACGTTGCTGTCAACTTCAACTCAACGCAGATTAGCCTAGTCTTCAATTCTCGGAAAATTCAGGGTGAGCTAATGCGTCTTCAGGCGTTGGACTGGGTCTTCCTATCTTCATAGTCTTGATGCCTTGAAACTTCCGGCAGGACTAGCTTTTTAGTTATTTGGTCTTAGGAAATACTCTAGTTTAGTAATTTGAGATAGTGTTTTGTGTGATGAATTCCCAGATTTTGGGGAAATAATAAAGTATGAAATTGTTAGTTATAATGAGTGAAGTCTCAGCATTATTTCGTGGATAGATCTTGAAAGGTAAGGTTTTAGATGGGTTGGTTCGCTCACAGAGTGAGGGTATAATGTGCGGTGCCAGTTCGCGTCCCTGATTTGGGTCGTGCACAACGAGCGTATATAGAGATACCAAAAATGGTGTCAGTGACCACTAAACGGCAAATTTAAGAGTACTACGAAAAATTTTGGTGAGAAGAGGGGGGAAAGAAGAACTCGAAAAAAATCGGAAGGAAAAAATTCGAAGATTAAGTCGTATTTTAAGGTCGAGAATAGAGGAACAGGTGTCGAAACGTTTGCAATCTTTTGAGAATCAAACTGACCAGTAATGAAAGTTGTTGCAACTTCATAAAGAAAAAGCTTTATTTTAAGACCAGCATTTTAGGGAAGACGGGTAATTAATCCGTCTCAAAAAGAAATACAATGTATTGGAACAAATTATATTTCGTCCCAATTCTAATGTTTATGGTGAAGGTACAAAACTCGTCCTTAAAGAAGAAATTACAATTTGTGGTCTCAAATTCTTAAATATGGTGGTGAGAGCGGGAAAAGTAAATATTAAATCTTTAAAGAAACTCATCGCGCGCTAAAACGTGACATATTAAAGATAATCATTAGAATACTCGTCTATTTTTTCAAATACAAGGCAATTTAAGGTCACTCATATTTGACAGCAGCACAACGCCCTAAATCGATTTCACAAAAAATCTTGCAGCAACTAGCAAAATCGCATCTCTTGAAAAACTGGTGATTATATTACTCATTATTTTGATCCGCTCTATCTAAAATAAAGCACGGGTTGCAGCGCTCTCAAGAGAAACTTCGGTCAGGAGTGATTTCATCCAATATGAATCTGAGGGTATTTCTTTTAAGCGTTTATTTTTTTTTCTTAATTCTTTTAGCGGTTAGTTTTGTTGAATTTACTCTTAACTATATTCTTCACCAACTGGTGGTTTTCTATGAGTGTTAACTGAGAAGTGTGGGTTCCTCGTTACTAATCTTGTTTTTGAAGTATATGGCAAGTGTGTAGATTGACAATGATGCTAGTACCTAATGCCTAAGTGAAGGTGCAAGGCAGTAATAGTAATTGAAGGGAACAAACTTTCATATGTCATCTGCATCATAGAATTTTTCACTACATTTGAAAAAACCTTCCTATGAGAACCA